>VZSC01016804.1:21528-40590 GCA_013398225.1 Steatornis caripensis | reverse complement strand
CCCCCGCCACCGGCCCGGCCCAGCTGGCCCTTTGGCGGCTCGACCGTGGGCCGTGCGGGGAGGGTTTGGTGGCTCATAAGTGTCGATGTTGGGCTGGAAATAGTGAATAATCCCCCTGCTGTCACTCCCCCGCTGCTCTCCGGCTTCGTCGAGCTGTAGGGGGGCGGTTGCTGGCGGGGGCCGACTTCAGCATGAGGCTCCCGGGGACGGGCCTGGCTCAGCCCGCTGCTGTTGCCTTTTTCCCGGTGGGATAACGGGATCCCCTTGATGGGGACCCCACGAGGGTGCTTGCCGTGGAGGGGGGGGGGTTGCGCCCCGTATCTCCACGGCTTGAGGGGAGCCAGCCCCGCTCAGGGTTTGACGTAGTTACAGTGGTGCTTTCTGGGAAAAAAAAAGGGTGTTTTCCCCCCCAAAAGTGCCAGCAACCTGCCTCCAGTGTGAAGGGCAGAAACCCCCACCCCCTTCTGCTGCCCGCGTGTCCCCGGGGGTGGCATGAGGGCAGCGAGGGTGCTGGTGGTGGCCTGTGGCTTACGGGGTGCGCCGCCCTCCTGATTGCTCCTTTAGGCCGCCCCGTTTGTCCCGCAGCCCGAGGCCCCGCACGGCGAGTGGCGCAGCAGATCCCCGAGGAGATCCTCGGTAACGCAGAGCTGCGGGAGGCGGCAGAGACCCTGCCCCGAAACTACAACTTCGAGATCCCCAAGACTGTCTGGCGGATCCGGCAGGCTCGGGCCAGGAAGGGTGAGCGCTGGCCCTTGGGACAAGGGGTTTTGGGGCTGCAGTATGGCGGGTCGGTGCTGCTGAGCTCCCCAGCGGTGAGGGGGCCCGCTTGGACCAGGGTGAGGGGCTGGTGAAACTGGTGGGCAAGGATGGTGCCGAGCTGCGTGGCATACCCTGGCATGTTTAGGCTCTGTCTTGGCAAGCTCTTTTCCCCTCGAGCAGGGTTAATATATCTGTATCTCCGGATTATAATCACATTGGACAGGACAGGTTGAGCTGAGTGGACCTGTCAGCCTGTGAGATGTATCTGGGACGCCAGCCAGGTCCCTGCTGCTCTCCTCTCTCCCTGCACTTTCCTGCCACACAGCCAGGGCTGGTCAGGGGGACCCCCACAATGCCCATCTCTGGGGGGCTGACAGGGAGCTGGGCCATGCTATGCACTGGTCTGAACTTTCCTTGGGTTCTTTGGGGGTTTGCTGTAGCCCTGGAGGGGTGGGGAGTGGCCATGGTGGCCCTGGAGCGGGTGCTGCAGTGCTGTAGGGTGGTGCCAGGGCCGTGAACCCCCGATGTGCGCATTCCTCTGTGGCTGAGCCGGCTCACACATTGGCTACAGGCGTCAGGGCATGGAGCCTCCCACTCTGTCCCCAGGTGTCACCAGCGTCCCCACTGTCGCTTCACAGGCAGGCAGAGGCTGCTCACTGGGTTGTGTGGTGCCAGTGGCTCTGGACAGAGCCAGGTTTGAAATGCTGTGTCCACCAGGGAGCGTCTCTGCCTGCTGCCACTGAGCTGGCAGCGCTGGCAGAAGCTGGCAGGTGTCACAGGGGGACGGTCCAAGAACTGCTGCCTGAGCTGATCCCATCTGAGGGGTTGGAGGCTGCAGGGCCACGCGGTCCAGCCCGGCTGCGGTGTAGGAAGCAGGGCTGCCCATCAGGACGCAGCGAGGCCGCCCAGCCGTGCCGCTCCAGCTTTCATTGCCGTGTTTTGCTGCTTGACACCTTCTAATTAAATGTAAATATGCGGATGGGATTTAGGCTTCAGAGCTGGGAGCGGAGCCCATCAGCCAGCCAGCCGTGCTGGGATTTAAAAATCTGCCGTGCAGAGCCCAGCCAGGGGCTCGTTGCTGGGGGAACGCAGCCTCCTGCCTGCCTGCTGTGGGATTTGGGGGAACTGGCATGTCACCCCCTATCCCCATAGTGTCATGCCTGTGGAGAGTGACCCGGCTGCCTCCTGCCAACCCCTCGCTGTTTGCAGGTCTGCTTTTTGGCAGCAGTCCAGGGCAGAGCGCAGCCCCAAATGGTCCCAAACGGGCTGACGATGCTGGGAACGCCGAGCCCCCGAGCTGACTGGCTGTGCCAGCTCAGGCAGGAGCTGGCAGAGCATGCACAGCTTTCCTCAGGCCCTGCGGGTTGGAGCAGGGCGGGATTAGCCTGGTTTGGGCCAGGTCTTTACAGAGCTCCACACCGGCCAGCAGGCCGGGCTTGGCAGCGCAAGGATTTCTGTCGGAGGGGGATCTGGAGGGAGTGTTTGGATAGATATCGCTGGAGCTGGAATGTCTTAGTGGGATCAGGAGGTGAAATGAGAACAGGATCAATGGACCCTCCTCCATTCATGTCCCCCTGCATAGTCCCTGCTCCTCCCCACCACCCCAGGGCAGCCTGGGGGGACGCATGCGGGGCTGCTGGCTGGACCCCAGGCGCTGGGGGTCCCAGCAGGGCTGCAGAGGCAAAGGGATTGTTCCAAGGTACGAGGAGGGAGCAAACCAGGAAACGTCATTCGCTGATTAATAAATTCCTGCTAGGCACAGTGCTGCATTGTTGCCGGCCACTCTCCTGAAATAGGGAGAGAGGCAGGGAGGGGAATTGCGGAGAAGGGCAGTGAAGACGATCAAAGGTTTGGAACAGCTTCTGTACAAGGAGAGATTAAATAGATTTAGATCCTTTGGCTGGAAAAAGAGATGAACGAAGTGGGATATGATAGAGGGATATAGAACTGTGAATGATGCAGAGAGGCTGAGTAGGGGATAATTATTCACTCCTTTTTGTACCAGGAGAATCAGGGGCACACGTTTACATTATTAGGAGCGGGTTTAAAATAAACAGAAGAAAGTACCTTTTCCTGTGCAGCACGTAATTAAAGTCTGGAACTCATTACTGTGGGAAGCAGGAGAGACCAGCAGTGTCAGTGAGCTCAAAAAGGGATGAGGTGTGTGTACAGGGGCCAGGCGCGAGCAAGGAAGAATGGATACGGCCCGAGGCAGGACCACGTGCACCCCAGCTGCCAGAGCCACCGGGAGTTTTGGCCAATTTCTGGCTGTTTTGGGGAGGGTCATTCCAGCAGCTGCCGCTCGAGCTGGATGCATTGGCCCCAGGGGCTGGTGCCCAGGTCCCCGTTTTGGGGCGTTACCTCCAGCCCCTCCTAACCCTGGGGCTGTTTTTCTTCCCAGTGGCCCTGCAGATGCCGGAAGGGCTCCTCATGTTCGCCTGCACCATCGCGGACATCATTGAGCGGTAAGACGACGGCATTTCCACACTTCTCCACTCATCTCCGGGGGCTGGCAAGGGGATGGAGTCTGTTACCAGGAATGAGGTGGCCACTGGACAGGGCTGCCTGGACAGGATGAGGCCCAGGGCTACTGCCCAGTGGGGTGCAGGGGGCCCCAGCATGGCTGCCCCTACGGGGACACCTTGGCTGCAGCCCGGCCGGGCACAGGCAATGCTGCTGCCCTGCGGCATGTCGCAGGGACCTGCTGCCAGCCCCGGACACAGGGACTGGCACCGTGCCAGCCTGGCGCTCCCCGTTTGGCTTCTCCTCCCCTCTCTGCTCTGCTGGGGGTTGCTGACAAGCTCAGCGTGTGGAGGCCATCGCCGGTGTGACGGAGCCGGGGAGCAGCCATGTTAACAACTGGCTGATGCCCGCTCAGTGCCCGTGTGCTCGCCGCGGCAGCGCAGTCCGTGAGGGGAGAGCTGGCAGCAGGGCCGACGCTGCCACGCAGATCTCCTGCCCCACACCCCATCCAGTCCCTGCGGTCAAGGTCTGGCTGTGCCACTTTTAGGGCAGCACAGAGGTGCTCAGGGGCAGCCCTCTGCGGCTGGGGAGGCCTGAGGCTACAGCTCCTGCCAGGCAGCCCCTTCCCCATGGCTCCTCTCCTGATTTTCTGTGCTGCATGGGAGGTGAGGTCGGAGGCACTGGAGAGGAGCCGGGCTTTGCAGCGGATACGGGCACCTTACAGAAATTGGCCATAATCTCCTTACCGACGAGCGCACCTCCCTCCCCTCCACTGCCAGCTTTCTCCCAGCCCCCTCCCCAGCCCCTCTTCTGTTTTCGCACAGTGAATTAGTGCTAATAGCACCGCGTGCCTCCTCTGCCATTGGGGTCGCGGCACTCATTAGTAAGCTGCCTTTCCGGGGAGAGCAGGCTCCCCTCCCTGCCGCAGCTAGCAGAGCAGCTGCCGCCATGCCGGGTGGGAAGGCGGCCATGCCTGCGGGCTTTGTCCCCCTTTGCCATGGTTTCCCTCGCGGGACAGCAGCAGCCCCACACTGGGGCTGGGTGAGGGAGCGGTGGGAAGGTGGGTGCAGGCAGGGGACAGGTGCGGGGGGCAGGGGACGGGTGCGAGTGCGGGTGGCTCTGTGTGGGCTTGTCCCTTTAAGCAGAGCTGCCTCCTCTTCGGCTTTGGCACCCAGCCGCTTTCATGTCTCCGACTTCAAAGGCAGCAGATTAAGGGGCTCTTTTATCTGAATGAAACCTTAAGCCCCGATTCCCAGTGGATGCTGGAGTGCCGGTGGATGCCGGACATCCTGGCATCCCTGCTGGACTTGCCCTCCCTGCTGGGGTGCTCTGCAGGGCTGAGGGGAGTTGCTGGGTGCTGGGTGAGGGGTGGGGGTGGGAGATGGGTGCTGCTTGCGGAGAGATGCCTGGCCAAGAGCAGGAACATGGCAGCACTGGTGGGTTGGCGGTTGGATGGGGGGTCGCTTCGAGGCCAAGCAGGAGGGCCGTATCCTTTCGTCGCTGCCACCATGCAACACCCATAGGCGCCCCACTGCTGGTCCCTTGCTGGGAGCATCGGATACCATCCGTGATTCTGGCTGGGGACATGGCCGTGCCAGGTGCCAGCACTGCCGACTGGATGATCGTGGCTGCGGGCAGGAGTGAGCCAGCCCTGTCCCTGCTCTCTCAGGGATGCGCTTGGGACCCGGTTACATTGCCGTAGGTGAGGTGTGAATCGGCAGGTGGCCTCCTTAGTGCCTGCCTCTTCCCGCTATTAATATTCATCGCTGGCATTAATGTGGAATTGCAGCTCAGCCGCTGCTCCTGCTGGCCCTCTTCACCTGGTGCTGGAGCCAGATGAGGCTCCGACGTGACGGAGGCCAGGCTGGGGACGGAGGCTCAAAGTACCATCGGCCCTGAGGTGGCGTGTCCCCCTCATGCTGGGGACAGATGTGAGGGATGAGTGTGCTGGGGATACTTGCACCCATGGGGAGCGTTGCTCAGCGAGCAGCCCCTCTCCCCAGCCCTTCCCTGCAGCCTCCTGCCCCCTCCTTGCTGGTGGGAACTGGGGTGTGGGGATGCCAGTGAGCTCCCCCTCCCCTGTGCACTCCNTGAGCCAGCCCTGTCCCTGCTCTCTCAGGGATGCGCTTGGGACCCGGTTACATTGCCGTAGGTGAGGTGTGAATCGGCAGGTGGCCTCCTTAGTGCCTGCCTCTTCCCGCTATTAATATTCATCGCTGGCATTAATGTGGAATTGCAGCTCAGCCGCTGCTCCTGCTGGCCCTCTTCACCTGGTGCTGGAGCCAGATGAGGCTCCGACGTGACGGAGGCCAGGCTGGGGACGGAGGCTCAAAGTACCATCGGCCCTGAGGTGGCGTGTCCCCCTCATGCTGGGGACAGATGTGAGGGATGAGTGTGCTGGGGATACTTGCACCCATGGGGAGCGTTGCTCAGCGAGCAGCCCCTCTCCCCAGCCCTTCCCTGCAGCCTCCTGCCCCCTCCTTGCTGGTGGGAACTGGGGTGTGGGGATGCCAGTGAGCTCCCCCTCCCCTGTGCACTCCGGTAACGGCTGCAGAGCCATTCCGGGGCTGGTGGCCCTGGGGCGACAGTGCCCACCATCGTGTGTTCTGGCTTAACTGGAGCAGTGTCTGCCACCACTCAGCCAGAATATTTATCCCTTCTGCTGGAGCTGCCTTTTAATAAAATATTTGCACCGTGGCCTGGCGGTGCTGGGCAGGGCCAAGAGTGGGGACATGGCATCCCTCTGCCGCAGTGCGGGTGGCTCAGGGAGGACATGGTGCTGTCTGTGGGTCCATCTATCCCCATGCGGTGGGATGGCGATTTCACCGCGTGCCCCACTGCAATGTGGGAGTGAGCAGACCCCCAGCGAGCCCCAGCAGGAGCAAGGACAGGAGAGGGCTGTGGGGTAGGGACCCCTCGGTGCCTCATTGCTTCTCCGAGTTGTACTGGTACTCGCCATGCCCCGAGGGGCTGCGGGGATGAAGATGTAGCCAGTGTCATGGCCAGTGGGGTACTTAGCCTGAAGCCTTTGAAATTGAGAGCGCACTTGCAGCATTGACCAGCGTGAGGCCCAGTTAATTAGTGTTAATAGGTTTGTCATTATCGAACCTGCGTTGGGGCGAGCGGCCGGCTGCGGGGGGGCGGCGGGGCCGGGGTCTGCTGAGCAGGCTGGGCGGCAGGCTGCCGAAACCGTATCACGACGCTCTCGCGGCACCTTCCAAATTGGCTCCGTTTGTCACAGCTGATGTAATTCGGCAGAGGGTAACTCGTGCTGGGGGGCGGCAGCGTGGAGAGGCGTGTGGGGGGAGCTTGGACCACGGCTCGGGGAAGGGGGCAGCCCCTCAGCCTACCCGCCGTCATGCCGGGGAGGCAGCAGCAATGCACCCTGCACCACTGGCTTGCTGAGGAGGCCGTGCAGCCAGGAGTGGACCTCTCCTCTCCCCCCGCGGGGGCTGGAGCAGACGGATCAGCTGGGCTCTCAGCTGGGCTTTTGATTCCTTGTTAATAAAGTCGGCTGTCAGGCTTCGCAGCTGCTAATCCCTCTGTCTTCCCGTGCTGCGACGGGGCGAGTGGCTCAAGCAGCTCCTGCTAATCAGCCGTGGCTCGGCAGCAGGGACTGGTGATGGTGGGGATGGCCCAAGGGCATCCTGATGCCCGTGCAGGCTGCCCTGCCATGGCCTTAGCACATCCTGCAGACAGCCCAGCAGCTCTGGCAAGGCTTGAAATGCCCTGCTATGGCCGGCGGCTTTGATAGGACAAAAAAGCCCCCGAGGGCTGGTGTGCCAGGCTGTCCGGGGGCACTGTGTCTCCTGGCAAGGCAGGGGAGCACCATGGCAAAGCCAGCATCGTCCCTGGGAGGTCCCAAGGGGCCATCCTGGGACACACACAGATCGGGACCTGGCCTCAGCTGCACAGTGCCGTAGCTCTGCCGGCCAGCGCTGCCTTCCCTTCTCACCTTGTCCTTTAAGCACAACCCGGAGGCGCTGGCAGCACAGTGCAGCACGCTGTGCAGGGGAATTTAATCACCATCATTAACCACACAACAGCATCATTAGGGAGAATGAAGTTCTCACTTCACTGGAGATGTTTAAAACCTCAGCCTGAGCAGGTGATGGCGTGGGGAGGACTGGGCAGGGGGAAGTGTGTGGGGTCTATAGGGCTGTCATCTCCCAGGGCTGGGATGTGCCAGCGCAGGTGCAGTGCCCATCACCACATGCCCCGTGCCACCTCCTTGTGTTCCCACGGAGCCCAGGGAGCTGGCACTGATGGGCAGCACAGTGGCCGGGCCGTGGGGAAGAGGGGACAGGCACCATCTGGGCACAGGACGGCCACGGTGGCTTTGCCACCACCGTGCTCTGGGCCCTTGGTTTGCCTTCCTTTGTTTTTTGTGCAGCTGCAAGGCTCGCAAAGCTGAGGTGTCCCGGGGACATGCCCCCCAGGAGGACAGGGTTGGCCCTGGCACCTGCGTTGAGGATGGAGTGGGAAGTTCCCTGCCAGGAGGGGACCTGGCCAGAGATTGCTGCTGCGGGGGGACCGTGGGGGCACACGCCACCCCTACTCCTGACCCACTTGCAGGTGCTCTGTGGGGCCCCGTGCCGCCCGCAGGCAGTGATTGCCCAGCTGCAGCGGGGCTTTTCCAGCACCGTTTGCAGTAAAATTGCAAACTCATTATTTTAATTACGTGCAGCCTTCCTATGCTAATGAAGTTGGGAGTCTGGTAATGGGGCTTGGTGATGGGCTTCTCCGCTAATTAAGCGCATTGTTCTGCGCTCAGCCCCTACGCCCTGGGACAGCAGCACCCATCTGGGCTCAGGTGCTGCACGGCAGTCAGCGGGTGTAGGTTTGTGGGGTGATAGGGGGGCCCTGCCTTGCTCCCGAGGTACAGGGTGTGGGGTATTGATAGGGCATAACCCTCTTGCTTATCCCGAGGTGTTTCCTGGCAGGGAGGTGACACCACGCCACAGCGTGACCATGCTGTGAGGGGCCACACGCAGATGAGGCAGGTGACTGTGAAGCAAGGAGCAACCCACTCCACTTCCCTGTCCCCAGTGGGCCACCGTGAGCACCCCAGCCTCTCGCTGCCAGCTCCGTCCTCCAGCAGCCCCGGAGTGCCAGGACCAGCCACTCCCAGCCCAATCCCCGTAGTCCTCTCCCCGCCGAGGACTGCTGGATGTGGGCGTGATGGACATGCCGGGGCTGAGGACTCCTCTCTGCCAGGGAGAGCAGCTCTGCTTCATGGGGTGAGGACCAGCAGAGTATCATTCACACGCTGCCGTGGTGTCAGGGGACCCTGTGCTCCCGCCAGCAGCAAATGCTCTCATTTATTTGTCGAGGGGCTGGGATAAATCAGGACTGCTCCAGCCCCGCGCCTGCGCTCGGGTGGCGAGGACCAGCCGCCCCGTGCTTGGGGACATGCTGGCCCCGTGTGTGCCTGTCTGTCCCAGCGTTTTCAGCCCCTAAACTTGTCTCCGCGTCACTATCACCTCCATCTTGTGCTGGCCAGGAGAGAGCGAGGCTAGGGTGGTCCGGGGGTCCCAGTGGCTGGGACCTGGCCCGCCCAAGTGCACATCCTGCCAGTGCTGAGCATGGCGCTTTATAAATGGGATTTTGGGAGCCATCTGTTTAAAGGAGGAGATAATGAATTAGGGGGAGATGAGAAAAATGCTAAGGCCGGGCGGTTTTTCAGAATGAGCTGGGGTTTGCAGGACGTAAAAGATGAATAACCTCCCCACGTGTTCAATATTTATGAGCTCCCAGCTGTAGTGAGCGGCTGAGCGCTGGGTGGGGACAGCCCCGTCACCGCATCCTCCCTGCTGGCACGCCGCTGGGACCTGTCTGCGGCTGCGACAAGCTGCGGGGACACGAAACACCCGCAAGGACGCTGCCATGGCTGCCCCTCACCCGCATCCGGGTCTGGTCCAGTCAGCGAGCGGCTCCCTGGCCCATGTCGGAGGCAGGTGGCTGCTAATTGACTTTTCCTTCCTCTGTAGTTTGATGAAAGGCTTCGGCGACACCGAACTGATTAAAACATCAAGGGGAGGCCCCCACGCTTGCCTTTGATTTGTCTTGGGAGATGATTGCTGTTCCACTCAACCGTCCATTCCGGCCGGAGTGGGTGAGCCCGGTGCGTGCTGTCCTGGCACCTCTGCACCTCTCCTGCTAGCGTTGCTGGGCTGCTGGCACCCTTCCAGCCTCGCCGGCCTCAATGGCAGCACCATTGGGCTCCCTCCTCACTGGGCATTGTCCTGCAGTGTCTTTGCTCCTTGCCCGGCCGTGGATCTGCTGCCTGCAGCTGGGGCAGGATGGTTCCCCGTGGCTGGGGAAGAGCTCAGCCCCCTCTCTCTCCCTGCCTGTGGGCTAGTGGCCACGTGCCACCGGCTGCAGCCCTGTGTGCCGGGCAGGGGCCACGGGCGCCTCTGCCAGCCTCTGCCCCCCTGCCTCCGCTGTTGCTATTTCACTTTCTTGCTCTTCACCCCCAGGGACTTTCTCTGGGGTTTGGGCCAATTTGCATACATTTTAATCTATAAAAAATTAAGCGGCGCTGGCTGCCGCTCTGAGTCAGACCTCCCCGTCCTGAATCTTAAGGAGCTGAATAATTTTCCACTTTTGCTGAGATGTGTGGAGTCTGATTCATGTTCATCTCATCACCTCTCATTAGAGGAGGGGGCTGGGGGCTCGGGGGGATGGGGAAGAGCTTTCTCGAACCTTCGCCGGCAGCCCCCAGCCCCATGGCATGGCTGTGCAGGCAGTGGAGGAGGCATCCTTCCGTCCGGGCTGTGCTGGTGGCAAAGCGACCACGGAATTTGGGTGCCGGCAGGATTTGGTCCACCCTCTGTCAGTCCCCAGCTGCGCCCCCAGTCCTTGGGACACTGCGGAGAGCTGGCAGGGCCTGCGCCGGACACGGGAACTGGGGTCAGCTTTGCACCCTCCTGGGGATCCTCCGGCAGAGCTGCTCCCCTGTCCCCCTTCCCAGGTGCTGATGGATGGGCCGGAGCTGTTAATATTCAGCACGCTCCACCATTTCTCCACCTTCTGCCATCTGCCCAGCTCTGCCCACCATTTCTATTCTTGCCACCGACGTAACGCTCCCTGCCTGGCGCTCGGAGGGGAGCGCGCGGGACCCTGGCCCCCAGCCAGTGCCGGGTGCCGGTGGGGGGTGATGCTGTGCTGGGGCACCCACCTCCCCCGGCCCCTTCGCCCCAGCCGCGCGCCAGAGGGGACCCTGCTGGCACCAAGCTATGTCCATGAGTGCAACCTCAGCGTAAATAAGGAATTAGCATCTGGTTTAAGCAGCCCCTCCAGGCGTGGGGCTTTGTCATCGCGATACCTTCTTTCATCCGTAACCTACCACAGCAGCTCCCTGGGAAGGCGGCCAAGCTAATAATCCCCCGAAATGGTGCGATAAAATACCCACAAACGTGGTGCCTTTAAATCATGCCAGAGCCCCGGCTTTGACGCCCAGTGCCGTTGCGTGCCCCTCCGCTGAGTGGTGGGTGTTGGGCCAGAGCGCCAAGATGCCGGCGCAGGGATGGGGGACAATGCCAGCGTTCGCTCAGTGTTTTTCCTTGAGAAGTGCCACCTAAGCACCAGCTTCTCCTGGAGTACACTCGGCTTGGCCAAACTGGCACCCGCAGGTGATGCAGCCGAGTGCGGGCTGGGGTGGTGCAGGGGCTCATGCAGTGCCCGGCCATAGGGCAACGATGGCTTGGCCAGCCTGGCTGGCATGGCTGGAGATGCCAGGGCGGCTGTTCTGCCCATCCCGGTGGATCTGGTACTCGGGGCTGGCTGGCGGGAGCAGCGGCACCACGCTGCGCTGGGTCTCCCTCTGCTCCTCTCCCCAATGGAGCATTAGGAAGCTGGCAGCGTATTGTTTGATGAGCGGATAATCCGCTGAATTGCAAACAGCTTTACCCAATTGAAGAGGCGGATTACCGCTCTCCAGCTTAATCATGTTGACATCTCGGAGAGTAGCCAGTGCTCATCCTCTTTGGCGCCTGGTGAGGGTCTCGATGGTGGCGTGGGGTCCCCTGGTAGCGATGAGCCACAGGGCTGGGGGGCAGGACATGGGCTGCAGTGACAGCAGCCAGCCGTGACCCTCACTGTTGTGCCTCCCCACAGGTTCACAGACGCGGAGGCGGTGGTGATGGGCGACGTGACCTATGGCGCATGCTGTGTGGACGACTACACGGCCCGGGCCCTGGGCGCTGACTTCTTGGTGCACTACGGACACAGCTGCCTGAGTAGGTGACGCTCAGCCCCAGGGCACTGCGGAGGCGGGCGTGTGTGGCACCGTGCGGCACCCAGGCCCACTCAACACCAGCTTGGAGACATAGTGCCAAGGGCTAATCCCTTCCCAAAGGGATTTCTTTTCTCCAGCCTCGGTTGCTGGCTTTGGAACAGGCCAAGCTGGCTGGGTGGCTGCCCGTGGGCAGGATTTCGGGGGCAGCAGGGCGTGCTCGTCCTGCTTGGCCACAGACCAGCCCAGTGCCCAAATCACATCCCTGTGCCCAAGAGCAGAGCAATGGGGCCATGGCATGCCCAGGAGCCACCGATGGGGATGGGGCTGCTCTCACCTCCCACCCTGCAACTGCAGGCTTCGGGGGGGAAAGTCGAGAGCGAGGCAGAGGGGAATGACAGCCTGGGGGTCCTGCTCGCCCCAGGTCTGGCGTGGGGCCGGGGAAGGCGGCTTTGCGGGTGCAGCGCAGGCTGGGCGGGGAAGGGAGGAGGAGGCTGTGTGCTCCCCAGGCGGACGGTACTCTGGATCCAGTTGCCATGGAAACTGCGCTGCTGTCCCAGATGCTGCTAACTTTGAAGTCCACCCAGGATGGAATCAGCCCAAAAATAACAATAAGACGCTCTGGGTTTTAAGGTGGATCGGCAGAATTGCTGTAGCGAGCGGCAGGCGTGAGCGTCCCTGCTGCTGCTGCGCTCATGGCACCCGGCAGCCTTCCTGGATGTTTATGGGGCCGTATAAATGGTTTTGAAGAAGTGTGTCAGGCTCCGTATGAAATACTGACTCCCCCAGCTGAGAACTGTGTCCTGAAAGCCACATCGGTGTGAGCGTTCGCGGTGATAAATATCTGTGCTCGGTGCTTTGTTACGGAAGGAGGGCTACCGGCACCGCTGGAACAGGGAATATAAAACCCCTGGTTTGTAGCCTGCTATTACATGAATGAACAGCAGGAAGGGAAGGAAGGGGCCGCATCCAGCGGTGCTGAGCAGTGTGCCGATGCAAGTGCCGCCAGGCTGCTTCAGGGGATGGGAGTCACCTCTTCTGGAGCCACCCCCTTGCAGGGACAGGGAGGCACTGCCAGGCTGCCTGTCTGCAAACACTGCCACCATCCGCTGTCCATGGCTGTGGGGTCCCTGCCTGCACCACGCTGTATGGGTTGCAGGGCATCTTGGGGTGCCCGCAGGGTGCTGGGCATCTTTTGGGCCGCCCACGGTGCTCCTGGCACTGGCTCAGCGCAGCTGCCTTTGCGGGGGAGCCCCATGGCGGGGTGCGTCCTGGCACAGCATGCAGGCGCTTGCCCTCTGCCAGCCCCATGTGCCCCGCGGGAGGGAGTGATTTGCACTTAATTGTGATCAGGTGAAGAGCACCAAAATGGGAAGTGAACGCGGAGCTGTGGATCGATGTGGACTCTATGTACTTTAATTATTCACTTAATCGTGGTGACACAAGCTTCTTAGCACCGGGGGTAATTAGATTTGTGTTCATTGATTCCCCAGGCTGCCATTATCCAGAGAGAAATGAGCGGGTGGTCTTCACGGCTCCTATCTGCACCCCCTGTCCAGGGTGCCAAGCGTGGGCAGAGGGGTGGCACAGCCCACCCTGGCCTGCCCACACTGGAGTGCTTGGAGCCCAGGGAGCCCTGCCAACACACTTCATTCCCTGGCTGCGGGTGGCAGCAGGTGGGGGCTCGCCGGCAGCTTGAGTGTACCCCACAAATACACCCTCTCTCTTCCTCTCACCAGTTCCCATCGATGCCACACAGGGGCTGAAGATGCTTTATGTGTTTGTGGACATTAAGATCGACACATCCCATTTCCTCGAGACCATTCGCTTCAACTTCGCAGCGGGCACCTCCTTGGCCCTCGTCAGCACCATCCAGTTTGTCTCCACGGTGCAGGTGAGATGAGGACTCTGGAAGTGGGATGGGGCTTGTGTCTCCTCCCACCTTGGCCCTGGCTCTGTCCCTCCCTGCCCCTGCTCCAGGGCTGGAGCGGCTGCCCTGGGGTGCTGGTGGTGACAGTTTCCCTCTGACGAGTCACTGCGATAATATGCTGCTGCCGTAATGTTGATCAAGTACTTTATAATAACTCTGATCAATGTTTCATGGCGGCACCCCTCCCTGGCTCCCCTGGGAGCTGCTCTGTAAATGTCAGGGCAGGCGGTGGAGCACTTGGCATTTTGATGCACTGCCGGCAGCGGCAGGGGAAGCTCCAGCGGGTCTGTCTGTCTGCCTGTGAACGGCCGGCTGGGCAGGATGGGAGGAGATGAATGAGCCTCTTGAGCCATGTCTATCTAAACACGGGGCTATCCATGCGTGAAGCGTTTTCCCTTGTCTTTTAATTGATACGTTGGCTGAGCCTCGCTGAGCGTCTGGGCTGTGCGGGGCTGTTACCCTCAGTGATGGTGCCGCCCCGAGCAGACTGTCTCCCCTCCACTGCTGCCGTGCTGGGGCATGGTGGCACAGCCATTGCCGCTGGCGCCCTATGGAGCTGGGACTGCCAGTGCCGGCCTGTCCCCAGCGGTCCCCAGCAGTGCTGGGGAAAACCAGCCTCGGCCACGCTCTGTGCCACGATCTGTCCTCGATGACCACTGACCTCACGTCTCCCGCAGGCAGCATCGCAGGAGCTGCGCTCCCAGTATAAGGTGTGTGTGCCCCAGTGCAAGCCACTGTCCCCAGGGGAGATCCTGGGCTGCACGTCGCCCCGGCTCGCCCAGGACACAGACGCCATCGTGTAAGTGCCCGAGGTCCTCCAGGACCCTCCTGCCAGGCGCAGACTGTATCCCCTGCCTGGCCATGGGGTGGTTCTGGGGGGTGGCAGGGGGATGTCCGTAGGCTGGGTCGGGCCCCCTCCAGCAACCTGTGCTACTCAGAGTGGCGTGTGCTCGTAGCACAGAGGAAATAATTGAGTTGTATATCAGAATAGATAATAGATGGAAGGGCGGGTGGATAATTGGAAAAGACAAATGGCCGGGGCCCAACATCACAGCAACATTAATTTTATTTAAGGACAGCAAATTAGAAGGAGCACTTCGCTTCCTATCACCTAATTATTTTAGGTAATGGAAATGCTTAATGTACTGTGAATACAGTGCGCTGCAGAATAAATACATACAAGGACCCCACCCTTGGGGGGAGCCAGGGAGTCCAGGTGCAGGTTTGGACCCCACCAAGCCCTTTCTCACCTGCCCTGCTGGGAACCAACGGCACCGGCGCCCTTCTGAGCACGGCTGTGCAGGAATTGGGCTCGCAATTGCCAAGGCAGGGGTGGGTGGAGGCTCCGGCTTTGCCCTGAGCTGCACCGGGGCCAGGGGAGAGGTGCTGCTGTCCATCTCTCCCCAAGGGCACTGGGAGCAGGCAGGGGCAGCCAGGCTGGCACCTCATTGGCGAGAGTGGGTCCTTCCTCCGCCAGAGGAGCCGCAGTGCGGTACCAACCGGGCACCCGTGCAGGTGCACACAGCCAGCGTACCCGCGTCCTCCCCGCGTTATTATTTTCTTCTTTCCCCCGTCTCTGGGGCTAACTTTTGCAGACAAATTAGCTTTGATCTCCCAAAATGTCATTCTCCAATTAAAGGCAAAATCTAGTCAAGTTTTACGTCTGAATTCATTTTCCAAGCCCTCACTCCATTAGGGCAGCTGAATGAAAGGCTTTGAAATGTAATTGCTGACTTGAAATCCGATTAGAAATGGAAGCAGCAACATCTAGAACCAGCCATTGAGATGGAGCAGCTCCGAGCCGCCCCATGCCGGCGTGGGCATCCCTCCTCGCCCTGAGTGTGGCCGCGTCTCCCACCTTGGCATGCTGGGGGGCTGCGTGGGGACAGGGAGCTCCGGGTGTGCCCACTGCCCCTGGATCCCAGCGCAGGAGCTTGGGCTCCTGGCATCTCCCTGCACCGCAGCTTGGGAAACTGGCAGGCACATGGATGGGCACTGCCGTTTCCCATGCACTGTAGCTCTCGTTCCCCTCTCGGCAGGTATTTGGGCGATGGGCGCTTCCACCTGGAGTCCATCATGATCGCCAATCCGGGGATACCTGCCTACAGGTACGGGCAGCACATGGGCACCCACCCACTCTGCTCCCCCACGGTGGGGAGCACCCCAGCTCTCCCAGCACGCTGGGGACCAGCCATCCCCACCACGCACCCCAGGAGCACTCCCCACGCCAGGCTGGGCAGGCAGCTGCCTGCAGTGGGCACAGGCAGGCAAGGGGCCGCGGGGTGGGTGAAGAGGTGCGGCGGGGAGATGAACGCCAGCCATTTACTCCATCTGAATATAAACATTTTGACAAGTACCTGTGAAAGCTCATGGAGGTGCAGCCATTAAAGCTCGGCTGCTGCAGGCAGAGGCCATAAAGCGCGATGATGAGGCCGCTGAAAGCAGATGAAATATCAAGAGCGAAAGGCTGGGCCCATTTGGCGAAATCTGAATTTCTTAGTAGGTCGTTTGTTACTAACGGAAGGCGCGCGTCAGGTTTATGGCGCTGGGGAAGCTGCCGAAACCCGAGTGGGATTTGATTAAAATTCTCCTCGTCAAACAAAGCAACAAATCAAAGATTTCTTCATAATTGATGAGCTGGGATGGGGTGGGGAGCTGAGCACGGAGCCGAGCGCAGAGCCCAGGCTGTGCCATGTGTTGGGGGGCTGCGGTGGGACACCTGCCTTATTGTCCCTGTCCTTGTCCCCTCTCTGCGCTGTAACGAGACGGCTGGGCCCTGCATCAGCGGGGGGTGAGAGATGCCGTGGGAGGCAATTAATGGTAACGAGGGAGGGCATCATTTGGGGGGCAGGGTGATGAGGTGTGGGCAGGTGGTGGGGTGCATGTGAACCTGCTTTGCTTTGCTTTGCAGGTACGATCCCTACAGCAAGGTCTTCTCCCAGGAGCACTACGGCCACGAGCGCATGCGCCGCGCTCGGCAGGACGCCATCTGCACCGCCTCCGGTGCCCGCTGCTGGGGGCTCATCTTGGGCACGCTGGGGCGCCAGGGCTCCCTCGGCATCCTGCAGGTACCAGCCCCCTCCCTGTAGCTCCCCCACCACCACCCCCCCCATCCGGGCACCGGGTGCTGCTCCTGGGTGGGGAGAAGGACCGGTGAGCAATGGCACCACTGGCTCAGTGGCCTCGCTGCCGAAGCAAGAGTGGACCTGGTTGCCACCGGCTGGTGTCTGCATGCCCCTGAGCCGAGTGAGATGGGCAATTAGCAGCAGATGAGAAAGGTCACACAAGGGCTCATTAAACCTGCCCCTCACTAGGGTGAGCTGGCCAGCCTTGGAGACCCCCCTGCACAGGCAGCTCGGCAATTAATTCCCTGGGTTTGTTTTAATTGGATGAACTTCTGATAGGGTTCACCGTCCCTGCTCAGCTGCTGCCTTCCGCACCCTGGCCGGGTGAGGGGAACAGGACAGCAGTGTCTGGCCCCGTGGGAGCAGGGTGTCCTGAGCACAGTGGCCCCACTCACACAAGGAAATTTTTAGGGAGCCGCAGGTGAGATTTGGGGCAGCACAGGGCCCAGTGGGAAGAGCAAGGTGGCAAGGTCCTGGCAGCCGCTGTCCTGCTGTGGCCCCGGGGAGTGGGGGACAAGGACAAGGACGTGCCTGGACCCTCTTGGGTCAGTCTCCTTCTCCTGCAGCCTCCAGCTGCAGCCAGCCCATGGCAGGCGGGCATCCCAGGGAAGGCAGCCACTAACGAGAACAGATTGTTGTCATTGAGCAGTAATTACTTCATTAGGCTGAGGCACGCGCTGGGGGAGAGCTGGGCGGGAGCTGGAGCCACGGCCACAGTCCCTGTCACTGTGCCTGCCTGGCATCCACCAAGGGTACACGGTCATGGGGCAGAGCTGGGGCCCAGGAAGGGTCTGTGGGCAGGGCTTGGGGAGGGTATCTGTCTGGGCTCCCCCAGATCCCACAGGCGCCTTTTTCCCCACAGCACCTGGAGTCACGTCTCCGTGCCCTGGGCCGGCCCTTTGTACGGGTGCTGCTGTCTGAGATCTTCCCCAGCAAGCTGCGGCTCTTCCCTGACGTGGACGTGTGAGTGCTGCTGACTCAGTCTCCAGCCCCTGATACCGGGGTCCCCTGGGCATCCCCCATCCCTTTCCAGGCCTCTAATTCCTTCTGGAAGCCATCCTTGTCGCATCTGCCCTGCTGTCAGCTGGGCAGGCCCTGGCACCATGCACCCCCACAGGTGCTGTGCCCATGGGGTGGGGAGGGGAGGGGATGAAGGTGATGGGTGGCTGGGCAGCGGGGACGTGACTGTCCTTGGCAGGATGGCTCCAGCACAGTGGGGACCTCGCACCCTGTCCCCTCCGCTCTGTTCCCTGGGGGGCTGCTGTGGGGCTTCATCGCGGCTTGTTCTTCCCAAAATGCTTGTCCCCACGCATTGCCACGTATTTCCCTTCCAGGTGGGTGCAGGTAGCCTGTCCCCGGCTCTCCATCGACTGGGGAGAAGCCTTCAGCAAGCCGCTGCTGACACCCTACGAGGTAAGCACCCACCTCCTGCTTTGGGGGGACCAGCCCTGGCTTGCCTTAAAGCGTCAGAGCCTCCCACAGAGCCGCAGTGCTGTGAGCGGCCAGGACTGGGACATCCCTGTGGCCAGGCAGCATCCCCTCCTTTTCCCATCCATGCATAGTCCAGGTGTGCCGCTGGGATTTCCCATCTCTTGTAAAACCAGTGGGATTCACGGTGCTGCAAGCTTACCTCTGGGAGTGCCCTGCTCGGCACGCCAAGCTGCTGTGCTGGGACCTCTCCCAGCACTGCCGGCTCCACAACAGCAGGCTCTGCTTGAGGACTCGGCTCCTTGTCCCCTCCGCAGGCCGCAGTTGCTCTCCGGGACATCGAGTGGCAGCAGCCTTACCCCATGGACTTCTACGCCAGCCAGTCCCTGGGGCCATGGACGGTGAACCATGCCGGCACACAGCCCCTGCGCCACGGCCGGACGGCGCAGGTGGGCAGCGTGTCACTGGGGCAGCGGTCCCCGCTCTGTCCCTTCGCTCTCGGTGGCCGTGTGGGGTGGGGGGGGGGACACGGGCGGTGGGAGCATTGGCGCGGGTTGAACGCCCGGTGTCGTACGGTGCCCGCTGCCGTGTGCCAAAAGCGCCACCCTGTGGCTTCGTTCCCGGTGAACGTTAACGGGGCCGGTGCCAGCCCAGCCGGGGGGGGTCACACCACCCCCCCGAAAGCCCTGGCCAGGGTGAGCACCCGCCTGGCCCCGCGGCTCCCCGGGAGGGGGGATGCCCCCCGGCCGTGCCCCATGGGGTGCTGTGGGCTGAGCACCGACAGGCTCATCACGGGCCAGGCTGGGGCTCCATCCTGACCCCCCCTCTCTCTGCTGCAGGGGAAGCCGCCCGCACCCCCCACCTCAGCAGAGGGCGAGGAGAGGCCGAGCACCGGGGACCCAGCAGCCTCGTGAGCGCAGCCTGCACCCCATCCCGCTGCCGCCACGCTCCGGGACCCGGCGTGGGCACAGGCCCCGGCCCCCCGAGGGTAAGCACCACCGGGGTGTCCCGGTACCGGCGCCGGAACGGATGGGGGACACGCTCTGTACCTCGACGACACCGCTGCCCGCAAGGACCATGCCGGCTGGCCGCGGGGAGTGGCTCCCTGCAGGGCCAGGCCG
>VZSC01016803.1:41606-52276 GCA_013398225.1 Steatornis caripensis | reverse complement strand
CTAGGTGGCTGTTGTCCAGCCAGGGCAGGACGTCGGACCTCAACTGCCAATCCTCATGCAGCAGTGGTAGCCCAAATTTGGTGGGCTTTCGTATTGATGGGAAAAGACAAATATTTTTCTNCTGTTGTCCAGCCAGGGCAGGACGTCGGACCTCAACTGCCAATCCTCATGCAGCAGTGGTAGCCCAAATTTGGTGGGCTTTCGTATTGATGGGAAAAGACAAATATTTTTCTTGTAAGCTCATGCTGGAGGATGCTGAAGAGAAGAGTAACAAATATGGCTCTGCCCTGATGCCTGCTGACTGTTCTGGCAATGTAAGAATTTATTGTAAGAAAATGTCGTGAGGCGGCATAGTAAACGTTCCACTTGTTACCCCTTTCTGTGGGGATGTGCTTCAGAGCTGCGAAGCTCTGTGCTACTGCTGGTCTGCATTCCTGCTGATGAGGCCCTCCGCTCTAGAGCCTAAAGCAGCCATGTCAGATGGTATAAACATCGTCTCTAATGTCACTCAGTGACAGTCGTGTCTTCTGTCCACTTTTTATTTCAGGTCAGTCCCTTTATCAACGAGAACACGAGGCAGAAGTTCCTCATTTACAGTGGGAATAACTATCAGGGTCCGGGAGGGCTGGTAGACTACGTGGACAAAGATGTGATCCCAGACTTCCTGGGAGGAGACTGCATGGTGAGTTTTCCTTCCTGTTGTGCAGGTGCAATCTGCAATGTGCAAACTTCAATTCCTTCCTCCTCACCACTCTGGCCTTCCACTCCCTTCTGAAAGATGGTTAAACCTCTGTTCTGGCTGGGATACCTCTGCTCTGTGCAGTTAATTTGCATGCAGGAGACTTCACCCTGAAGGGATGATGCTGCCCTGGAGAAGGCAGCGATAGAGGTCAGCTCTCTTAAGTGGAGCTTAGATAAACCATTTATAGTTCAAGTGAACTTAGTCCCACTGTGAAATCTTACACCAGCTGAGGGTGTTGTCCTCTGTCGGACAGCTGGTGCGTGTTCATGGTACAGATGACTTGATACTTCACCACAAGGTGGGTGTGAACCCTCACATTTGTTTGTCTGTCTCTTCCAGTGTACCGTCCCAGAAGGTGGGCTTGTTCCCAAATCACTTTATCAAACGGAGGAAGAGCCAGAGAACTTGGATCACATCCGGTTATGGACAGAAACTATCTATCATTCTGCGAGTGTCCTTAAAGGAGCTCCCCATGAGGTACAAACCAGAACTTCATAAGGCTGAAGGAGGCCCTGAACCGCTATCACTGATATGTTCCTTTTGTTAAGGCTGATGGGAACAACGAAGGGCTCCCAAAGTGCGAGCAGGAGATGGTTCAGCAGCAGCGCTCCTTTCCTGGGAAGGCTAATGCTAGCTGACAGCTAGAGGTGTGGAAGTTAAGAACAATGATTTGAGAAGCAATGTCTCTTATGTCTGCTATGGCCTGATTTTCTCTAAGATACAGTCTCTTCCTCCTACTCCTTGCAGAAATAAAGCTCCCTCAGTTTCCCTTCTTGGTACAGCTTCCATTCTTGGTGGTGTAGCTAGGACAGTAATGGTGGTAATATAAGAAGGTGTGTACTGGGAACATCCTGATGAGGCAAAACAGTCCACTAGCTTCACTGGTGATGAGTAACTGGTTTGGTCTGCTTAGATTCCTTAAAAAGCAGCAGTGCCTTTTGGAGTGCACAGCCACTCCGAAGGCGCTCTTTGCTGTGTCCTGAATGCTTTGCTTCAGCTCCATTGAGGCTTTCCTAGAACTAGCAAAGGATTTACAAGCAACTCTGGTACGGGGGAGAGACAGGGTAAAAATGCCTGAGCAGATGTACTGTGGCAGAAGACTGGCAATGGGAATGAGTCTGTATCCTCCTTCGGAATCAAGACTAATAGCTTAACTGAAGGATTGTAGAGAAAACCATGTTTGCAACGTGGGGAGGAATATGCTGGCTGCCACCTGAAGACCCGTCTCTCTACAATGTGCTTGTCCTGTTCCCTTCTTAGATAGTTGTAGAGATTCTGGAAGGGGAATCCGTCATCACCTGGGACTTTGACATCCTCAAGGGAGATGTGGTGTTCAGCCTCTTTCACTCCAAACGAGCTCCTGAAACAAGTCATAAAGAAGCCACGTTACCAAGTACCTCAGCTGCTGGGGACAATACGCAGCTAATTGATAAGATGTGGGTCCTTGGGGTGGATTACAGCCGTATGGAATCTCCACTGGTTTGCCGGGAAGGAGAGAGCATCCAGGTCAGATGTGTTTGCGTCATTGTGCTGGCATTGATCTTACAGTCCTAGCAAACTCCAAAATGGTCTGGTGGTGGGGAGGGGAAGGAATTGATGGCGTGGGAAATCATGTATTGCTTGGAAATAGTTGTGGTCATCGTTCTCTGGATTCCCTGTGGAAGTGGCTGCTATTGCAGTCCTACTTTAGGCTGAGCCACTGGAAAGAGATTCAGTAGTACACAATAAGAAGCTAATTGAAAATAACGATTTTTTTTCTTTACTAGCATTACTGGGGCATGGCTCAGGCACGTAAAACAAGTGAATGGTGCATGCTCCCCAAAGCAGTCAGCTCAATAGTTTCTTTTGAGTTTGCCAAGTCATTCAGCTCTTCCTTAAGACGCCTGGTAGTTACTTGATGGCACTGTCTTTCTCTCCCAGGGATCTCATGTGACTCGCTGGCCTGGCTTTTACATTCTCCAGTGGAAAATGCATGTCCCTCTGCCCTATTCTGGCACGAGCCTCCCTCGGGTGGATGATGTCCTTGCCTCTCTGCAAGTTTCCAGTCACAAGTGCAAGCTTATATACTACTATGAGGTGCTTGCATCCAAGGACTTCAGGTAGGAGATTTAGTGGGGGTTTACTAAATGACTTGCAATAGAGAAGCCGAACGAGGACTGCATGTGAGGTGAACATCTAGATACCAATGACCTCCACAGAGTGTCTCTTTCATTGGTAATAAGAAAGACGGACACCGTTGTGGTGGCATTTTGTCCAAAGAATCCCCTTTAGTGCTGTAGGTGCCAAGGGACCCCTTGGCTGTATGTCCACCAGTGCTTCGGTTCTTGCTTACAGCCACATGAAGTGGGGGAGGTTTTCAGCTGAGGAGTATTTTGATCTAAGTTGGGAACATTTTGGGAAGTTACTTTTGGAGTAACTTAACTACCAGTTGGGCTATTTCATATTTCATTTGGCACTTGAGAATGATGTCAGTCACGACTTGGAGAGTGCTTTCTGAGCAGGTGAATACACCAACCTCGGCAGGATTTGCCTAGTCTCCTTTAATGCAAAAAGTACTTTTCAAATCACCCAGTAATTTGAATTTTTTGTAAGTACTTGACCTTTCACTAGGAGTTGGAGGAAGTGTTAGGTAGACCAGACTTGCACACGGGCAGGTGGCGACCTTGAGAAGAGAATGACCTGGCCAGATCCTGTGGTGTCGGAGCGGCAGCAAGTTCCTCACTCCCGTCATTCAAACCTGTTCCTTGCTGCTCTGCGTGCATAAGATGTATCAGGAACAGCAGGCGGTCACAGCTAGGGTGAGCCCAGTCTGCTTTGGCAGGAGGAGCTGAAGACCATGGGTGGATGTGCTGAAGCTGGGGCTTTTGTGCTTAGCAGGCTGGAGCTCTCGGGTTAACAGCAGCATCTGCGTTCACTGAGCTGTGCTGAGTTTGGAGTGCTCTTTGGTTTTCCCTTCTGCTCAGGAGCTGTGAATGCAGCCCCACAGAGGCTCCAGCTGTGTTCTACTCCCAGAGTAACTGCAAGAGAAAAGGCTTAATATCTGTAGTGAGGAAAAAAGGCATTAGTGACATTTAATTTTTCATCATGGCACAAAGTTTCTTGGAGACAAAGTTGAAAACGATGGGACAAAAAATAAAATACTTTTGCAAGCGTTATGGAACGTGAGTTGATCTCCTGTCAGATGTATGGAGTTATCCATAAATGGCTGCCTTCCTAACAAATACATATTTTTTTTTTTATGCCATCCCAGGGGATCCATGTCAAGCCTGGAATCTTGCAACAGCGGCTTTTCCCAGCTGAGTGGAGCCACGACATCTTCCAGCCAGTCCCAGAGCAGCTCCCATCTTTCTAGATAGCAGAGCCAAGGCTACGTCGGCAAGGAAAAATCGCTCGGGGCTCCTTGGCTGCCCCAGAGCTGCTCTGTGCACCAAACCAAAGAGCCTGCAGGGGCTGAGCCTTGAGGAGTGTCGTTCGTGTGACCACGGGCAGCAGCCATTTGGACACAGAGAGGCTTCTGGGAGCTACTTTAAACATAAAAACTTAGAATTCAAATGGCAGATCTAGAAATTTTATATCAGATGGCTACTTCTCAGTAGTCTTTTTCACAAATTGTGTTTTTTGGATGAATGTCAGTTTGCATGGATCTGTGTATTCCTCAACTTTAAAGGGCTCTTTCCAGTCAGTCCTTTTCCTATGCGTGGTAGAGGAGACTGATGTTGCCTTATCTGTTTGATCTGTAGAACTAGATTATTCGTGTGTAGCAAAACTAATCTAGTTTTCTGGGTGCCCAGGGTACCAGTTACACATCCGAAAGGAAAGTGGGCATTTCAGGCGCAGGGACTTGAAGCAAACTGTAAATACCTTAATACAGATAGGATGTTTCAGAAATCAGGTCCAGATCAAACCTAAAACCTCTTCCGATCTGACAGGATGCTATTAGGAAATGTTGGATTTTTTTAACCCACTGAGACACAAAAGTCAGAGTGATTTTTCTAAAAAGTACAGGCAGAGAACCTGCCTCCAGCAAGTGGCATCTTTCTTAAAGATAGACTATTTTTCCTTTTTCCTCAGGTTTACAAGCAATAATGAGTAGATCTGACCCATCTCATCAAAGTGGATGGGAATGGAATCAAATTATAAAGGGCTAAGAAAAGCAATATTTTATTTCCTGAAGGCACAAAACTTTATGGCAGTATTATAGAACTTGCTTCTTTAAAACATGAGCTAACTTGAAGAGAAAACTTAAAAAAAAAAAGCGCATGTATGTATTTAAGCACTTCCTGAAATGTATTTATTCAAATACTAGCTTATCTTAAATTAATTTTTAACTTATTTATAATTTCAGAAATGACTATTTATTAAATCTGGTCACATTTTTTAATGGGACAAGCTTTATTTTAGAAAGGGATAGCTGATTGTCTTCAATCCCAAGAAATCTTTGTACTTGGGTTCTAATCTTGTGATCGCTGGGTGTTCTTGCGTAAAGGGCTGTATCATAATAGCACTCGAGGTAAGGGCTGTGTGTCATCTTTTCCTGCAAGGTAAGGTTAGAGTCCAATGCTTTTTGGCCTCTAGAGGGATGTTTCTTACAGTTAAGAAGCAAGGATTGAGTTCAGGGGTTGTAAGAAGATAGTGCGTCTTTGTGACACGCCAAAAATGCTATGTTTGTCCATAATTTCCACTGATTATTCCAGAGACTAGATGTGTAGCAAAGGTGGTAGCGATCCATTTATCAGGCTGGGTAGCAAAGTTATACGTGTTCTTGTCTAGGTGGCCGCAAAATAAGAATAGGCATCAAACACTCAATTGCCCTTCGGTGGTATTTGCAGCTGGCGGGTGTGCAGGACTTGACGTGGACAGATGTCTGCTT
The DNA here is from genome assembly GCA_013398225.1 of Steatornis caripensis. Lineage (NCBI taxonomy): Eukaryota > Metazoa > Chordata > Aves > Caprimulgiformes > Steatornithidae > Steatornis > Steatornis caripensis. The sequence continues at coordinate 46,664 of VZSC01016803.1, read as the reverse complement.
TCAGATCCAGCTGTGTGGTGTGAAGACCTCATCCCCGCCAGCTGGAGGTTACCTCTGCACAGATCTGCTGCCTACGGAAGGGTCGTGAGGGCGCTGCCCCTGCGCTTGTTCGGCTATCCTAGCCGAGTGGCTCATGTCACGTAATCTGGTGAATGTGGTCTGAAATGACCGAGCTCGCAGTTCCCCAGCTGGGGAGCAGCACAGACAGTTCTGGGCTTGGGGCGGCGGTGGTGGTGGTTGAAGTGTGGTTTCTTCCTCCAGCACAGCAATCCATCTATCCATGGCCGTGTTTCTCAGTACAGACTTGGAGTGGTTTTCCCCTCTCTCCAAGTTTTTATTAAGGTGGATGGAGCCTGTGCAGCTAAGAACAACATACGTGTAAAGTAGTTCTTCTAACTCTGCTTTTTGGTTACTGGTTTTGAAGCACCGGGCGTTGACAAAGGAGAGAAGAGCCCCAATATTTGGAACAGTGGCAGATGAAGTACTTGAGATGTCTATGTCAGTCACTTGGGTTTTTTAAAGGATTGGAGCCAAGGAAATTGCTCCCCTACCTTGCATCTCTCACTGTGAGAGCAGAACAGGTAACTTTAGTTCCGCAGGCCCCGGGGCATGTTCTGACTTCAGGGAATTCCCCAGTTGTTCTGTGGACTTTGCTGTTTCTCCCAGATGATTGAAACTTCTGTCTCTGGCATTTCAGCGTAATTGGAGTCTGATAGAGAGGGAAGAGTATTACTGTTGCTCTGGAAAATCAAGAGTTCCGGAATGAAAAGTGCATGCTTGTATCCCTAACGTAAAATCCTTTACCCATAATTAGTTCTGATGCTAGAAATAGTTTGAAACCAACTGCCAAAGCATCAAGAGCAAAGCCAGCCTTGTCCTCCCTGTGCTCTTTCAGGATTTCAGCTTGATTCTTACGTGGTTGGTCACGTCCCATGCTGGTGGCATTCCTGTTTCTCTTGGTTTGCTGTGGTTAAGGATCTCTTCCATTGCACTGAATTATTTTATTTTTTATTTTATTTTAAAACATGGCATGTGCTGTCCTCCTCCCACCAGTAAACTGTTTAACTCCTGTCAGTGAGTCACCTGGAACTTGGCACCCCCCGGCAGGTCTCCGAGTGAGCCAGGAAGGGATGAAGGGCTGGTCCCACGGAGCGCTCCCTCCAGCTGGCTCCAGGACATCCCAACCATAGTTTTTCCTCTTGTTCCCCGGCAGTCCCGCTCTTCTGCCCCCCAAGAGGTTGCTGCACACATCTCTTTGGGAAGCAGCTTGTGATCTCTCCCTTGTTAATTTTAAGTAAAATGCCCGGGTTGCTCCACTTACCGATGTACTTAGCTACTGATTTAAATAATCCAATATGGATTTCTTTCCCCCTTTTCCCCTCAATGTTAACATAACAGGAGAACGGGGCAACAGCCTGGACATTGTGGCTGTGTTGTGCTTTTTAAACCTGACTGTGAACTGCAGATCCAAGAGACGCAGAATTTTTCTGCACCACCTTTTCCCACCCCCCTAAAAGGACATCAGCGTGCTTTAGAAAATAAAACATGCTGTTTTCTTCACAGCAACCTCTTGTGTGTTGAGACCGGGAGGAGTTCTGGATTCTGGCTCCCTGGGAGCCACTCACCTCTCATAAATCTCATAAGCCAGAACCTTGAAAAACAGACTCCAGTTTTGGGCGCTGAGCTAGACACGCAGCAAGGTCCTCCCTGCTCCCCAGCGGTATCCCGTCAGCTGCTCTTCAGTGAAGTCGGGGAGCTCAGGCTGTGTTTGGGCCACTAGGTGGGTCCTTAAAAACTAGCTCCTCAGTAAAGAGAGGCTTCCCCCTGTTTCAAATATTCCATATGCGAAACGCAATACCTACCTCAGAGCTGTTGCCGTGTTTAAGGGGTGATGTGAGATCTCAAGAGAAAGGATGCTACGCTGTGGGTACAAAGTGTTGTGCCATTGTTTACAGTTAAATATGGCCATATGCGAAACCTTTATTAGCAATTTCTACGGCTTTGCCCCATCCTGCGTTTACTGGCTTCTGTCCCAGCAGGACTGGGAAAGGCAAGCACGGAGCACGTCACCAGTAGGCACGCACTGGTGATGGACCTCAGATTAGGCTCGGGGCAAAGCTGGAATGCAGTAACTGAGTCACTTTGGTTAAACTTTTTCCCGTGTTTCGTTTGAAAAGGGCTTTTTTAACTGCTGTGGACAGAACAGCTTAGCCTTGTGGAGGGACCCAGGGAGACTCTAGCCCAGGAAGCTGCAACAGCAGCAGTGCTGGCTGCTTTACTGCTTCCACGTGCCAAGGGTTAAGCTGTAGACCAGCACCCTAACGCACTCTCACAGCACCGAAAGCTCGTCCTCATTATTTTTCAGCTTCCTGTGTACTTGCTGTTGGGGGAAGAGTGATCCGGATTGCTGTGTAGTGAGGGAATTCGAGTGACTGCAGTCACCCTGGCTGCGCGGACGTGTTTGCCGCGGTTGCAGACACAGCCTTGTTCGCTTCAGTCTTACGGCTGGCCACTTTGGTTGTATCAATTCCCTTTCTGTAAGTTGGGGGGGGAGCTTTTAATAAGGATTTACAAACCCTGATTGGTTTATTCATCAAAAGATACTGAAAACGCCATAATGCAGTCGTCTTAAATCTGTAAAGCTTACTGCAACTCAGAATTCCTGGTAGGAAGTGGTGAGCCCAGCTGTCTGCTCAACTCAGGTACGAAGCTGCTGTAGACAAGTCCAGCCATCCCGGAGTCAGAGGAATCCCTTATTTCCTAAGGGATTTTACTAGCTCACACTTCTTTAATACCTGGAATGTTTATACCGTGAGCCAAATAAAGCAAGAAACAGAGCTCTTAGACTCTAAGGACTAAAATTGACAAGTAGTTGTCAAAGGTTCCTGCATGCTATTAGCTTTAATATTCTTCCGTTGTTATGTTTGTGACGATTCTTACACCTGATTATTTCTCTCTTGGAAGGCTAAAATGGAATCATGTGACATGCACTGGCTTTTAATGACATCAACATCCACTTCCAAGCTATTAGTTACACATACAAGTTAAATGGGCATTAACTTTTTTTTAGCAAGGACTTACTTTCTCTCCCTTGCAGCTTTCTTCATTTTTATACACTGAAGTCCTGATCTTTCTCAGCCAAACAACCCCAAACATTCTTTAAGAGCACACTAGCGAAATGCGGAGTGCTTCGTAATGTTTTGCTTGACAACAAATGTACTTCGTTACAATATTTGTAGGTTCTGGTAGGAGCTGTACATTCCTGTATGTTGGAAATAAAAAAGCATCTCTTAAAGACCGTGCCTGATTGTTTGATGCAACCGTTCCAGTTGTGGTAAACTCTGAAATTCAATTGAAGCATGCGTGCTGCGCTCTTTACCCACAGAAACGGAGGTAAGTCTTGCTTGTATTCAGTTATTCCTACTTTCTAACTAAAATGTTATCTTTTTCCTGTAGATCCAGCATTATCTGTTTGTTTTCTTACCACAGAGTAGGCTGCTATGCTGCAGGATGCTGTGTTGTGCATGGGTATTTTAAAATTAAAAGGGCCCACTGGGTTCAGATGGCTGGCTGAGCGTAACTGGGAAAGGATCGCCGCTTCCTTCTGCAACCGAGCAGGAAGAATTTGAGTTTCAGGCAGTTGTTACTAATAGACTTTATTCAAGTTTCAAATAGTCTTCTGTAAATAATAGAAAAATAGAATCTTTACAGTTTACAGGTTGATCTGATGCCAACAATGGCACAAAAATTACATAGCCTTTACTCAGATAAAAACAGAGGGCATAAAAATGTTAATGCTCAGGCTTTACCCCCCCCTCCTTTGCAGCATTAAAGTAGCACATTAAAGGCCAGTTTTCCCTCCCGTGGAAGCAAACTCAAATACATTTTGGTTTTTTTAAATGCATTTTGCAAGGACGTATTCTAGCAAAGTGTCTGCTTTCCAGCTGAGATGTTCAGGATCTCGGAGTGCTTGAAGCAATTACTGCCATGGCCCCAGCTCGCAGCTGGCTGAGGGAAGGGCGATTCTAGCAGCAGTGAGCAAGGGCTGCTGCGGGAACGGTCCCACGGGCTCAGGGCAGCACAGGCTCATCGGGCTGGGGTAGGGCGAGCCTAGTCCTGTGGCTCGTCCTGTCATGCCCACCATGCCAGGCTGCTGCTGTCTCTTCCCTTCCCCAGGTTGGGAGAGCTCCAGGCTGCGCTACCTCAGTGGCAGAGCATCTCGGTGGCAGCCCCAGGCTTCTGGGATGTACAAGAGAATGCAAGGATGACATTTTTTTAACTGAAAAGGCTTTTTTTATGTTGCTGTACTGCAAGAACCTACCAAAACTGCAGTGCTCATCACACACCTCTTAGACTACTTGTAGGAATAAGGATTTAGTAAGCAAACACTGGCCTGGGGTTGACACAGGCCAGGTAAAGAAAGTCAGGTGCAAGAAAGCCCTGACCCTGTGTGTCAGCCTTTGAGCCTGCCACTGGTGCCAGCAGAAGGAATGGTGGGTTTATGGTGTGCTGCACCTCTCCCAACACTTCAAAATAACTTCTTTTAAGCTCAGACTTTTATCATAAAGCTTAACAGCGGAGGGCAGACAGTTATGGACTACAACTTCCTTAAGCCAGCTTCCTTAAGCCTAGCTTTATGCCACAGGCAATTTATCTTGCATCTTGAAAATATTCACCGCCGCTCAGGAGAAGGGACCTTCCTGACGTGCCTATGGCTTACATTGCTCGCCTGTTTCCCTCAAGTTTGGAGGGAAACAGCCCTTTTCCTTCCCTGCTGCAGCTGTGGAATTCCCTTATCCACCTGGGTGCGTGGAAGCTGGCCCCATGGCTTGTGCCCTGAATCCTCTCATGGCAACTATTTATGCAGTCTTGTTTGCTCCAGCTGGAGCAGAAGCAGAAGCGTGGGAAGCTAGCCATGTTCTCAGCAGGACTGGGCCAGAAGCAAGGGAGTTTCTTGGATGGAGGTATCTTGCTGCTGCTCTCAGGAGTCTTCTGCTCTAGAGAGTTGGGTGGAGAGGAACCTGGTGGAGTTCAACAAGGGCAAGGGTAGGGTCCTGC
>VZSC01016803.1:0-12059 GCA_013398225.1 Steatornis caripensis | reverse complement strand
AAAGAACTTCTTTGGCGTGAGGGTGCCCGAGCCCTGGCCCAGGCTGCCCAGAGAGGCTGTGGAGTCTCCTGCGGAGAGATTCAACCCGGCCTGGATGCTTTCCTGTGCCCCCTGCGCTGGGGGCACCTGCTTTGGGGGGGCGTGGGAGCTGGGGGATCTCCAGAGGGCCCTGCCAGCCTCCACCGTGCTGCGGTTCTGTGTTTTCTGGACAGTTACGAAGGGTTTGCTAAAGAACAACACTTCCTTATGAAGGTGAAAATGCAGGTGTGTTGGATTAATTAGCAGTGGTTTAAGAGTAGGAGTTGAAATACGGAAGTGCAACATCTTGATTCAGACAGAGTGGTTGTCAGGGAGAATTTTATTTCTAACAGCTTGTAAATTGCAATTTTATTTTCTAAGCTTTTACATATACTCTCCGCAGGCATCTGATAATGGGAAAGAAGGGAATATGCGTTGTCCTGTTTTGTAGACGTTGCATCTGCAGCTTCTGCAGTGATATATTGAAAGAGCTGATACGGTGTTGTCAAACAAACGCTTTGTGAATAGCGCATTTTAAACAGACCATAATTCGTTTCTGTAGAAGCTTGTCAATTTATCATGGCTAAATTTACTACTCTTTCACTAGGTATATGCTTGTAAAGAAATTACTTGAAGTAGGAAGCTAAACAATTAATAACACTGTGACCATTCTTAAACCAGGCATCTGTATACTTGTCTGTTCTAAATGTTTTTTTTTTTAATCTTCTCCAGATTATGAGCAGTATATCGATGAGGGAGTCAAGCTTCCATCTTTAGTATGTGTGATAACAGGTAACAGTTTATTCACATTACAGTTCTTTCAGTGCTAATACAGAAGACTTCATTTTCACTTTTGTTCTGTGCTGACTCTTCTGTTGATGGTGAAGAGAGAGGAGGGACTGTCGGCTTTATGTCTGGTTATAAGAGTAGTGATTTACAGTTGGACTGTTACAGCTTTATTATCATGGCACGCCATGATGTACAGCTCTCAGCCTGCCTGTCTAGTACAGCTGTGCATTACTCCACGTTCGAAAGAATGTAAGCTCAACACTGAGGTGATGCTGCAAAAGAAACCTAAAATCTGATGTTTGGTGTGTTAAGCGGAAAGATTTGTATTTAGTGCTGGAAAAGAGGACCATCAGACGAGGTTTCGCCAAAAAGTTGTGTAGACAGAATGAATGCTGTTTGGTTGACTTTCTCATTAATAGCAAACTAAAACTTGGTGTGATTTTGCAAAAAAAATTTGGCCCCTGCAGGGCCAGTTGTGCTGATGAGATTTGTCAGTAGTTAAATGGCTGTATGGTCAGGTCAAGAGTGGGGATATTGATGGCAGGCTCTTCTGAATATTGAGTAAATGAGAAGTCTAAAGTTCATGTTGCTTTCGGGGGGACTTAGTGTTTTACATGTCTGTCCTGGTTTGAGCTAGGACACAACCAATTTTCTTTTTAGTAGTTTTACTTTTCAGTTAAGTCTCTCCTAAGAGACTGCACTCTCTGAATTTAACAGCGTGTTTTCCAGACAGTGCCTGCTTCTAGGAGTGATCGGGCTCAATGTTTATAGTTAACTGCTGGAGTAACGGTAGGAGTGGTATGCAGATAGGATTTTTGAGGATTGCATGTGGTGTTGATGTACCTGATACAACAGGAGCTTGGCAGCTGTACAGTAAGATGCACAGATCACACTATTTTCAGTCGTCTTGTTAAAAAAAGACTATTTATGTATACTTTTTTTCTTTTTTAAACAGGTAAAGGACCCCTAAAAGACTACTACAATGGACTGATAAATAAACTGCACTTTAAACATATCCAGATCTGTACGCCGTGGCTTGAAGCTGAGGATTACCCTCTGTTGCTTGGTGAGTGGGGGACTATGAGGTAGGCTTGAGAACACTTGGGAAAGAACTTAGCAAATTTGCAGAGAGCTGATACAGATTTTGCACAGAAGCTGGTGTAATACAGTAAGGGTCTGAAGTTGCTGGTTAGTGAAAGTATGCACATAACACTATTTGTGGTTTTGACTTATGCTAGCAAAATTGCTAAATTTCCCTAACTACAATTTTTGCACTGTTATCCCAAGAAGCATAGTACCTGCGTTGCTATTTTAGCCTGTCCTCGCGCTCTTCTTCTGACTATGCTGAAGTACAGTGTGCCTGCGCATGTTCCAGTTTACTTTCAGGGTCACTTCTGTAAATGAAATCACAAAGTTTTTGGCTGAGCAACCAGAAGTAGCTGAAATTCTAAATTAACATATCCTTGGAGTGGTATTCCCTCAGCACGTTCATTGTATTAGCATAAAGTGTGAGCAAGCTTAATAAAGCAGTAAAATACATACTCAACTTGATCCACATTCTGCAGGGTTAGAGGCTGCCAATTTATATGGCTGTAAAACACTGTTTGTTTGGTACTTTTCAACTAATGAATACAATATCTAAAAAATCACGTGGTAATGTCTCTATTTTGAAATGTCTTGAACTGGAAGAGGTCGCTAGTGAGCCACACAGCATATCCTGTCTGGATGGTGATGGAGTTTTCCTGTGTGCTTATCCATTCTTAGCAGATTGAGAGGCAGAAAGGCTGTTTAAGATATGTGGCATTTTAAAATTCCCTTCAATTTATTATGCGCTCGCCTGGTATGTTTCTAAAGCCTGACTAATTTTAGTCACAAAATGCATTGCGTGTTGGTTTTTTTTTTTTCCCCTGAGTGCTTGTAATTGAGTTCGTCTGGATGGTGTTGAAGGTAGCTCGTGTTTAGCTTGCACCCCCGGAAGTACAGAAGTTGAAAGGTTTGCAGTAAGACTAGAAGAGCTGCTTTCGGAGAGTTCAGCCTCTTGTCTGTTTTGTTTGCTTTTCAGGCTCAGCAGACCTGGGGGTGTGTCTCCATAAATCATCTAGTGGTTTGGATTTACCCATGAAGGTGGTGGATATGTTTGGCTGTTGTTTACCTGTGTGTGCAATACATTTTGAATGGTAAGAGCTTGCTTGCTCTGATGCGATTCAAGTGGATCATATAAAACAATATTCTTACAAAGCAAGAGTTGAACAGTTTCTGCCTGTATCAAATGAGATTCCAGTATTATGCCATAAGAACTTATTTTTTCTTTAATTCAGTAAGGTAAATTGGAAATCAAGGTTGTTTTATTTAAGGTAACTTAAAAAATTAACACTAGTTTCTACAAAGTTGGGAGCGTTTAATGCGACCAATTGCCTTAAAAACCTACCCTGTAATCCTTTGTTTCCGTATATTTCATGTAAAAAAGGCTTCCTTCTGCATAGACATGCGTGTGTTCTATGAAGGGGTGAGTGTATGCATAGTCAGCCTTGAGATTTACAGTCCTTTGGGGAAACAAATAGCTTTTACAAACAAAGATACATTCTTTGTGAAGACCTCACGTCATCTGTCGTGGACACCATCTGTCAGGGACAGATTTTCCTTGTAGGTTCATTTTAAAGTAGATTATTGCCCTTATTTTTAATGTATGGCCAGATGAGTGGCACGAAGACTGAGTGGGGGCCCTTTTGTACTGTAATGGCAGTTTAGATAGTCTGACGTAGAAGGGAGAAACAGTCTTTAAATTTAAATGTTTGAAACTGCCGCCTTCGTTCCATTTTGTCAGGTATGAAGCTTGTATCTAGACACGCAGGATCACAGTGTTACCAATAGCCTAGCACGGTCTCTTCGGATGTCACTATGCAACTTTTTAATGTGTGTGTCCCACTTGCTGCTTTTTGTCTTGCATTTCCTTATGCGACTTCCTTTGCAGTTTACATGAACTTGTGAAACACAATGAAAATGGTCTGATATTCAGGGACTCGAAGGAACTTGCAGAACAACTAAAGGTAAAGGCTTGGCTGATTTTTCTTTCTAACTACTTACACCCGCAAAGGTGCTACCCTGTGAGCCACCTTTTCCTATCTGACTATCGTCTGTGTAATTTGCATTCTCAGAAGGTGGTGTTTTCCTCTGGTGAATGTTATTGGGCTCACTTCTATTTGAATATGAATCTGAAGCTGGCAAGAACGTTTTAAATGTTGTCTTTGTACGGTATGGCCAGACCACAGAGAGCAGGGCTTGTTAACGTCGGGCAGGCTAGAATGAGCCTAAAGTGTAAAATGATGGTATTTTTCTGTGTTTTTCCTCTTTTAACTTACAGATGCTTTTCTTGGGATTTCCTGCACTAGAAGGCAAACTTCACAACTTCAGAAAAAACCTCCGTGAGTCCAAGCAGCTGCGCTGGGATGAGAGTTGGGACCAGATTGTTCTTCCTTTGCTTGGGCAGAATGAATGACTTTGGACACCTTTTGGAGGGCGTCAGAGAAGCTAATGCATTCCTGGAGCTCCATAGATTTGATTAATAGTGAATAAACGCTTTGTATTACAGTCTCTTAGTTGCAGTTTTTAACTACTTCATCTTGGGACAAGTGTGTGGGCTCCCCTTTTCCTTTACAATTTGAGCTGCTTGTGAGTAAGAATAGTGCTGAAGCTGCAGCCGAGGCTTTTTGTTTTTTGCCAACGGCATAAGTGTTGAGGGAAGAGGGGATTCCTGCGTCGAAGAGCTTGAGCCTTGCCGCCCGGAATGCCTTTCCTTCCTTACTGCTCGGGATGAATCTTCAGAAAGTGGGAGGGAGGTTTAGTTGCTCTAGGAACTCGTATGTGCAAAATCGGTTGCCTGGGCTGCTTAAAGGTCACTTTTTGGTGAACATACTTAAATAATAAATACTTCACTTAAGTACGTAAACTATTACCGGTTATACCTGTTGCACAGTAAGCCCTTTAGTAGGTGATTTGAATAATTTTTTCTTGCGAATGGGAGATGCCTTTGATTGGAAAGGTTTTATTTGAACTGAGGATACAGTGGGGTTTTATTTTTTGAACCAGTTCTTCAGTAGTCTTCCTTAGACAAGTGCTAAATACCGTCTTGTATGATTTCTTGAGACAGAACCATTTAGTTTGAAAGTTGTTTTCCTTTTTACAGTGTGTGCAAGAATATGAAAGCACAGCCACTGGTGTGTGACAGCTTTATTGAACACTTTGAGGGGAATACACCTTACAGTGAGTGTTGTTCTCATACGCTGAAGTGAACGTGCCCATTTACCTTGAGAAAGAACATAAAGCATCTCCCCTTTTGAACAGACGAACAGAACAGGAAAAAAACCAGCTTGTTAAAGTACGTATAATTTAATAAAAGGGCACTTCACTTGCCGAGTGCTCACTCAGGTACACCCTTCGTCTTTTTTTGGTTGTTACTATCAGTATTCATATGCAGAGCTAATGTTTGCAAGACGCTTTTTTCATCACCTGTTAGATACTTTATAAAATAGATGTGTTATTTAAGGAATAAAAGCACTTGGTTTTGTCACGTGGTTACTGCTTGCATCGAGCCTCTTCAGAGTTCCTAGTTCTGCGGTGGGTTCTGCACCAGCATTTTTAAACCCGCTTCCTGAGTGATTGTTTACTGTCTGCTTTCATCAAGCTAGACAGCCGCTTGCTAATCTTGCCTGTCCCCTTCTGCACCGCAGTTCTGGTAGACGCTCTCTCCTGTGAAAAAAGATTGTTGACAGGGTTTCGGTTCCACTGGTGGGATGGTGAAAACAAGAGTCCAAGTTGCTTACTTGCAGGGGTTTGGCAATTTCACTCATTTCTTGGCTGAAAATGATCCATAAAGATTTACTTGCTGATTTTTTTTTAAAGTATTTTTTTTCTGTTTGCATGCAAAATTCTGTCTGGTGGCATTAGTGGCTTTAGCCACTGGTATGCGCGTGAAGGTAAATTCGGCACTTCTCTAACTAAACAGTAATGCCGAAAGCTCTAGAGAGGTTTCATCTTCCCATAACAAAATTTTTTAGATTCAAAATTCTAAAACAAATGGCCTCCTTCAACCGGAAGAATAAGATGATTCTTCATGTTCCAGGTTACCTATCATCTGTTAGTACAGGAGGAGGAGGCTAAAGTATTTGTTCATTTTCTTTTAAGTAGCTTTTAAAACAAGGTACGGAAAAGGAAGTCGAAAGAGGAGAAAGAGCAAGACGTGATTTCCTGCTTCAGGACCAATACTGTCTAACAGGAAAATGATTAATGGATTATGGAGCACTTGAAGGAAGGTGAGCTAAATCCTTCCTCCTTGCAGTACACGTACAGCATTGCTACAGGGTACGATTCTTTCTGTATCTTCTGGCCAGCCTGAGAGGGTGGCTTCCCCCCAGCTAGGTGTGAAAGTAACAGTCCTAATGCGAGAGAAATGTAAATAGAATTCGTGTTTCTGCCGTCACTGCAGAATAAAGATGCGCTCTTTTACAGCAGAGTCTGTGACCTCCCCTTACAGCATTGTGTAAGCCTGTGACACAATGGACTATATTCAGTGTAGGTATTACTATTAATTTTTAAGATGATCCATACTGCAAGTATGCAAGTGTATACGGACAAGGACAAACAAAGAGTAGACACTTTCAGCTGGTTTTAACGTTAAACAATATTTATTACTTTGAAACACAGTTTTGTTCCCTTGTCAGCGTGCGATACTCATCTTGTGACCCTGCAGATGCGCTTCCATTATTTACAAATCAAAACGCAGTTGAAAAAAAAAAATCCAGTTCAATTCTGTTGTCTTCTATGGAATCAAAGGGCAGCATGGTCAGGGCTTTTTTTTTTTCCTCTATTGCTCAACGTTCACAGATGCTTTTCAGGGGTAGCTGCTTGCTCGCATGCAAGCTGACAATTACAGGAAGGAATGTTAACTCACTTTGACAACAGTCTGTGCAGGGAGTTGTATCCTGGGTGCCTCTTGCGTACACTTCTAAAATTCAAAATAACCTTGTTGCAAGGTCAAGAGAGTTCCTGTCAGTCTGAAAAGTCTAATTCTGCCCTATTTGCCCAGTCTATATAAACAGCTGTAGAATAGTTGCGTTTGGCTGCACATCGTAGGGAAAACTACTGTTGCTGTGGGCTGGAATAATCTGCCATCCGATCCCAACTTTATCTGTAAAGAGAAACACTGGGAATCATCATTCTGTTTAATGAAAAGCAGAGGTTGCCTGTCAAGTTCTGCAAGAAGAGACCTTGGGCATGCTGCTAAAGCCAGCTACAGGCAAACGCTTCTGAGTGTGTAGTTTTAAAAATTAACAGGTATGCGTGTGTTGTGTGCTCAGCGTAATTTTGTGAATGAACCAACGGCTGTAGACCAGCTGTACTGCTAGCAGGCTGCAAAGGATGGGCTTTTGAAGAGTATATGAAGAAAAATCCCAAATCCCTCCCTATTTTATTTAATCTCCAGGATTTTTTAACCCTTAAAGAACAGTTAAGAAAGGTTTTAGGCTGCATCTCTAATGTTACCACTGTGACGGTGCAGCACAGGTGGTTTTCCTCCTTTGAGCTTAACCCTTTTTTAGTTTCCTCTTGCCGGCGCACTTGCCATTCATCTCGTGTTGGCACTGTTTAACAAATGGCAGTTGTGATAGGCAGGGTGCAGCAAAAAGCTTAAGTTCCAATCTCCTGATCAAATCCATCTGGAAAAGTTCCTGCTCTTAGGCAGACGGCTCTTGAGTCCAGCTCCAGGATAAGAATCTCGCGATGGGCCAATACCCATCACCCAACAGTGCTCCCGTTCAGCTCTACCGTAGATTAAATAGTGGGGAAAGAGACCAAAACTATTGAGACACTTGATAAAAAAGGCACCTACCAAGTTCAGCCTGGAACAGGTGATACGTGTCTGTATTACGAATGGTGAAAGCAATGTAGACCTCGGGAGGTTTTCTGTCTGCTCTGAAAGTGGAGAGTTTCTGTAGCATAGCAGTAAGGGCTGAAATTATCTCTGGATCATATACCACATCTGCACAAGAAAGAAAACAATACTTACTGAGTAAATAAATAAATAAGCAAAAAGCAGAATGAAAACTACAAAATAAAAAGATAAAATTTTTACCTTACAGGACAGTATGATTTTTTTATGGAGGGGTTAAGCCCCAAGAAGAGAGCTTAGACAACACCTGTATTTTACGTGCTGCATCAAGTTGCCCTCATCTCTAGTTATCAGTCCAAAATCACTAAAAAAACTGGTGCTCCTTTTTGTAAATGGATTGTCAGATACTGTGTTTAAGGCCGTCTTAAGGGAGACAATAAAGAAGTTGAGCGTCAGTACTCCCTGTTACTGACTGTCCTTAGCAGAATGAAACTGCATTGTCCAGACTCTGTACTTCAGGGGCTGATTGATTGCCAAAGACTTGATCTGAACTGCAGTGGTTTTCGCCTCGAGTAATTCCCTTGAGAGCAGAAGCAGTGATGAAAGGTGAGACTGATCACTAACGGGTACAAAACGTCAGCCTTACTAACTAGCAGTGTGATCCTGAAACGTGTCCCGTCTTGTGTTCAGGACTTACACTCGAGTATCAGTGGTTGGTTGCTACACAGAAACATTGAGGCACGTGCACGTTCCGCTCACAGACCTACCAGTTACTCTCGATGCGATGTAATAAGGGAACGTCCTGCAGTAAGCAGGAACAGCAAATAGGAGATACATAATACATAAATCATCTTGGGTTTTGAGTTGCCTTGCCTTCACGAGTTCAGCTTGGGCTGGTTTGTGCATTCTCTGAACAGTACAGTCGGCGTTAGGTAACATACGTACAATGACTTAATTGTAGAGAACTCACAGATTTAATGTGTCGTGTGATAGCTCTGACGACAAAGGCGATGATACTGTCGTTTTCTCACCTGAATTCTTTGGTAATTTTTGCTTGCAAAGCCCCAAACCGAGGAGTAAAATCCTGAGGCTACAGCTAAGAAATTTTACTATTGCTAGATTTTCCATTATTAGATTTTTTTTTATGAACTCCCTCCAGATTTATACATAGGCAAGTTCCAAAAAAAGGCTTCTTTGGGTTTTTTAATATGCTATCCCTCAAGAGAATGCCAGGATTGCCCGTTATTATTGATGAGGCTCTTAAGAGTGACAGATTTATCAGCTTCTGTTTCCAGATTTAAAAAAAATGCAGAAGGGAAAAACCAATTTGCTTTTTGGGGTTCTGTGCGCAACCCCTGAATATCTGACAAAGACAGAATGGTGAAATGAACTGGGAAGAGATGGGTCAGACACCTCCAGGTACGGTCACCAGAGTAGGGCTGAGTGACTCCTGCGCACAAATACCTCTGCGTTTCTCTCTCTAACCTGGTTATTCCTGTGCGATGATAGCACGCAGTGAGCCACCATCACAGGTTCACAGCACGGCGGGGGCTGGCAGGGCCCTCTGGAGATCCCCCCCCCCGCCTGGCTAAAGCCGGTGCCCCCAGAGTGGGGGGCACAGGGATGCATCCAGGCAGGGTTGAATCTCTCCACGGAAGGAGACTCCAGAGCCTCTCTGGGCAGCCTGGGCCTGGGATCGGGCATCCTCAGGGCGAAGAAGTCTTTCCTTGTGTTTCTCACGTTCAGACGGGGAAGCGTAATGAGCAGTGCAAAGTACCTGCTGCAATGATGACGTCAGGTTGAAGATCCAACAGTTGTTTTTCTGTAACTGAGCCCCAGTCAAGTTCAGCGACAATTAGTTTGGGTTTTTGGTAATTCGTTGCTTCTCCCTCTGGGCCTTGGGATTCCGTTTGGATGTGCTGGGCAGCTTCAGGCTCCAAGACAAAGCCGTTCAAACGGATGTTTTCTGTGAGCTGTTTGAGAACACAGTGGTGGTAGTCGCTAAACACATAGGTCTTGGGATTGCAGGTTTTACAGATTGCAATTCCAGTGAAGCCGATCCCGCTTCCTAGTTCCAAGACTGTCCTGAAGGGAAATGGAGTAAAAGAAGTACTTCTTAGGACTCTAAATTGAGTTAGGAAATCAAACCGTTCTGAGGAGATCTAAAGGTGAAATCAGTTACAGGTTACTTCAATAATTTTTGAGTAAACCACCTACAACCTAATCTTTGTCTCAAATAATGGGGAGCTGGTAAACACTCAAGATGCAATTGTAAGCATATGAATTAATTACCCGAAATACTGCTTTTGCGTGTGGTACAAAGCGTTTCCACCGCGGGGATGAGATGCATTCCCACCTGGTTTTAGACTTCTGCAGCATGGTTGTCTCCACCTAAACCGGCTGTCCCAATTCTTTTCATAGCCAGTGGAGAGAAATGGATGCTTCACTAGCACAGTTCCTTTGCTTCCGAGGCCAGTATTTTAAATTAACTTGGCCGAATCTTTCCTCAAAAGTGCTCGTTCCTCTCGACTGCTCATAAACAAAGTCGAGACGATGAGATCAGGCGTGCACACCGATCATCTAAAGTTAGGTGAGACGAATCCCACCGTGGAGTGAAGCGCCCTCAAAGTTACTGGTAGCTGGAATTTAACAGCCTGCTTCACAGAGCAGGTCGGATCCGCTGCAGGGTGTAATGGGTTTGATCTTAAAACCTGTCTTTGAGGAACGACGAGGTCCTCTCCTGGATTAAAGTTTGTTGCGTAACAGACGAGAGCAGCAGTTACCAGGTAGCAAAAGGGTGGCATTGTTCTAGTTACTCGGGGGGTCAATATTGTACGTTGTTAAGTTACAGCTGCGTCGCTCGCTCACAATATGAAAACACCTTTCCCCATCTTTCCCTGTCCTCCTGTCTGTGCTGCTGTTGTTACCTGTTACTAAAAACCGCAAAGTTCTCTGTTGCCCATTCAGCGAGATGAAGAGCAGCATCCCACGTAACGAGCCCCGTGGTTCCCCCAGAGATAATTGCCACGCTCTCGGAAAGGGTAACACACTCTCCCGTGGGCTGGAGGACACACAAGGAGAGAAAGACGGATCAGCACAGACAGCAGGTTTTAGTTTACAATCAATATTAGCGCCTGGAAAAAGGTAGGAAGCGCTCGGGGTTTCCGGGGGGGGGTGGTATTTTTGAAGCCGATTATCACTTAGTTCAGGTGATTAAAAGTGATGTAAATGCAGCACTAGTTCCTACCAGTAAGTAGTTTTTGTAACAGCGAGTAGATTCTTCTTCCTTTAAAATATCTGCCAGTGTTTCATACAGTTCGTCCAGGCGTTCAGCTGTGGTGGACTCGTGCTGCGCGAAAGAGAACCGGGCAGTTTCCGCTATCAAATGCTTCGATAATCCTTTGATAACACAGACGATTCAGCTTGGCCCATAAGGTAAAACTGGCGTATTGTCAAGAAAAAACAAAGAGCTGCAACGAACATGACAACGAGCACTACCTTTTTGATGAGTTCGGTGAGAAAGCATCTCCTGTACTTGGCGGACGGGGGATATTTCACACACAGGGGGTGGAGAACGGTCTAAAACAAGAACAGCAATTGAAAGCGGTTACCGCGAGGGGATCTGATGAAAGGCAGCAAGGGGCCGGGGAGAGGCCCGGGAGCCATTCGTTGGCTCTTTGCGTCACGAAATGCATCGCGCCTCAGTCTGTCGCTAAAAGAAGCGACGCTGAGCCAGAAAACGAAACCGGGTGGTTTCTGACCCGTTCGTTACTTTGCAGATCTGTGGCAGCAAACGCCTTTCTCACTTTTCAAACAGTAAACGTCAAAACTTGAGCGGCAAGAGCGTTGGGTTTGCTCTCCTCCTCCTTTTGCTTTTCTCTTCCCTCTCTGCTGTCCCGTTTGCCGCCTTATTTGCGATTTTGCCGTCCACGCGCAAAGTTTAAGCGCCGTACGGGTCGCTGCGTTACGCGGGTCGCTGCGTTACGCGGGTCGCCTTCCCGCTGCCCTCAGATCGCCGGGCCAAGGGCCGGCTCGGCTGACTTGCCGGTGGCATTGAAGCCGTTAAAGGGGCATCATTTTGATGCTCAGGACAGCTAAATAACAGGCAGAGAAGGAATTTTGCTGTTCTGCTGAGCCCGAAGAGGAACTGTGAGCTCAGGACGCTTCGCCTTTGTAACCGTGAGCAAAACCCGGCACAGGGCAGCCATCGCCTTGGTCGCGTGCTCGCTCGTGGCAGCCGGGGCCTGCCGCCGCGACGCCGAGCCGTGCCGCCTTACCTTGTGCAGAACATCCACGAGCAGCGGGGAATCCGGCGAAGCCCGCAGGTTTTGTTCGAGTTCCTGCGGCAGAGGAATTGAAGCTGAGCGAG
>VZSC01016802.1:169388-239589 GCA_013398225.1 Steatornis caripensis | reverse complement strand
CGGCCTGAATACCTTATTTTTTTGTAAGTTTCACTATTAAAATTATTTTTCAAATATTATGTCCTAATAATGTATTATTGCTACACCATGGCTGTGAGGATATGGAGGGAGACTTGCCATGCAGTGCCACTGGTTAATAAATGTGAATTATGTCTCTTTCTGCATTTATTCTTACCTAAAGGAAACAAAAATCCAATAGGTTGCTATTCTTAGAAATGTTCAACAGAAATAGTAGAAAATAGCTTTGCTAAAAATGGTAATGCGGTATATATGTTAAACAAGGCAATGTGAGGACTCCTAGAAGGAAACAAACCAAGACTCATCAATGAGAAAACCGAAATCTTCACAGTTTATGGCTTTAATGATTACTCAGCAGAGAAATCCCCGGTTCAAGTTCTAACCTTTTGCTAAATAAAGTGTTGTGGTTGTAAAGTGCATTAAGTATGCTTAAGCCTTAGGCTGCAAGACGGATCTCTGTAATTTAAGATAGCTCGGGGGTACTAATGATGATAAAACCACAAAACATCTGTTAAACATTAAAAAGAAATTTTTCCTTCGTTACAATCAGTAACCTGATTGCACATATGAGTGCAGTGGGACAAAATGGCTGTAAGTGAATCCTCACTAACTTCTCAAGAATCCTCCAGAGCCTCCCACAGTCTGTTGCAGTCTGTCTAGCCAATCTAGATTTACCTCAAAGCCTCTGGTGTTGCCTCTGAGTCCTAAAATACCATAGGCTTGTCACGGATCAAATAACAGCCTGCAAAGAGAGCTGCCATAGCTTTTTGGTTTTACCTTAGTGGTGGAGGTGGTATGCGATGCATGTGTGTAGAACTTACTACTCCAAAATTCAGAGGAGAGGGGGAAAAGCAGTAAATATAATGTATGTTGACATATGCTTACTTAATGATGAAGGTATTATAATATTGTATGTTGGCACATATTCCTGACTTCTTAATTTATTATTATTTTACAGCAACTCAAGAATTATAGTCCTGTGGTAAAAATATAATAGTACCAAGACTTGGTTAATACTGAATTTTGACACAGATCCTTTAAAATATTTGTAAGACACTGAACAAAAATCACAATTGAAATTAAATCAATCAATGTGTGATCTAGTTTTCCTTTCCTGTTTTAGCTTTGAGAAGGTAATGTAAGAGTCCTCTCTCCATGTTTCAATATGTAATACAAAAGTGTGTGCATGACAGCTGACATTGATGCAATTCTGTTCCAGCGTAGAAGGTATTTTTTGGTTGCACATAATGTTTGAACATTAGAATATTACCCATTGGTTCATGATTTTCATTATCAAATCACGTTTCATTTCTAACCCAGTTTGGAGGCAGGATAAACCTGTAATTCCGGATTTTACTGTTTTTACCTTCTTTTCTGTAAAAATCTTCTTTTTCTTATGTTTAACTCTCATTCAGATTGTATTATTCATATCACTTCCTTTTTTGAATTACCAGTAGAATTTTGTAGGAAAAGCAGCTGAAGTAATTGAATGTAAAGGGATTTTAGTGTAGTTTGTTGATTTTCTATTAATGTGAAAAAGTATCTTCTGGTTGTTATGGGAATTCTGAGGAGCCTAATGTGACAAATAGGCATCCCTACAGTTTAGCATATACGGGAAGTTTTGAGAAAAGACTTCTGAAGCTTTTTGTGTGTAATTCCAAAATAAAGTTAAGAAATTCTTGCAGTACTTGCAGATAATAAGGAAAAAAAGAATAGTTCTTAAAGAAGAAAATCAGGACTGCAATTCCGCCTCATTTGCTCAAAGGGAAAAGAATAAAGGAAATAAAAATCTGGGTTTGGATCATCATTTATGTTGTACAGGTTGCTGAGTTCCTCTTTTTGGTGGTGCCCAGTAACAGGACAAGGGGCAATGGGCAAAAACTGGAGCACAGGAAGAACTTCTTTACTGTGAGGGTAACAGAGCCCTGGCACAGGCTGCCCAGGGAGGTTGTGGAGTCTCCTTCTCTGGAGATATTCAAAACCTGCCTGGACGTGTTCCTGTGCAACCTGCTCTAGGCTAACCTGCTTTAGCAGGGGGGTTGGACTGGATGATCTGCAGAGGTCACTTCCAACCCCTGTGATTCTGTGACAAGAAAGACTTTTAGTGCATGTTAACGGACAAAACAACATTGCTTTGGATATCCGAGTAGTAAGAACTTCTGGCGTATGTGTGTTTAAAGAAATGCAAGCAAAATAAAAATGTCATACTTCAGTTCTTATCCCATTCTGTCAGCTGCAATGTACAACAGTATGTTGATAATCCCTTACAGTAACTTTAGCTTCTACCAGAATTTATCTCTGCACTTTTAAGAAATTATCCGACTAAGATAAATGTTGCAATATATTTCCATATTTCTATTTAAATGTGTGATTAAAAATTCTATATTAAGTGGGTAGTCATATGGAATCTGAAGAGATGTTCTAATCATGACAGTTACACGTAACATAATTGAAAGAATTTAGAGTCCCATTTCTTCAGATGGTCAGATGGCAGAGTACATAAATAGGAAGAAAAGTTATGAGGTCTGTCTCCAAATCATAAATAGAACAGATTCGTTCTATGAAACATTTCTGTCAATTAGACTAAAAGAGAGGAAAGAGTAAGTCCTGATTCTGCAAGATGATAAGCAGAACTGTTCAGAACCCCACTGACTTCATGTGGATCAAGTATGGGTTATTTTTTTGTGCTCAGGACCGTATCAGCACTTCCTGTGCTTGCAAAAACCCGTCCTCTACTTGTAGGGATGTTGAACAACAAAAAAAAATGACAGCAATAAGAACAAAAAAAGTGAGGGAAATGGATGTATGGAGTTTACTTTTAATTTTAATGTTAATAATGCTTCGTGAGGGAACAGATGGTTATCTGCATTTTTTTATTTGCAGTTGCCTTGAGCTTTTCCTCCCTGTTGAAACTTGCTCAAAGAAGGAATGTTTCAAAACAACAGCAATGAACATACAACCAAAATATATCAGGAACTTAGAAGACCAGCTTAGTGAGTTTAAGTACTGACTTTAAATGTTTCTTTGCTGTTTTGAAACACAAATGTTCACTGTTGATGGAAATTTTCATGTAGTTAGCTTTCCAGTGGGCTGTATGTTTTCCTTCAGCAGACTACAATGAGTCATTGTAAGGGTGCATTAGTGACCAAGTTTCAAACAAGCTAAAAATTTGCAGCAGCCCTCAGACAGAACTGAACAGTATTTTGTGTGATTGGAAAAGTGGTAGATTTTTGTTTTTCGGAGTTTAAGCTTATCTTTTGTAAAAAAAGCAATATGGAACTTACTGAAAATTATTGTTGGTACTTTCTTTTGTTGTGCCAAAAAATGTTTCAAAGCTCTGTTGTGTTAACGAGCAAGAAAGACTCTACAGTGTGGTGATTAGGCTATGGGCCTGGGCTGAGAAAGATATGGTTTTAGGAATGAATGGCATAGGATGAAAAGCTCTGCTCAATCCCACATGAAATACAGACTTGATCCTGTGTCTCCTGTAGCTCTGGCCACTATCTTAAACATCCGATTATACAGAAAAGGTGACAGCTCAACTTTGTCTGGAAAAAACTTTCTTTTTTATAATACTGCTAAATGGGTTTGGTGATCTTTTTTTTTGCTGAAACTCTTAGATGATTTTCATTTCAAAACTGAATAGAAATTTGTTATAGTTGCCTGTCCTCAGGCATTTTTACTGAAAACCAGTGCAGTCAAATGGTCTATACTGACCCTGAAGTATGTTGTCCATCAGAAAGAACTGTTAAGCTTTGTTCTGGGGTCACTGGATGGTGGAGCACAGGTTATAACATACAAAATAGGAATTATATTTCATAAGGGAAAATTCTTAATACAAATATTAAATAACTAAACCTTTTTTGGCACAGCATAGGAAATAGTTATGTATGATTTCTGTAGGAGTTTGGCTAAACTGTTAGTCTTGCATTAATAGCATAGTATATTTAGTTTGTTTCACCCATTTACTACAAGCAACAAGATCAACATTAGGTAAACTTTTACGTGCATAAAAGGATTAAATCTGGAATTTAGTAGGTCTTTATATAGGATACCAGTAAAACTAATGTGCTAGCTTATTTGGGCCCTTTATGACAAAAAAATAGTGAGCAACGGAAAGATAATCGTTCAACTCACTGTTTTCTCACACAATCATTGGCATAATCTTGTCAAGGAACAGAAAGCTTGCATGTTACTGGAATTATTTTCACTTTACTGCAACATTACAAAGGATAAGAACATGTTGCTAGGTTCTCCTGACATCTCAAAACTTCTCTGTCCCAAGGGTTCATGACACTCTGAGAGGTAGTTAATGTTGTGGATGGGAAAAGAAGCTTTTGTTGGTTTCAGATAGAGATCCTGGTCTCTTTTTTTTTTTTCCTGTGCAAGTTCCTTTCTCCTCTGTTGGATGACATAGTTTTTTTGTACCTGACAAGTATCATTATTAAATGCTCCAGTCTCTGAATGTTCATTATCTACCTCTGAAGAAATCTGATGCTGATAGTGAAGGGAGGAAGAAAAGGCAAATTAAACAAATAATTGTTAGTAGAGATCTTGGAGAAACTCAGAATTCCCATGAAGCTGGAAGTCTCCTTAATGCATTTGGTGGTGGGAAAAAATGCAAGGACGGATGATGAAGACAAGCAAAACTGTTGACAAGAAAAAAAAGCTTGAGAGTATGGCAAAGAATTGTTGTCACGGGGGAGAGTGGTTAATGTTTAACAGTCTGTCCTGTGGCTGCATGGTTCTTTGTTGCTGGTTGGGCTCAAGCAATGACATGGTCACTCAAAGAATCACTGTCAAAGATAGGAGGGAAAAGTTATTATAATGTGAGTTTGTAAAAAAGCGTGACTACAGAATTTGATGGCAAGATTCACTCTGTTGCTTACTATGTGAAGGGAATATGAAAGGGAATTGGATCAGAGTGGTGTTGAGGTGCAACTGTCAGAGTGATTGGTGAGAGTGGGGAGAAGTGATTTATGTAGTGGTTAGATAGGGAAATTGGGTCAGGATTGGGCTGAGTGATGTCTACAGGGTTTAGGGAAAAAGGTATAAGAAATTCCCTCCTGTTCAGTCACGAGATTCAGAAAGGACCCCCTTGCTCTCTAAACTCCTCCTCAGAGAGGAGTCTAGGTGCGGCTGAATCCACTCCTAGTCCCAGACTTGGTCAACGGTTTATGACTGAAGGAGTGTGGTGTTGGGATTTCAGTGAAAGTGATTTAACATGTAAATAAGGGTCTTGAGGTAATAGCAATTAATAGCAGCAATTAAAGGTATCTTAACACTACTACAGTAAATCATAAAACTAAATTATGTGATTTAGCAATACTTAGACAATAATCTATTATAACACATGCACACACACAGATATAGAGGTCAACATTTGATTGTTTCCTTTCCATAGTTTATAACAAATTTGGTGCCAATAGCCTTCGAAAATCACACAGAGTCAAGTAATAGTGAATTACTCACTATTCAGATCTGTGAAAAGCCGTTGTGAAAATCCAAACACAATAAATTACTCTTTCCTTCACTGGCATCTGTCAGTGAAGGATCCAAATTACTTTGCGGAACTTTGCGAAAGCTGCTCTAAGAGGCATCCCAACTGAGAGGGTCATACATGGTTACAGCCCGCTATGGTCCTGGAGATCTCAGAGGGTCTCACTTTAGCACCACTACTTATAGGATGGCAACATGATTGACTCCGGTCAATACTATTGCTTTGTAGCCATAATTCTTGTCAGGTAGTCTGAGGTGCTACTCTTAGCGTGGGCTGTGATCTGGGAAGGAGGGATTTCAGGTATGTTTCTCCGGCAACAGGAGCTCCAGGGTGGTTGGGGAGTGCCTAATCACTCCAGCTCACTGTAGTTGCATCAGGAGTTCCAGGTGTGGTTAGGAAGGACCTGATCATCTTAACTCACTGTGCTTGTCCCAGGACGGGGTGTACCATGTTGTTTTGTATCTTGACTCACTGCATCAGCAGGCAGGATCAGGGAGTGCCAAACTATCCCAGCTCTTTGTTCTGATACAATATTGGCTGGTCTGACATTGCAATGTGGCCCAGGGGTAGGGGGAAGCAGAATCTGCAACACCATGGTCATATAACCTTTGCCAGACAACTAACATCAGCTCACATCAGTAGTAATTGTTTAAAACCAAAAGGTGCCTAGCTGATGTCAAAATTACATTGTTCAACCTCTGTAGACATACTGTGTCTTTGTGAAATTAGTAACAGTTATGCTATAGATCTTCAGATACTGAGACAATTTCTTGTTATGAATTTGGAATGGTTTTGGCTACGTTTGGGACTGGACTTCAGTCTCCAGCTTGATTCTGGTGCAGTTGCCCTAGAGATCACAAAACCTCATAAAGGAAGGGAGGAGGGGCTGGCAGAGAGCTGCTGTGGCACGGAATGAGACCTACAACTGTGCTTGTTGACTGTAATGTGGCACAGTGATAGGCATAGTAAATGGAAATTAGTGAATTTTTTGCCTCCAGAAGCAGCTTTACATCAATACAGACCTTACTGTGGACTTCTTTAAAACTCTGCTTGAGGCAATTAACTTGTATCAAATTCTGAACTACTGAAGCTAGGTTGCCACAGCTAGCTTATGCTTTCTTTCCAATACTGCACAACATGCAGTGTGAGCACCCCCTGAGTCTAAATATTCAAGTCCTTGGAGGATGTCTTAGGGCACTGCTTTATGAAGCAAAGCCTTGCTTTCCTGAAGCTGGGAATAAGATTCTCAGTTTTCTGGCAAACCAGTCTGGCAAAAACATTGCATAAAAACTCAGTGTTTCCTAGCTTGGAGTTAATCAGTAAAACATAGTTTTATTTTATGGCAAATCACACAAACTGCAGAAATGGAACTGTGTTTTGGTAAAAATTCCCAAATGAGGAAGAAAACCTCTTAGAGAGCAGTGATGCGTCCTTCATACTTGTAATGCTAATCCATATTTGACATAAAGAAGCAAGCTTACTGGGGTTTTTTTACATATGCATTGAACTCCATCTTCAAAATAATCAACTGGAAAAATGGAAACAACTCATTTTAACTATTGTGTTAAAGCACTCTCATTTAAATTGAAAGCAAATAGCCTCTTGCAAAGCTGCCTCCCATTTTCATGCCATTATGCAAATAAATGCTAAAGATGAATCATAGAAATTATTTCTTAATCCATTTTCTGGAACTGTGTTTATTACACTCAAGTAAAAGCACTTCAAAATCCTGCAAGGCTGCACTTAGTGGCAAGCAATACCAGTGGTCAAGCTCAGCAAACATGACCCAGGGCCTCAGTGAAGAAACCGGAGCATTCAGCAGTTGGTGGAATTAGCCTAGCCAAATTGCTTGCATTATCACAAAAAACATGTTGTTCCTTGATGATAAAGGTAAATAACTTCCTGTTTTGAGCCCTCACCTTCAGATAAGAAATGGAGATATTAATAACTTTCATTTCAGATAGATACTGTATTCAGAAGCTTCTTACTTAGGGCCTAAGCCAAATCTCTCCCCAGGTCATTGGAAAGACAGCCGCTCTTCGCTCACAGGGCAAACAGATCAGATAACTTTGACTGCTAATGCAGCTCAAGTATCAGACACATTCTCACAGTATAAATTTGTTCAAATAAATAGGATATTTAGTGCTTTTGATGCTTATCATACTTGTCCTGTCTTGGTCAATACAGTACCTCGTCCTTGTGCCCTTTGCATGCAATTGTTTGGGTAGGATTCTTGCTGCGTAACTCTTTGCAGGCTTGTTTTAGTTTTCCTAAATTATAAATGACATCCATTCATGTGCAAGCTGGTACCAAAGCACAGAAATTGCTAATGAAATATTAATTGGAAAGCAAGACCTCAGATCTTCACCACCAATGTTGGCCAGGGCATTCTTACGTCTTACTTTAGCTAAGAATAACTTCTGTTAAATTTCCCGTCTGTGCTATCTGTTCATTATGAATTTAAACTGCAGTCAAACAAAATTAGTTCAGGGTCAACTGTTTGAAAAAATAATAGTAATGCTATATGTATTAGCAAGGGGTAGGAAGCCACGGCTGTTCACACAGGTTTCAATGTAATCTGGAAGAAAGAAAAGTGTAAATTTGAACAGATTCAAACCAGGTTTGGGATTCTGCTACTAAGAAAAAAACAACTGCAGTACTCTCAGCTGTGAAGACAAGATCTACTTTTATGCATAGATATTAAAAGCTTGCTTCTCTAAGTGTAAAGCTCTTTCTGAGTTCTCATAGTATTTTTTTTTACTTCTATCTTTTTATTTCTTGCTTCTGATGCTGCTTTACTACCAAGGCAACTGTCATGGTAGTCTCAGGTTTTTTTCTTACATCTCTAACTTTGCGATATTAAACATTTCCATTTTCAGTAACATAACAAGTTAAGCATAGGAATTAAGCAGAAAACATATTTTCCCCCTTAGTCAAACTGAGCTGAAGCTTAGATTATTCAATACGTCTCAGGAAATGCTGAGAATTTGAGACTGACTCCTGCATTTCTAAGCAATATTGAGTTCTAGTTTTGTGACAAAGACAGTTTCTTTAGATAAAGAGCAGAAATAACATATGTTAGTTGTGAATGACTAGGAAGAAAGAATTTAAGTAGATAACTCAATGTCAGCAGGATTCCCTGCCTAATTTTTTCAGGGAAGCTCTACTAATATTAAACTGAATTTCTAACTTTTTCAGCAATTGACACTCCTACTCCCAACAAAACTAATTACTTTTTGTGATCTCTTTTCATGTTATGTGGCAGGATAGTAAATGCTGTGTTTCAGTATATTAGAAAAGCTATAACTTAATATTTTCTCATTTCCAAAACTGTTAAGAGGCAGCATTTAATAAGTTAATAAGTCTGAAATAAATCAATATAAATGCATGGTTGAGAAAAAAATCATATAGGAAAATAGAAAACAGAATGACACCTGAACTATTTTCCTGGAATTTAGTGTCTATAAGGACACAGAAAACTTATACAGCAATGCCAGAAATGGTCAAATGAATGAAGAAAGGTTAAAGCCATGCAAAACTGGAAGTCCAAATTGCACTGCTTTTATTGATATCTTCACATAGTAACGTTTCTCGGATCACCAAAGGAAATAAATTACTCCATTCAAAAAAACCCTAGAAAACTGCTTCCCATTGATCGACGTCTTCATTTTTAAGAATAGTTTTCTGAAGAACACTGTCTTCAGCAAGCCAACAAAGGAGCTAGGAGGGGCATTGCATCCCTCAATACAAGACAGATACATAGAAAAACCTTTCTGTATTGATAGATTTTATAGGAGTGTCATGGTTTAAAGCTGGGCTGGCTATTAAACAGATGACAGATGCTCTTTGTTAACCCCCTCCCTCCCCAAAGAGGGGGTGGGGGGAGGAGAAAAGGGAAAGACTTATGGGTCGGAAAAGTTGAAACAGCTTTAATCTAACTACAGTAATAATATATAATAATAATATGAAAAATAATAATGAAATATATCCAAATATACACAAAAACAATACCGAGCTCCCACTAATGATGAAAATGTCACCTGGATGCTGCAGGGCACACCCCAGAAAAGTCCCAGACTGCACTCAGCAGCAGGCAGGAGCTGGATTCAGGAATGCACAGATAGGGATTGAAGGCAGAAGAATCAGACAGAGCCCTCCTTGGACACCGGCCATAGTAGAAGAGAGCGTGACCCTCATGATCCCTCAGCTTTATACCGAGCATGACGCATATGGGATGGAATACTCCATTTGGCCAGGTTTGGGCCACCTGTCCGGCCCACTCCTCCCCACCGCAGGGTCGCAGGTGTGACCACTTCTCTGCTCTTTCAGTTCTGGTGCATAAGAAAGTCAGCAGAAGCAAGCATTGACCTTGGTCTCCATAGGGATAACTATAAGCAAGAGCCTTACTGCATACCATTCCTGCTGATGTTCCAGCACTAACTATGAACACCGAGCCTTATCACTGCTAGAAGCAGCTACTGTCTGGAAAAACATGCAGTTAATTTCAGAGAGTGCAGCTCCTCAGAAGAGACTTAACTCAAAAGTAAAGTTACTAAAAGAAAGTCGGTTCTGTCCTAGCCCAAACCAGGACAAGGAGACAGTTTGGTCTTCATGTCGTTTTTAACGATGGAGCTTAAAGATAAAATACAGCTAGTTTACTGCTGTGTTAGAATATTCTCATCACAAGAAAGAAATACTGCCTGTACAGTAATCCTGTGGAAAATCTCTCTGTGTTAGGGGGTCAAGGATATTGGTTAGGATGCATTTTCCCAAGCATGCAAGAATTAAATCCTGTTCAAATGCATTTGCTGTTTTTATAACCATAGCTGTAAGTTCAAAATATGAGTGAATGAAAATGGAAGGCTTCCCTTTAGAAAATTATAATGTTCTGTATTAGTACTCTCTGTGAAACCGCAGACCCAGGAGAACAATTAGACATTCACATGGGATGTTATGTAAAGTGTTATAAAAATACTATAAAATGAACTTTACTATAACAGTATGAAAGTGTCAAAACACTTTATAGAAAAAAAGTAGAGAATTAGATGCAGCAGTGGAAAATAACATGTGAATTGTAGTGGACTAGTTGATTAAAATAAGACATCTGAAATTCAGTGATTAGAAAGGTAGAAGAACATTCTTGATGTTTTGGCCAAATAGTGAAAGGCGAATAGAGAAATAGCAATCATACACAGTTAGCTGACTGATTAATAAGCCTTTGGAATGAGGTTTAGAAAAAACAAAGTGCTTTGGTTAGAAATATCTCATAGGACAAAGTCAGTGAGATATAATCAGTAGAACAGCTGAACTAAAAAATGGGATCACAGAACCATAAAAATCACACAACTCAGGTTGGACAGGACTTCCAAATATTATCTAGTCCAACCCCTACTTGAAGTGGGGACAACTTAAAAGTTACAGGAGGTTGGCCAGGGCCTTGTCCTATTGAAAATTCATTTGAAATATTCAAAGTTCAGACAAATTTTGACAGACAAATTTGTGTTAACAGAGACAAAAAAAAAAAAATCTTTCTGGGAAAAAGGTTCCAGTGCCTAGCCATTCTCATTGGGAAATATTTTTTCCTTGTGTCCAGGCAGAATTTCTCTTGTAGCTAGTGACAATTGCCTCTCATTCTCTGAGTATTTTATATAAAATGTACATGAAACTAAGTAGAAAACACTAATCAGCAGTGCAGCCTGCTTCTACTTCCATGAAGACATTCCAGATAATTTTCCTTATTTTTCCACTTACAAATTTTTACATTCTGCCTGTGTTCCTATTGTCTTGGGCTTTTAAAACCCACACAATCCATGCTGCTTTTTTGGAGGGTGAGGGGACAGGGGAAACAGCGGAATCAGATTTATTCAAATTAGGACTGGTTCCCCCCCAAGGTATTAGCCTGTCCTATAGATCATAAATTCTGCGGCATTGATTTATGTCTGTAGTATAGCTATCCCCACTGGGGCTCCAGAAGAGACTCATTTACCCATCCACGAACCTACGTTTTGCTTGGTTCTATTTGTTTATGGGAGAGGAAGGGAAAAAAAAAAAACACCTCTGCTTTATGATTTCTATTTTAAATCCAAGTGCCATCTGCAGTAAATATTCTGGCCCACCTGAATATGAGGTGAAGCATATTTCTGTAACCACTGGAATTTTTATTCAGAATCTGCTACAAGTTTGATTACCTGGTTGGCAATCTGTCCCTGCATGCATGACACAGATCCGGGCAATAGCCTCCTCCGTTATTTCCTAACCTACTGTCTCTGCTTTTTTGTACTCCTGCTCTGTTCACTGTTAAGGTGTCTTTTGATCTTGCCAGCACTGTTGTAGTAGAAGTTGCCTTTCTTGCTTCCATGCAAGTATTTGAAAACCTGTCAAAGTGCTGAGGGTTTCATTATACACTTTTCATCATTACTCTTGTCTACACTGAACAAGTTTATTTCAAAGGCTTTGCTAGAAAATGACAAGGAACATGACAATTTATTTCCTTGTCCTTTCATTAGATTAGAAATGCCACGAAAGATTTAGAATCCATTTATTTTTATTAAAAGGCATGATGCACTTTGCTTTACCAAAGAGAAGACAATGAGAAAATGAGAAGTAGTAATTTGCGATGTTATGGTGATTGAGCGGCTTTGATTCTGAGGCATTTGAGTAGAAAATCTATATACTTGTAGTTCACAAATACAGATGTTTTAATTACATTTTTAAGAGGTGAGTTGCTGTAAATACCATAAAACAGCAGGGGATGAAGAAAACGCTTTTAATTTGATGCAGTAACTGTAGTATAGGCACTTTGTAGTCAGTCTTGGAAAACTCCATTTTCTTTTGTCCTGAATGATGATTTAATGTAGTATTTATCACCAGACTATTAAAGATGTTAGTGCTATATAAGCCCTACTTTCTTTTTTCTTTTACTGATACTGCATTCAGTATAAATCAAGAAGCTTTTCCTTAATGCTTCCTCTTAACAAAGAAATGTGAATAAAACATGCAGTATGACCAGAGGAAGTACCATGTTTGGGAAAGTGCTGTACTATTAACAAAGGAAAAAAGAAGAATTGTGGGAATGTGGGATATATTTCCAAATTCATCTTATTAACTACAATTTAATACTATCTTGAGCAATCCTAAAGCTAAATCAAATTGCAGAATTCTCTGCAGAATTTATTTGATATTTTGTTTTCTATGTGCTTACTTAGCAATACATTTTTCTTTTAACAAGACTATTAGTTCTGCCCAAAATTTCAGTTTTCACTTACTGTAGGTGATTTGCTTCTTCCTTTGTCAACTCCTTTTTAGTCATCTCAAAGATATAAAAAGATTGTTAATTCTATAAATGTTAACTATTTCATAGAGATAAACAATACTATTACAAAAAGTTGAAGTCTGTTTTGTGTGTATGCAAGTGGGCATAATTTTAAAGGATGAAATTTTGGGCCTGATTAAAACAAATGGGAGCTCTGGCATCTAATTTACCCTGTTATTTTTAAAAATCTGTCTCAGATTTTCTACAAGAGAAGATGAGGTAGAGGAATCTAATGTGAGTTTTGGATTTTGGAGAGTATTTTTAGTGGCTAGGGGAGGAAGTTTGTAAATATTGTGCTTTAGGAAGACTGCTACAAATTAGCCTCCACAAAAAACGTTCAGCGAAGCTCCGTCCCTCCTGACCCTTCTAAACTACTTGTTGATACTTTGCATTCACTTGTACCCTTTCAGATAATGGAATTGTATGGATCTAGCCCAGTTGAAGATCTGAGTATGTATATAGATATAGCCAGTTAGTCCATTGTAAGAATAAAGGTGCTCCTTAAAGGAGTTTTAGAGTCTAACTCTTAAAGTCTAAGAGAAATAAAATCTAGTTGTATTTTTACCAAAGGATCTTCAGGTTTAGAAAATTGAAGTGGATCATTTTTTTTTTAAAAATACCTTCAGTGTTAATTTACAATAGAAATATCACGCAGTAAAGAGAGTTGATGCAATAAAAACACTGAGAGGATGTCATTCTAACTGACAGTTAATTTGCACATTCTCATTAAACCAGCATCTTGATACAAGGCTCATTGAATTATTACGAGCTGCTAAGTACAGATATAAAATACTGACCTTCTCTTTAAAGGACATCGGTCATTTTTACTGGATTTCAAGCACCTGTCTCTGGGGTAGCAATTTAAAACTTGAAGTGATCTCCTCTTTGAGTTGCTTCTGGTAGGTAGGAGAAATCTAAGAGGGTAAAACGAAAGTCAGATAAGGCCACCAGTACTAGGAATTATCCAATATCAGGAATTAGTCATATCAATGTGTTCATTTCCCAATTTAGAAAAAATTTCATCAGTCTCCTGGCTGAAGGTTGGTTGCATTCTTTCTTGAAGTTCTATTCTATGGTAAGGTATGTTTGAGCACAGCTAGCTTGTGCCAAAACATCAATAAAAGCAAATGAGTTTATCTGACATATAGAGCACCATGAATTTTACAAGCGTGAGCAATTTATGTTTTTTTCTCACATTAAGTACATATCTGACATTTATGCACTGACTTGTTTTTTTGTACAAAGAAACATAATAAACAGCACTATTAGAAGACTGGTACGTTCCATATTTTACGGAGCCTTTGAAAAATAGAAAATTGTGTAAGAAATCTGAACATTTTACTATATTCTTATTTGGCTATTCTTCTGTACTTCACAATTATTTATTAAAGAAAGTAGAAAAACAGAATTAAAATTGTTTTAAACAGGAAAAAATATTTAGGAATCTAGACTGCAGATTCATGGTCAGATTTGTTTTCTCTCTTTGAAAGAGTTTGTCATAGAGATTATAATTGTGGAAATAATAAAAAAACAATTCTAAAGGCCATTCATGTTTATTTTTCACACAGTTTGACTTTTTTTCACATTGCTGTATTTAAAGAGAAAATAAATCATTATTACCATTTTATTTTCCTTAATCTATTTGAAGATATTGTACAATCTATTCTTTTTAAACAAGAATGGTTCACTGTGAACACACAGCCTGTCTTATTTATTGCCCTAAACCATCATGAATTAAGTGAATTCACGTGAGGAATTTGGCAGTACTGTTTACACAAAGTCTGTTTTTCTTTACTTACAAGTGTAAATCAGGAATAATGTCATCCAAGTTGAAAGAGAAGGAGTAGAAAGTGTGTTCTTGATTTCAGATATACGTTTTACAGCAAGCAGCATGTGGAAGGAATGCATTCAATATCATTCTTCTTAGTAACCCTCTGCAACTGTCAACGTTTTACTGACTGGAGAGAGAAATAAAAATCCTGAACAGACTGTTAATAATGGTTCTCTAAGACTGAGCATTTGTAGAAATCACATGAAAATTTGTAATATTAGAGACAAACTTCAGAAAGCCAAATCTTTTTGATCAATGCTTCTGGGAATAAGCAAGGCATAGCTTGCTCGAAAGAGGTAGGAGTTAGGCGAGATGGGAGTAACCTTTACGTCATGTAGCAGTTTCTCAGATGTCTGGAAGGATCTAGATCATGTTAGTTCTTTGGTTCATTCCAGATAGACTTTTTAAACATAATTTAATACAGTATCTAAAAAGCACTTGAGTTCATTTATATACATGCTAGATTTAGAAAATACCTCTCTCCTATGCTGAAACATACTTATAAGAACCAAACTTTTTGCCCTTTTCGAGGACATCAAAGGAGTGCTGCTGCTGAACGAACCCCTTCCACAAGCCATGAGCTAGGACTCCTTACCAAAAAACGTGTGTGTAAGAGCAGCAATTCTCCAGAAGCCGGTGAGGTTGGTTATGGCTCAGTTATAAACTGTGTTCAGGAAAGTGAATTCTTTTGCTGTGTCAGAGCCATATAGTGGTTCTGGGTATCCTTGCATAGCTTAGTGGTCTGGCAGAGGGAACCCTTCTTTCTTCTCTCTGTTGCTAGTCAGCTATCCAGTCATTAAATTATACAGAATATCTGAGACTGAATTTTAGTAAATTGTATTTAAACTAGATAAAAAAAGAATGTAATTATTTAATATTAATAAAACATATCTTGTTGCTAGAAACCTACAATTTTAGAAGACAAAATACTGAATAAAAATTTCTCTTTAGATTGGCATATTGACACAAATTTTAGAGAATATTCTCTTTGCAGAAACACTCTAGCTGCCACTCTGACCTACATTTAAAATGCATGGGCAATCTTACTACCTCTGGGGGCTAATGTAGAAGAAATTTTATGCGTTGTAAACTGCAGAATTGAGCTAAGGATACATACTCATTTCACGTATATCTGTACCTGAGTGGTAATAATTTAGTACAATCAGATTAATGTTATCAACACTATTACATAAGTATAATATAGTATTTCCACTTAACTTTTTAAATATCTGCTTATCTCTTGAAAGAGTAGCGTTTATATGCTTTCTCTGTATCCTACATACATTGTGTAAGAATTATTTAGCTTAATATATGTTCTCTGGTTGTTTCACTTGGTTGCATATCTGACATATAATTACAAAACACAGTCTCCTGACATCAGTGAGATGGGATCCCAATTACAAAAGCCCTAGATAATTAGGGGGTACTACTCATCCTTCTCCAATGCTGTATTCAGTGCTAAGATGAGACTACTGATCTTGTACAATAATTGAAGCAAACGAGAAATGAAAGAAACAAGTATCCATGTAGTTGCGGAACAGCTTTTGCTAATAAAAATGGAATTCTGATTAGGACATCCAGATGGACTTAGTACATTAATTACTGAGTTTTAAAAAAATGTTGCTCTATTACTTTCTTTAAAAAATATTCTTGTAACTGGCTAGCTATTTGATCTATGATAGTCACTACTCGTATTATTGAAGAGAATAAGGCAGGGAGGTTTTCAACTTCAGCTGTTGAATTTCAACATTGAATGCACAGTAAGAGCTACTGTTAAACCGGCCATGGGGGAGAAATTCTTGTATCTCTGTGATGTTAATAAACTATTCTGGAATCATTTCAAGCACTTGTATAAAGATTAAAGTCAGACCTTGCTAAGTTACAAACAAAATTTCTCTCCCTTCCCTCCCTCCCATTTCCCCTAGCCTTCAAGCTTTCTTTTTTATCCAAAGGAAGGAGTATTTTTCGTCTACTCTTCTTCAGGAAGCATTTCAAGTGACGGAAAGCTATGTAATGAAAAATGCTGAGGTTCAGAACTTTAATACACAATTTTAAACATTTTTGATCCTCCCTCTTGTGATTTAAAGCTAAGGTCTTCAAGTCAAAAATAATAGTTTTTTGAAAAGGATTAACTCCTGTATGATTGTTATGATTAAAGGAGCCCTTAAAGGGAATGAATGTAAATTATTTTTAGTAATATCCTCATCTCAGCTACTTTTTCAGTACTATGAGATGTCTAAACTAACTGTGGAAAAGATGATGAGGGCAACATCTTTTTTCTCATGAGGGTTATCACAAAAACTTCATGCCAGGAATATAATGATAATATAATGAGCAGGTGAGGAAAACTTTTACACGGGAGTACAAATAAAAACAAGTGAATGTAGCTCCCTACTTTCCACTAAGAAGGCTGAGAGCTCTCCCCTAAACCCTCCCTGAGTCAGCAGATCAAGGAAACCCCATCCATCTCTGCCTTTTTCACTCTATATTACACTTGCATTTCTTACCATGGCTAATTTTACTAATGGTTGCTGCATAGCCTTGGGAAGTTCTGCAGTATTTTGGGAGTTCTAAGAAACAGCAAGTACTCTGGCCAGGATCAATCATATGCAGCCTCTCATGACCTCCCTCTAGCCCCTATATACAAAAAATTATATTTTCAAATACCAGCATTTCAGATATAGATGTTTTAAAGTTATGTGATGAACAGCAGTGAAATTTTTTTCCAGCTCTGTATATTTATTTATTTTGAGGGAGAGATAAATGTGGAATGAAAGAGAGGGACTCTTACTGCGGTAACACCTTTTCTGTTTGAATACTTAGCTTTCTCTTGCTGAAAACTATATGCAAGGTAATTTGTAGGGAGAGAGACTATTTGTACATTTTCTTAATCTCCACCTAAATAAAGAACTTCCTGTCACATGACAGAAAAAAAGCCATATTTACTCAATGATAATATTAAATCCAGCCACAAGTCAGACTTCCTGAAGTGTATTTCATTGTATTTTCTCTGTTAATATGGTTCTTACATCACAGCCAAGACTATTGGCTTAGTAATAGTTTTAAAGCAAGTAAATCTCATGAGACTCCACCTGGAGCACTGCATCTAGTTCTGGTGTCCCCAGCAGAAGAAAAGCATGTGCCTGTTGGGGCAGGTCTAGAGGAGGTCTACGAAAATGGTCAGAGGGCTGGAACACCTCGCCTGTGAAGAAAGGGTGAGAGAGTTGGTGGTGTTCAGCCTGGAGAAGAGAAGTTTGTGGGAGACCTTATTTCGGCCTTTCGATACTTAAAGCGGGTTTATGAGAAAGATGGAGATATTTTTTTTTTTTTTTTTTTACCTATAATGACAGGACAAGGGGCGATGGCTTTAAACTGAAGGAGCATAGATTTAGATTGGACATAAGGAATAAATTCTTTGTGATAAGGGTGGTGGGATACTGGACCAGGTTGCCCAGGGAAGTTGTGGATGTTCCATCATTGGAAGTGTTCAAGGTCAGATTGGTCGGTGCTTTAAGTAACATGATCTAGTGAAAGATATCCTTGCCCATGGCAGGGGTGTTGGGCTAGGCGATCCGTGAAGGTCCTTTCCCACCCAAACCATTTTGTGGTTCTGTGATTCTAAATAACAAGTTAATGAGTCAAGTACTTTTCGCCAAGGATCTGTGAATGGGAAAACTCAACTGCAAATGTATTGTGTATTTTCATATGTATACATACTTATATATGTATACATATATAATATATATGTATACATATATATTTATGTTATATAATTATACATATTTCATATGTATATTTTTTCCATCTATGTACCGAGAGCCTTTATATTCCTACTGCAATTTCTTTTCAGAATTAAAAGAAAATTAGTTTTCTAAGTTTTGACTAGTGGTATGATATTCTGCAAGTTCTGCTAGCTGTGATGTTTACATTACCATGTTACTTTAAAAATAAAGGGTGTCATTTTTTTCCCTTTCTGCGCAGATTAGCAAATAGTATATTTTGCTAAGCAAAATGCTTTTTCCGTCACATCCTCTGCACATGATCAATACAATTTTTTAATTCAGTCTTTCATGAAATGCACAAGATTTCAAACAAAACACTCTCTAAGTAGTCTGAAATCTGAAGTACACAACCTTTGTGTCTCACTCCTTGTGCAAAAGCCTGAAAGCCACCATGTTCAGCTGTTAGAAAAGTGCAAGTTGGATTGCAGAAAACTGGCAAACTCCGTTTCAAAAGTGTCGTGGTTTGAGCCCAGTCTGCAACGAAGAACCATGTGGCTGCTCGATCACCACACACCTCCCCCCACCCCCCCGCCCCACCATGACGCAGAGGAAAATCAGAAGTAAAAGGCAGACCTAGCGGGTTGAGATAACGACAGTTTAATAGGACAACACAAAGAGAAGAGAATTATAACAACCATAATGCCAATAAAGGAAAATACAAAACAAGTGATGCACAATGCAATTGCTCACCGCTTGAACCGATGCCCCGCACCCTTCCAAGGGGCACTTCCCCCCACCCCCCACCCCTGTTATACTGGGCATGACACCAATGGTATTGAATACCTGCTTGGCTAGTTTGGGTCAGCTGTGTTCCCTCCCACCTTCTTCTGAAAATCAACCCTATCCTAGCTGAACCCAGGACAAAAAGGAAAAAAATGGTTAAAAGCCATATCGGTGCAGCTGTGAAAACAATCTCCATTCAGTAACATTTTTTATGTCTGTTGTCGTATTTGAAATGGATTGGCGTCTCTGTTATATCCTTACCACCACCATTCAGTTATTCCAGGATTGGGATGCCCCATGATCAAAGCTGTTACATTTCAACACAACACAGATGCAGAGCTCATAAAATAAACTCCTGCAACTATTTTATTAATTCAAACAGAGCTGGGAGACACATTAATGCACAGGCCTGTGACCATCCACACTGTTTATTTGTTAGTATGTTTTCTAGCACGGTCTTGGTTCCCATCAGCTACCAATTTCCCAGACAGTGCCCAGACACTATTCAGCAAAAACAGGCAATGGGAACATTTGCTGCAGCCATCTCTTTTTGTAGGCAAAGACAATTTAGGGTTATGGATGTGAATAGCCTGCATCCCATTCGTGGGTCTTTCCTAGGAGGCAGCGGCTGTGAAAGGCTGTAAAATGGCACCTCAAAATTCAGGCAGGAGGCAAGTGGCAAAGCCACTTAAAACTGTTGTCTGTTTAGACAGGTTTCCTGTCACTTCATCACCTTTGCCTACTCTAATGTAATTCCTCTAGATTCTTTCTTGTAGCACACTTAGAAATGCTGCAGGGCTAGTAGAGCAATAGTGGTGAATATTTTTAATGTTGCTCTTTGTGAACTCATTTAGTAATTTTTCCTGAACTTGTATTGTTTTAGAAAACGTTCAGCCCTTGAAACTTTTGAAAAATAGGAGGATATGTTTGATTTACGTATATGTTTTCCTTCTGTATACAGAGAAAGAAGAAAAAAAGACTTGTGAATTTATTTTTCCCTGTAATTCAGTAGAATGTACAATTTCACCCTGCTGACATCATTTAAAGTATAATGCACTGAATAACGTGATTAACATGGTCAGAAAAAAGTCAGTATTTCGCAGTTTTTGTCATTATTACTTCCAGTCGAGACCCCACACTAGCATTTGTCTTTATTATTTTTCTGATGTATTGGATTAGCCTTGGAACAGAAGTCTTTGAAAGGGAGACATCTCTTGAGTATTGGAAGTACTGCATCAATCTGCTTACTCGAAGAATTACAATTTCATGGTCTTGAGAATATGAAACTACTGTATAGGGAAAGTTTATTTGAATAATAACAACAGTAATAATAGTGTCATTCATTATGCTCTAATTTACACAATGTTTTTTAAAAAGACCAAGAATTAAATTTAATCTGAACATACAAACCTTATGCTTTCATGGTCAGCTGAGTTTTACTTTCATTTTTGTAGCTGTTAACATACATATTTTTTATGAATTTTGATCGAAAAATTGGGGGCACATGTGAAGAAGAGAGAGTTGAGCTAGCACAGAGCTGAGTTAGTGGTGAAATGGCTTTATGAAGAACGTTAGATAGAAATTGCATTTTTATTTATTGAAAAATATGTTCTGAGTGCTGTACAAAGCAATCTCTAGAGTAAGAATATTTGCTCCATAACCACAATCTTGCAGAAAGACTGAGGTGATTATAATTTTACTCCTGGTAGACTTCAGTTCTTCTTCTTCTACTTTTCTTTAATTGCATTTCACTGTTGTTGCACAGTTGCAAAAAGTGACTCTTAAAAACCACTACGAAACAGGCTTTTTAAAGTTTGGATTTTGCAGAACTATGTTTCGAACTTTTCATGGATTCCTTCCCTTCAGTAGTCAAACAGTTCAAAGAAGGATGTATTCTTCAGAATACGTTGCTCATTTTATTTACATTGTATGTTTTTAACCATACATTTCTCACTTAGCGTTCACTCTTAGTCCAATCATTGTTGTTCATAACGGATATCTAGGAAGCAACTACTAGTCAAGGTAATGCCACTCTCTGTATCTTGGGAATTGCATTTACATTTAATTAATGAGATTGGTTAAATTAGATCCTTACAGGAACTTCAAATATTGTTTATCACAAATAACTGAATAGACACCAAACTTGACTCTATGAAGTGTTGTTTGCACCTTTCCCTTTCACAGGAATATAAAGAATACACATGGGTGCGAGAGAGCTTCTGGCTCTTCCCAAGATGGAGCTCGTAAAATCAACTAAACGGGTGTAATTTTGTCCTGCAATTTGCATAATTGCTTTGGATTCATCTCAGAGAATAGCTTGGAAAAACGACTCAGCTCTGTCATCCATATGCAGGTATCACAGGCTTATTAATCCTTCCCTTATGTGGTGGGAAAAGAGCAGGAGAAGAATAGGTACAGCCACTCTCCAGCTGTCTTTAATGTTCACATCACAGACTGACTTCTCTTATGTATCAGTAGGGAAACCATGTACAATCCTTCAGGTGCCATATACTCTCTCAGCTTAGTCTCAAGTCATCTGCACAAAGTTTGATTAAAATGGGAGGAGGTGTAGGGGAGGGAAGAAGAAGGAACTCGCACACAAAGGCAGTCTTGCTTCCCTTTAGCTGTTTCTAGACTGTTTTGCAGGTGGTCTTTTAGGCAGTACTGGCCTATTGTAGTTATTGCTCTTGACTCAGGATTTTAGTCATTAGATTAGTTCGGTCTTTCTTGCTCAATAGCTTCACCTGTCTCTTTATTCCCAATTTCACAGTAACAGAAAAGCAAGTGACCACTGGCCTAGGGAGAGGAGTTGCTTCTTACATTATCCTCCTTAACTTTAGTCCCTTTGCAAAATCAGCTTAGTTGCCATGTTGCTTGTGCTCGCTAGTATGCGGGCATGAGCACCTCGAGTCACTGGGAGATGGTCTGCAGAAGGCTCCAAGCCTGCAGGATGACAGGGTTGGGGTTCATTCTCCTTGTCTGAAGGACTGTGCCTCCTTGTGACTGGAAAGGTATCAGGATGAAGGGCGTTTTACAGAATTACATGTCATAGTACCCCAAATCTTGCAAATGCAATGTACTATTGAACTTGGACTGGAGTCCCTTGAAAAACCCCCACACTATTGTATTCACAAGACATGGCTTTGACATATGAACTTTGTTTCTGTCAGGGAAGTAAAGAAACTTTTAATAGGTGGTGCTCATTTTATTTTTTTATTTTTCATTAAATTCAGGAAGAGGAGGTGGAGTTGTTAATGTTTCTAATTTTACTTCCAGTCATCTGCCCTTGAAGTCTGTCCTACTTGGAAAAAAACCAACCAACCAAACAACAAATCTTACCTTCGAATCAGTAGCAAGTTTATGATATAATTAAATTAATATTTTTAAATGACACTTCGTTAAATGCATGTGTTTAAGAGTGAAATTTAATTAAATCCTAGTGCTTGCAGAGCTGAAAAATATTAGTTCTTACAAGCTTTATGATCCCAGAATTTATGTGCATCTCCTTAGTTAACACTGGATCATATCTTGATGCCTACTTTAACTTTGTTTCTTTTGATTTAGTTAGCAAATTAAACCGCGGGCCAAGATAAAGTAGTCAAAACTAGACATAGTACGTGTATTTATATAGTTAGGAGATTTTCCCTTTCATCAAACGTCTGACAAACACAATTACAAGGTAAACATGGATAATAGAAAGGGATGACATTACTAACAAGACAACTGGAGCATATCTAAGAAATTACTCCTTAAAGAAATGTGGTGCCACAACTGGGAAATAAATGTATTTCAGAATATTTGTTTTATCCTTGCCCATTAAAACATGGACCTAGACAGCAAGGCAGCACATTTTACACCCACAGTAATTGCTTAGTTGTGAAATGGCAAAGCAGTGGAAATGAGGAACTTTTTGCAGAATGAAACAATCTAGCAGACGAATTCTCTACGGAGGCATACTCTGTAAATTGAAATGTTCACTGACAGCAGATTTATGCTTAAAGTCAGCAGGTTTTTCAAAGGAACTGTGTTGTACCATTCTTAGCTGGATTAGAAATGGTCATCTTGGTTTTCTTTAATGTTTGATAGGTAGGTCTATAAATAGGAAAGGTAAGTTGAGCAAACCTCCGTTTGCAGAAACGACCTGGGGAAGTTTCTGTAAGCTACTAATATCTCTCAATGTCCTTTTGAGATACTGAGAACTGAGGTTTATAATGAATTTGGAGGTTCAGATAATAAGTAACATAGCCTCTATAATGAATATATTTTTTGAATTTGTCAAATACATTTGACTTCATAGACACGGCATAGTACTGCGCTTACCTAAAGCGAATAAAAATCCTGATCTTATTCCTGTTCCTGGAAAATTTCCTCAGCTAAGTGCTCATCAGTTGGGATGCTGGATATGTTTTGATGCAGAAGAAATTTTATTTCTTGTTACCTTTATATGTCTGCGTTATTTGAGTGTCTCAAACAGCAGAAACTAACAGTTTTACAGTAGTAACTTGAACATTTCAGCAAGGATTGATAACACTGAGGAGTATTTTCGCCGACAGTCCCAATGACCCTAAATACTTTGATTTCTGTTTAAGTCAGCATTGTAAAGGGTGCTTGTTCACTTCTGGAAGGTGAGAGCAGTCCATTAGGTTTTACAGAATTTTGCAGAGTTTCGGTCAGATCATCTATTACTTGCACAATTTTGCGAGCATTTTCTCTAAGTGGTTTGAAGAAAAGTGGCTCATTGCTCTGTTCCGGTGAGGATTTGTACCTGGTATTCGCCTGAGCATGTCATTATACCAAATACAGTGCAAAGGAGAACTGACTCTCTTTCTGTCCATTTGTCCAATTAAATACCCAGAGAGCCTAATACCAATTGTCTGAAAATAGGCCAGGTAGGAGAAAATGGGACGCAAGCTCCCTTTGCATGAACTCATATATAGGAAATGCAGGTGGGTACATTGCAGTTGATTGCTCGTTTCAAGAGGTCTAATTACGTAAGTAAGAAACTGGCAGAAGAACTTGTTACATTGCATTTCAAAGGCTGCCTTTGCCCATGACTTTATTCCGTTGCCAAATGAAATAACACAGTACTAAATCCAATTTAGCAGAGCTGTCACTGATTCGTAAAGCTCTCATTGCACAGAAGTAAGAGTGAGAGCACAGTTCCTTTCTTACTTCCAATCTAATCATCAGTGCAGTCCATTAAGAAACCATGAGTTGAGTTACTGCCCTCAGTTTCCTTGGTCAGTTTGGAGGTATGAAGCACATGAGACAGGTTCAGTTTTACTAACAAGGTAAGTGTCGGTTAAGAAAGCACTATTGGGGTCCTCAGGCCCCCGTGGCTGCCTCCCTCTCCAGCTGCAGGTAATTCTGCAACAGTCATGATGGTCAGAAGAGCCTGTTTCGTTTCGGAAAATCACACATCTCTCAATGCCCTGAGGAAAATTAAGATTTTTAGTTGGAAAGACTAAAAATCACAACACAAAAAAAATCAAGGATGTTGTTAGAGGAAGAGATGCTTCTACCAGCATTAAGCTGCATAGAGGAATATGCCTCAACAGTCCTCGGCAGTGAGGTGTACCTCACAGGACAGACAAAAGCCAAAATTCCAGTATTCTTGTGTCCATCTGACCTGCAGGGAACTCCTTTCTCATCCCAAGCCTAGCATGCATAAGCAGAATACAGCAGCTAAGTATGTGAGATGCTTTAATTTCATAGTCTTTAACATTGGTTAGTGTTAATTACTGATACCTGTGAAAGTTACAGCTGCTTAAAAAGTTCGAGAACTAACTTGGAATATGTTGAAGGATACTCCCGCTCTGAACTAGTTTTAAAAGTCGATACTTTAATAGATACAGTTGAATAGTTACTGTCTAGACTGTGCTGGTGTTGAGATATTTCACTCATTCAACATTTTCTTCATTAATAATTTTAACACATCTACTAAAACAAATTATTTCTTTGTCTGTATTAACAGTCTTCACTAGTTACTCAAAATAAAGATTTCATAATATTCTCAGTGTTTGAAAGTAGCTTAAAATACACATATTGGCATGCCAGTGTATCGTAAGAACATAGACTATTAGGATGTTTTCTTGAATCTTTATGAATGTTTTTCAAGTAGTCGTCCTAGACTTGAAAATATTGAGAAAAATTACTAGGAAATAATTTTTGAGGTCTTGTAGTTTTAATTTATTACTTCTTAAGAAATTAACCTGTGGCTTGTAGAAACAAACACAAAGGCTCTTTTCCATCGTTTGAGGCACCCTGAGTTATTTGTATTGATCCTGCATTAGTGTAGCTGAATGTTTCACAGTTTTACTATCCTCATTTTCCAAACACTTTTATCTAACAGGACAAATTTTTGAGGGATACTGGATATCAGCATGGCACACAGCAGTGCCATGGAAAGATTGCTGAGCTAGCTTGGGTACTGGAAAATAGCTCAGTTTAAAAGCAGGTTGTAAGCAGTGTGAGTGGACATCCACACTAGAGAGGCTTTGTCAGCTCTACTGTTCCCATGTCTTCCTCAGAGCTTGCACATCTTCACAAGCCTTGTGTTAAGTCATGTAGACAGCTGCAGGCAAATGAAGTTGCTCAGTCACACTATTCCGAGTACTAATTGTCTCCTATTTGACAACTAGACCGAAACCTCTCTAAAATATGTTGTCCAGGTGCTGTTGTTATTGTTTTGTTCATCCTTAAGACAGTAGGGTCCTTGCTTGGAGCCTCCAGGTGTTGTCAAAAGAAATACAGCAGCAAAAAGATGTCTGACACAGCATTTGTGAGGCTTAGGTATTCCAATTAAGACTTGGGGCATGACCTTGCCAGTGCTTTGTAAAAAATATTTGTGCAGTGCTGTGAAATTTGAAAGTTGCATCCCACAGTAAGTGATGAGGGTGCTCAGCAATGAGCAGGTCTGAGCCCACTGTCGTCATACTGCACCAATGTCTCTAAGTGCAAATTATTGCTGCTGACTTATGAAAATGTATAGCTGACAAATTCATACCTCTTTCAGGTGGTGCTGGCAGATAAAGCTGTTAGTAAGTGCTGGAGTGTGCCTGAAGTTGAGGTGAAAAGGAACTAGGTAAATAAAGCTCCTGTACTTTTATTAAATAGTTCTAATAAACTATTTATTTCTGCTAAAATAAAAAAAAAAGGATTCTGCACTGTCCTTTCATTATATGTGTAGTAATAGAAAAACACATTT
The DNA here is from genome assembly GCA_013398225.1 of Steatornis caripensis. Taxonomy (NCBI): domain Eukaryota; kingdom Metazoa; phylum Chordata; class Aves; order Caprimulgiformes; family Steatornithidae; genus Steatornis; species Steatornis caripensis. The sequence goes on along the minus strand of VZSC01016802.1, from coordinate 213,216 downwards.
TGTGTAAATTAGAAATGAGTTAAAATTTGAAGCCAAGATGCCATGTCGTATCTGTGTATCCATACATTTATGGATGTGTGTATATATATATAAAGTTTCTATATATTTACATACATATGTATAATAGATATAAGATAACTTCTACAAAAGCAGTATAAAGTACATTCAAGCAGTTGAACCTTTATGGAGGCTTTACTAAAGACCTTGATATTCTAATTCCTAATCTGGTTTTGTGTGTTGATTTAGTCTGGAAATTTCTGTATCAAAGTATTGTAAGTACTGACTGTGGTGTAATGGCTAAGAATGACGGCTTGGGTTCGATTCTGCCAGATTCTGATAAGATACTACAAAAAGCTTTGTATACTTTATATCTGCTTACTCCCTTGGGGGTAAAATGCCTCAGGACCTCATTCTGAAATGTCAGCAGCACTAAAAGGATTATGTTCTCTGTGGCAGAGGCCAGCGTGAGTCTCCAGGACTTCATTATGCTTCTTGTTTTGTGTCTGAAGATTGAGCTTTATGCTCGTCTTCCGCTCTGGGGTGATTTTTCATTAGAAACCTGCAAACAGGCAGACAATCTTGTGATCACTGAAGTGGTTTCCTACTGTAAAGCAGATCTGTGAATAAAGGTTGATCGTCTTTGCCTCAGCATAAAACCAGCAGTAGTATCAGCGCTTCCATAGACTGTCCCTTACCCTTTTCAAAAGGTGATAACACTCAGTGACCTCCCACCATTTTGAAACAGTGGTGCATGTGCTGTCAGCGGGGGGATTGCAGTGGGGATCAGGAAATAGCCGGGTTGCCAGCTGTTTCCCAGGGGATCACCACATGCTGTAGCCACCTAGGAGGACACCCAAGAAAAGCATTTGGCAGTACAAGTGAAGCAGGCTACAGGCTTGAAATGCCTTGGTGTTCAACCCTTTTGAGTGCTGCAAGTATCAGTCTCACCTGAACACTCTGATTGAGCTGGTTAAGGACATCTGTATTCCTGCTGCTGGCTATTTCTCCAGCTGGACTGAAAAGGGCAAAAAAAGGGCTTTGCTTGGAGATGCCTACTTGGCTGTGCTAGAATTTCCAGAGCAATCCAGAGCTGTCATTAGCAGAACAAGTTAATGCTTGGGAGGGTAAAGGGGAAGAGTGGCTATCAGCCTGTAGAGCCAAATACAACCACCCCTCATTAGGTTTTTCCTGAGTGCGGTTAGTCTACCAAGGTTAACTGGTTCATCTGTGAGAATCTGAAATTAAGGTCTTAAAGGGAAATAATGCAGGTAACACTACTAGCCAATCTGTAACAGTGGGGATTTGGGGGTATTTTTGTGCTGGTTTTTTCCCCTGCAGAAATGTTTTGTGCTCTGAACTAATTTATTTTGGATATTATAAAACTTTATTTGTTTTTGATTTTGTTTTAAACGTGTTCAGTAGTCACCTTCCTATATATATATATATATCAGAAATAGTTTATATTTCAAGTGGTAGCTTTACTGAATGAAGAACGAAGGCCTTTTCAGATGAAACAGGTTACTGAAAGATTGAAGAAGGCAACCTGCATCTTAAACACTCTATTTTCTGCACTGAAAAGAGAAAGCTCCTATAGGCAGTTTTCATTGTCTTCATTTGTTTTTAATTTTACCATCCCAAGGATCTTTTAGAGACATGGACATAAGAGTTAGACATCAGAATTCCATGGCAGTTGGGAAATAGATTGCTTTGTTCCTTACCTTTGTCTTACAATCTTTCCCTAATAGGATACATTTTACTGGTGGCATGGAAGATAACCAGGCAAGATGGTCTTTATTCTGACCTTGTGCAGGTGTTCTTACATACAAGAAACACTGTTCCCTAACTCAGAACACATATTGCTAATTTTTTCCTCCTAATGTCTTCTTCGTAACTTTAATCCTTTATGTAATCTGTATAGGTTCTAGTTTGAGTTTTTGCTTAAGGCATATTCCATATGTATATTTGCAAGATTCTTCAAAAGAATCATTAAATTAAATTATTTTTTTCTTTGAAAGGAATTTTCTTTTAAAATTAGTAAGCGATCTCTTTCTTCATAGAAAAAAAGCCTTTTAAATATTTTTCACGGAAGTCAGCAGCTGACTGGATGACATTAAGATTGTTATCTTCTAGGTCTTTAGAAACTAGTAATGATATAATATTAAATGTTTCTTTTACTTTAATAATTTATTAACTTGATCATTAGCGATGTGTAAACATATTAAAGAACCACACGAGCACTATAGAGTCTGTCCTGTGATCAACACATTCCTTCAACATTATTATTTCAGACACTATGTTTTACTGAAAAATGCGTAACTTGAGAAAATCAAATACTCCTTTGGAACTACATTATCAAATCAACATTTTGTTGAACAATGACTTATATCCTCAAATCCATTTCTGTTCTTGAAAATCTATGTGTTTACTAAGAGGAGGGAGGTTGTTGTGGAGTGTTTTGTGTGGTTTTGTGTTTTTTCTTTTTTAAGTAAACTAGTAAGTTCTGGATAATGGCTCTAAAAGAAAAAAATACTGTATAATTCACACTATCTTTGAAAAGGATGAGGGCACTAAGAAAAGCTTTAAAAGTTATCCTTTGATGCTGAGGTCAGATTGCCAAGTGTTTTATCTTTTTACGTGTTATACCTGTTTAATAGCCCGGTCCCTCTTTCTTGTACTTTGATGTTGCATTACACTTCTACGACAACAAGGTACTTATTGTTATGGAAGATGGTGTGAGATAAACCTTGTGCAGAAGCCCAGATACTTCAGAGGGTTTTGATGGAAAATAAGGATTTCTTATTGCTTTGTCTTCCTTATGTTTTTAACGTATTCTTCTTCAGCCTCTTGCTCTCATTTTTCCTGGATTTGTTGTGATGTGCAATCCATACGTATGAATATCTGAGAGAGAGATGGCCAAAGGAATGGCTGGCAGACTTCTCTGGTGGTGTCCAACATCTGCAGCACTTGGAGTAGAAAGAACCATTTGCCTGGAAATGCTGTACTGCAGACCAAGACTGAAACTGCAGATTGGCTCTGTGAGGTGGCTTGCGTGGTCAATTTGGGCTTTGTTCTCCTCACAGATTTGTACTGGGACATGATTTTTCTGCCTCATTGACTTTCTCATCTGAGGTGCAGTTGGGTTCTTCTGTCTCGTCTTTCTCATGAAAGTATAAACAAGGCTGCTAAAAATTTAGTGAGGAGGTATGGACTGAATTCCTTCTTGGGTACTGACGATATCCAAGTGTATATCTCTGTCTCCTTCTGATAGGAGAGCTAAGAGGGACTCAAGTATTTTGGCAAGCAGTGGCTCTGATGTGTTTTACATGTTCCATATTACACAATGCTGATAACACTGCCTTGTATGGGAAGAGTTGACCTTGGGTTTTTTTAATGCCAAAAAAGTGCCAGTGCTAATCTGACAGCCAGCAGGCTTGAAATCTTGTATAACAATAGAATATTAAAACAACTGTTTAGCCACTCTCTTCCTTTTTCCCCCTTATGGTCAGAAAAGTTAATATGATAAATTCGGAGAGTTTTCACAATGCCGTTTAATTAAAATGAAATTACCTATCATTGTTATGGGCTACACAGAAGCTATTATTTATGTTGATATTATTCTAATACCTTATTCGACTAGGTTTGCATTTGCATCAGTATGTTAGCATGACCTGAATTATTCCTTTCTGTACGTCTTAAGTAGCAGCAAGTGCAAGATGCAATGTTACATACTTACAGAAGAAGATAATTCAGTCTCTTTGGAAAAGCCAGTGACACTGTTCAGCCAGATATTTCTTTTTTTCCTCTGTTCTCCATTAATACTTTCTTCTGTTTACTCTGATACAGCTGCTCATTACAGAAGTCCGCAAAATGGTAGCAGGACTCTCGTAGAATTTTAATCATGCTAGCTAGTAAGATTAATTCGCTGTGCATCAGAGGAAAAGATAATCTTTTCATGCAGGATGACTTTTGTGTATTAATAGTTTTATTCTATAAACTGTTAAAATATAATATGATACTGTAAGACCACTTAGGAATCTAGATTTATCAAATGTACCATTTTCTTTCATTTGAAGCAACAGAAATAATACCTGAAGAAGAGGGAGGTGGTGAAGAGGTTATGACTATGATCGTCTTGAAATCTTTCAAAGAACAGAATCATCTGATGGGCTTTTTACTTCCACACTGCGTAAATTCAAAGATGTTTGTGTAAGACTGATGGTTGTGTCAATCTGAGAGCTCACAGTCAGCTGTTCCACTTCCAAAACAGCTGTTCCACAATGTCCTGCCACTTCCCACCTGGACCCTGCTGCTAAGTGGGGAGTTCCCACTGTCTCTGTTCCTTCCATTTCCAAGAATTCCAGTCACGCTTTTAGCAGATCACTGTGACTGTGATCACCGTGACTATTTAATAAGGGCTCATGTTTTAGAGGAGAGAAAGTGCAGTGGGTTTCCTACCAGTAGAAACATCCTGCTGAGGCTATTTTCTAATTTTCCTCGAACTTCTATATTAATAGATTATCTTTTGACTACTTGCTATGGGTACTAGCCAGGGACTATCAAGGAGCAGCACTGGTGGGCACTGCTCTGTAAGGGAAGGTAAGTTGAGAACTAAGTGTGATACCAAGGCAAGCAGGGACAGTGACTCAAGGTTAAGGAGCAGTGTCACAATAGGGGCAAGCAGAGCAAGTGATCACAATGAGCTTCAATCAGGAGCACAGACTGATGGACAAGTCCGTAAGCTTTGAGGCAGGACTGAGATCCAGCTATGAAGCCAAGTCAGGACAGGCTTTATGACCTTTTTTTTTTTCTCCCCTAATTTCTGGATAAATAGGTACCTTGTATTTTGCAGACAGTGTCCATTCATTAGCCTATGATAAATCCAACAAATTCTGCAGGCAGTTAGAGAGCAGGAGAGAACAGCATGTGCTTGCCACTCTGGGCTTGAAGGGCAGGGGCTACAGCACAGAAAGCTGCTGGGAAACATTTATATATATACAGAGAGAAATAAAAATTATTCCTGTTTCAGCGGGACACTGACAAAAGAAGGAACAGTTTTCCACAGCTTCAGTTTATATGTGACAGCAAAGAGTGTTCTTCTCGGGACGGGGTACCGACAGGGTTTTCCTAACACAGCATTGCCTCAGACCAATTTGTATGAATTCCTGCAGCGTATGGCAGTCAAATCCTGTATGGCCATGTAGTGAGTTGCAGCATATATCCACTTAAATCATTGGTATAACAATAAATTTGGAGTTTAATTGGGGATGACGTGAATGCGGATGAGCTGTCAAATTGGCTGGATAGGTTGCATCACAATCAAGTGAACTCTCTTTAAAGAAAGAGACTAATTAATGAAAACCAGTCATTCTTACTGCATTTGCAGTAACTGCAGTAAGAACACGAAACTGATATTTTAATTCTATAAAACCCCAGTGAGTGACTAACTAGGTCTAGAAGAACACGACCTGAGAATCCTTAATTGCCTAGGTTGAACATAGAAGTGGTAGAATTCTTTATTTATAGGGGTGGAAAATTTCAGATGTGCTCACTTTGGTAAACCTAGCTTTCAGCTAAGTCTGACTCCGGATGGAGTGTTTTTTACTGTTGAGAAGCTCAGCAAAAAAAAGAAAATTAATAATAAACCGCATATGAACTAATTTGTGCACTAAACTTGCCTGTCAGGCAGAAGCAGGAAAGTTTTTCTGTAGGTTGAAAGAGACCTGGTTTGGAGCTATGGAGGGAAAGTAGTAGGCTACAAGACATGAAATGAAGGATGGGAGTTGTGTAGGTAAATCTTCCAAGTTTTATGGGAGTTACTGCCAGAGCTGCTTTGGCTTTAAATGTCAAATACAAGCACAGATGAATTGGTAATTATATGCTTTAACTGCAAGCACAGAAAAGACAAACAGGTAAGGACATTTAATCTGCATGTTCTTGGTAATGTGCTAAGATCAACTGCAGGACACCGAAGCTGAACGTTGCCTATTGCTCAAATGCCTACCCAAAACCAGACAACCATTTAGTAAATGGTATGTGTGAAAAGCCAACATATGGAGCCAAAATGTGATTTAAAATCTTCCATATGCAAATAAAAAGTTCGTTCCTATCAAGTTTTCCTCCATAGCCTTGTATGTTAGCATTTTGCTAGCATACTTATGTTTAGCTTTTTTTTTTCTTAAGTTTGCATCTGTGGTATTTGCAGAGTTGGTAGCGCTACCTAGGTTCATTAAAGCAGCATTTGTATTCTGCAACTGTTCATGTAAATACTGGTTTTTAAGGCAGCATTATGAATATATCACATGCTTTTGAAATAGTAGTGAGGCATTTTCCCTCAGGAAGGAGACCTTTATTGTTAGTATGCTGCTTATCTAAAATGTTTGGTTCAAAAATATTTCAATTATACTTTCCTTCCTTTGGCAAGCTTGCTTGTATTGTAATATTCTTTAATTATAAGATTGTGGAAAATATGACACAATGTTGTCTTAATCTTAGTTGTTTTAATGGTATACCCACTGAATTGAGAACCCACAAAGACAAACTGAAAGCTCCTGCTGCTACAGAGTAGTGCTACGTGCATAGGTGGCACGGATGGATGAAATTGCTGATGTTACAGCACCTTTAGCAGCCTCTTATTTGGAACAACATGCAAGTCAAATATTTAACATTAATTTTATTTCTGGAGAAAATATCAGACAGGTATTCCCGTTTTCAAATGTAAAGATATCTATAAATCCTGTACCGATAGACTACAAGCTTTGAAATATAGAGTGGAGGTAGCTTCAAGGTATTTTAATTGACTGACTTTACCCGAGGCGTTTGAAATCACAACCAAGCGAAGCTGTTTCCCCAACACTGTCGCTGTACTTGCATTCAGCCCACCTGGAGGCTGGAGTCTGGTTGCCAGAAGGTAAATCCTGGCTTCTGCTGGGCCAATGCCACAGTTGAATTTCAGTCAATATTTTTAACTTTTTAACTTTGTCTAGACTTTATCTTTGACAAATAAATAGTTTTCTTTGCGTGTTCATTCTGCCTTGAGGAGATTTTTCTGTTTTCGTCTGCAAGGCCTGTGCTGTATTTAAAAAAACTACACTAGTATACTGTGGGCATGTTGTGCACCTGAAAAGGACATAGCCTTCCAAATTATACTGCACAAAGTAGGGACTGTTCATGCCAGAGTCAAATATTTAATTCACAGGCACAGATACCTTTCCTGTAATGCACGTATGCTAACTAGGGTTTAGGTAAACAAACACAAATGGAAGTGCTCCCTAATACTGTTTGGAGAGTCTCTTGGTCAACTCTCCAGCGCTTTGCCTTTATTGCAGACAGACAAACAAAAATGTATATTGCCATGCCTTAGATGAACTGTGTCATATATTATTTAATAAGTATCCAGAAGACTCAGGAGTTCAGGACAGTAATCAGAGAGAAATACTGTATTGGAGTCACAGTAGTGGAGATATTTTTCTGATAGTAGGATATATTTCTCAAACTTGAACTGGACAAGGACCTGGGCTTTGGTATTGCTGACTCTTGAGAAAGAGACCTACTTGGTTTCAATAGTGTAAAGTAATTTAGGTCTTTGTTGGAGACTAAAGATTTTATGGAAGAAATTTGGACACAATGATGCTTCTATTCAAGTGTTTGTTTAGTTTAGTCCTCAAAAATATTTGTAATTGAAAATGGTAATTGCAGTAACTGAGGGTATTTTAATGGCCTTCTAGTAGAGTAAATTTCAGAAGAGTAGTCAGAAGGTTGTCTTAAGAAAAAACAGAAATAAAAAACTGTAGAAAAGAAACTATTCTACAGATGTCCACCTTCAGCTGTTCATGTCTCAAATGTCTATTCTGTTTAATTCCCATGTAATTACACAGCATATAAACAGTCTTGCTCCACTATTTGAAGTTGAGTTTTGTTGTGAATCTTCCAGTATTGAAAATGCAATGCCTGAAGTTACACAGAAGAGGCATCCCCATTGCTACTTAATTAAATAAGGGAGGGAAGAGAAAAGGGAAAAAATGAATAAGAAAGCATATGTATTTTCTTGAGGTTAAAACTGGATAGAGAAGATTGGATCCTAGACCTGTCAGCTTAATAGCTTTTACTTGCTTGAAGAGAAGGAAAGTAGAAACCTGGTATTTTTCAGNCAGGGAAAAAATAGGAACGCCCCTCTTGGGAATAGACATTCATGCACAAAAATTGTTGCATCTTTTAACTTTTCAAGAAGCAGTTGCTGGAGAGTTCAGAAGGAAGAAATAATTTCTTTGTGCCAACGGCCAGACATTGTCCCAATGTGGACAGAGGGAAAGCTTTGACTCCCTATGGTATCTATCGGTGGAGTGCAACTCTGGAGGAAAAACGTGGACAGCTGAGCTCTAGCTGCACTTGAGCAGCAGTCCANATATGTATTTTCTTGAGGTTAAAACTGGATAGAGAAGATTGGATCCTAGACCTGTCAGCTTAGTAGCTTTTACTTGCTTGAAGAGAAGGAAAGGAGAAACCTGGTATTTTTCACAGGGAAAAAATAGGAACGCCCCTCTTGGGAATAGACATTCATGCACAAAAATTGTTGCATCTTTTAACTTTTCAAGAAGCAGTTGCTGGAGAGTTCAGAAGGAAGAAATAATTTCTTTGTGCCAACGGCCAGACATTGTCCCAATGTGGACAGAGGGAAAGCTTTGACTCCCTATGGTATCTATCGGTGGAGTGCAACTCTGGAGGAAAAACGTGGACAGCTGAGCTCTAGCTGCACTTGAGCAGCAGTCCAGTGAGGATTGCCCTGGGGCAGAAAATGTTAATGTGTCCCATAGCCCATATTTTCCAGCTTTGAGTTAAACTATTCGACATACGAGGCTTGAATAATTTCTCCTTGATAGATCTTCCCCAAGGAAATTATACCTAAATAGGTCTTGCTCTCTAGGACTAAAAATTTATTTCTTCAAGAACCTATTGGGAGTATGGTAGTATTGCTGAGATCCTTGAAATACCTATTTGCATTTGAGTTCAAAAAGCCTTTGTAAGACTTCGCAAACAACCTCCTTTTACAGAATGTTGAAGTGAACTTCTACAAACCAGTGGGAAGGGAGGGCAGGAGTGGGAGAAAATCTTTTCATCTCTACAGAGCACCAGATATTACCACCGCAGTGTTACTTGTACAGAATCAATCTTTTCCAATAAGTGTTTGGACTGCCTGCGGCAGTGTACCTCTGTTCACTGAATTTAGTAGTCTGGATCCTGGTTCTAAACCTCGTTCACTACTGAGGGAAAGAAGTTATTACTGTCAGATTATTCATTGGTCTAATTTAAATATTAACACAATGACCACGCTGTCTTGCCCAGTTTTATTCTAAAAAGGGAGTATATGCATCTGCTGTAGTGCTTATTTGACAAACAGGCTGTTGTAAAACCTGAAGATGTAGGTAGATGTAGCTACTTGTTCTCAGGTACCTTGCTGTAATGTGAATCAAGTGAATCAACCGTCCCGTGGTATCTCCTCTAATTCTTGTGTAGTCCCTCCTCTTGCAGAGCACATCTGCCACAAGGAGCTGTACTCAGGCAGTCTGAGTTCTGCCCAAGTCCTTTGCCTATAAACAGTGTGATTTTTGCAATTTGTGTTCTCTGAAGAGTGTTTCAGTGTACTAAGTCAGTTAGTAAAGAGCTATCTGGTAGGAAAAAAAAAAAAGAACAATACTTTAAGATTAATTTAGGCAATTATGAAGATAATTGAAAATATCTGACTTCACAGTTTGGGTGACATACTGTTTGCAATCATGCAAATCTTATCTGTAGGCAGGGGACAATCTCTGGATTTTTTTTTTTTTAAATAAGAAACACAAAGGATTTTTTTGAGGTCACACTCAAGGATTAAAACTTTATGCTTACTCTGAATTCTTCTAGCCTGGAGTTTTCTTCTCAACATGACATAAACAAAGAATTTCAGGTATCCAATTCATATACAGCAAGCCTGACTTTGGAGATGAATATTCAATATGTTCTGAAATTAGAACACTTTTTTAACTGTTCCAAACTGAGCAGATGTACAAAATTTAAAATTTTTTGGGAAAAAAAGTCTTACTCTCCATTTTTGTCTTTAAAAAAAAAAAAATCTATTCTCCATATCTAGAAATATATTTTGCTTTCCATAGTTTCCTGGAAGCAATACTGTTAATGCAGCATTCCCATAATGATTTTTCAGTGTTTCAGGTTGAGTTATGGGAAAGGCAAGAGAGTGATGTGGCTGACATCACTTGGTGAAACCCCCTCATGGCACCTCAGCTACTGCCTGTCAGGATGTGTCTTGAGCAGAGTGGTCAGCGAGCAGAGGGAGGTTTTATGGCACTTCTTCCAGGCTAATGATGGCTGAGGGTAACAAGAGAGGTAGGGGTGCTGGGGATGGACAAGGAACTGCAGCTTAGGGACACATTGCTGTAGAGATGAAAGTGAAAGGGAGACACAAACGAGGTTGGATAACTTGATTAGAACACATTACTAATAATTGATAATTACAAAACCAAACTGTGCACAGTGAAGAGAAGGCTACTGAAACTACCCGGAAAGGAGGCAAGAATAAAGTCTGCGTGGTTGGTGCAGGACTAAAAGATCAGTAATTTAATTATTGAGATAAGCACATTCATGCCTGTTCAGCCCCGGAGAGGTGCAGAATTTGCATTACTTCTGTTGCTGGAAAGACCAGTGATGAGCTTTTTTCCTCTCAGCAAAAGCAGTGGTGGTGGTGTGGCACACTGACAGCAGTTGCAGCAGATACTGGGGTTGTGGTGCATGGAAAGGTCTGCAGACGGTTCACTTGGCGTTGCGTTGTCCTTGAAGGTGCTGGCAATCAGCACGTTTCCCTGTCTTTATTTGAAAAATAATTGGTATAAAACTGTAGGAAGAAAAAAGCAGATACTTTAAATTCCTTTTAAATTTAAAAAACATATGCCATCCTAACATGATTTTATTCTAGCTGTTTGATTTTTTTTTCTTAATATAATAAAGAAGTTGAAAATGTTTTATTTACAAAAGAAATCTCATTGAGGAATGTAGGATAAAATAGAGTTTATTTTTGCTGCTCTAGGTTGGGTGGGGTTTTTTTCCTACAGTAATTTTCTTGTGGAAGTGTGCTTTAATATGGACGCAATCTTTCTTGTTGTGGGACAAGGAAGGCAGTATGAATGACTGTTTAGATGGGGCACATACTGTGGGGCATATGCATGGCTTAAAGATAAGCTCATTGCATTGCTAGATTGGTGCTAGATTAAAAAATAAAAAGGTATTATAGAAAAGAAGAAAGGTATGGTGGGTTGACCCCAGCCAGCAACCAGAAACTCTCCCTGCCTTTCGCTCACTGCCCTCTTCCAGGGAATGGGGAGAAAAACAAGGAAGGAAAAATGACTCATGGATGGAGATAATAACAGGTTAATAAGAAAAGCAAAAGCTTCATGTAAGTAAAGCAGAAAGATGGATTTTTTAATTGCTTCTCATCAGCTGGCAGTCACTTCGCGGGAAGCGAAGTAGGACCTTATCACGGGCGGGCAGAATGGAGCCGGCTGGAACCGACTGTGTCTGGGTCCGGACAGCCCCAGCCTCTCCTCACAGAGACCCCTGCAGAACCCCCGCCAGCACCTGGGCAGCTGTGCCCAGTACAAACAGGGAACAAACAGAGTGTAGTTTTGTAGATTTGTAGTTTCAGTCATACATAACAAAATCTCCCTGGTAAGCAGAGGAGCATGTGACTACTCCTTCGTTGTTCTTTATTAACGGAACGTCTTTTCTGCTTTATGAGATTCCTTAAGTAGTGAAGAGCACAGAAACTTGGATAACGTACTAGAGTGAAGCTTAATCATGCTGGGACTATGTGGAGACACTTCTCGACTGCCTTGCACACAGAAAATGTATGAAATACACATCCAGATTTTAACTGAGTTTAGTTCTGAAGGACTTCAGTCCGTGTTCTTCTGCCTTGACCAGAAGTACCACCACAAAAATAGTGTCAAGGCTTTTACTTCCTATAAGGGAACTTTCTTCATCTCCCTAATTGGAGAGGAAACCTAAATATTAATTTTAACTTTTAAAGTTTTAAAGCAATAGCTGAGACCAAATTTAATTCAGTTTTTACATCTAAATTTCTGTTTTGCAGCTCAATTGTGTATTTTACCCTAAATCTATTACACAGTTTTAATAAATTACTTTAGTTACTCTTTTGTGACTCTAGTTAATCTTATGTAGACACTACCAGCAGTCTCCAGGATTCAGCTTTATGTAACTTATACAAAAGTTTTGATGAAAATTAACACTTCTCTTTCTCCTATAACTTGTGAAATACAAAGGGACGTGTGTTTTTGCTAAAATATCCATGGTAACAAATGGGTAGAAGGAAGATTAAAATTCTTTAGAAACATGAACATATGAAAAAGAGATGTGCTTTGTATCTTTTTTTTTTAAGAAAACCAGTTTTCAGGTTAATATTTTCTTGGTAATGTGTGACTTCCTGCATATTTGTATATATAATATACGTTTTCCTAATCTGATAAATTACTTTCTTGCTTGGCACAAAAAAAACCCCAAAACCTTAAGTGGTACAGATGCCACCATATTCCATTCCGAAGCTGAATTAGAAAATAAGTTAACTTCTTTACTGAGGCTTCAGTTCAAGAAAACTTGGATTTTGTGTTATAGAATCACAGTCACAAAGACAAGCAGCCATGATTTCCGTGCAAATACTTGTTTCAGTTTTGAAGTCACTAAAGAATTAAGAGGCTTTTTTCAGATAGCAGAATCGTTCAAAATTATCACTTGAAGCACAATTAATGTTTTCACAGACATGGTTCCTCTATTTTTATCCTAATCATTTATATAGGCGAAGTACGATCCAGCACACTTGGAATTGTTAGTCTTTGTAGCATTTGGAGATCTGAAATGAAAAAGTCAGACAGTTGGCTAAATCAGACAGGAAAGAGGTAAGGATTAAAAAAAGAAGGGACATAATCTTCATCTAAATATGGACAGTGAATTGTTCGTTACTTTTGTAGTTTGATAAGATTAATTACATTGTGACAAACGGTTACTGCTTATTTAACACCCGCAAATTATAAAATTTTGAAAACAATTTGTACTAGTCCTTGTGAGGCATTTGAACAGTCTTATTTTACATATCGTGGTGAAATAAATAGTTCAGAGGTACATTAGAGACTATGCAACAGGAAGCCAAGGCTGGTATTCTGGAATCTCTTCTCATATGCATGCCACTTGACCTTGTTAACAGCATGTATATATGCAGTTATAAGATGCTATTTGGAAATGATGCTATTATCATCTTGTTTTCTTGAATAACTGCAGACATTTTATATAAGAGAAATGACATATAAATCCAGGGGTGTTTTTCAGGAAGATGGGTAGTAGTCCAAACATGATGTCACCTAAATGAGTATACAAACTGATTACAAAAATAAAAAATAAATTACAAAAAAAACCCAACCCCATATCAGTTTGCATACGCTCTGCTAATCTGAAAAAGTGTGGAATAAAAAGTTTGCCTGTGGCCATTCTGTAATTCAGTAGTTTATATGGAAACGAACTTATCCAATAGGTTATGTTTGTGCAAATATTTTGTGATAGGAATTACAAGACACAAATATGAGGAGACTATAAAATCATCAAAGTACTGCAAAGCTTAAGAGGTGACTTTTTTTCTCCATTTGTTTTTTTAAATACTTTTGCTGTTAGTGCAACAAGCCTTTGGTTTTATGGTGTTTACCTTTTTCTCTGTAGTCTGTTTTCATTCAGGTTCTCTGACAAAGTCAAGTTTGCAACGAATCTGCTGCCTGCTCTTGGATGGCATGCAGTGATGATAAAATCATTCAAACAGATTTCAGGCAATGTAAGAATAGCCACACGGAACATAAAAGAAGAGTGTCTCAGCGTTTTGCTTTTTATTGCTAATGGAGACCATTCAATATTTAATAAACAATTTATAGTGTTTTGCATGTGTCCTTGACACAGCACTTCTGATACAGGAATTATTAACATGAACAGCGTCATGTACATGTACAAATCAAATCTTTGTCACAGAGGTTGAAGCTATACCAATAAAAAGAATTACAGAGAATGAATGGCACTGCCAGTTGGAATAGTGATGTTACTTGACCACTCACCTTCTGATTGAAACTGCCAGAAAATAATCAAATGAATTTATAACTTGCCAGCTGCAAAATTTATTCTTTTATTCTCCAGAGAATTTGCTGCCATGGGGTCTGTTTCTGGGAATTATGTAAAATCCTGAGGGAAATCTGAACAGCAGATACCGTGTACCACATGAGCATGCATGCAATAAAATGGAATACAATATGCCAGTTTTTAAGCACTTCATGTAATTTAATTGCGTATCACAGAAGCTGTTTATTTGTCTTGAAGACTCAGATGATATATCCAGAGACTGTATATGTTTAGTTCAGTATGTAAGAATTTCTCCATTTTGCTTCAGAAACTATTTCGCTCCTGTTTTGTGCTTGACAGCAAAGAGAATGAAAGGATTAAATATCCCTTTCTATGCAGTCCTTGATTTCTGTGCTAAAAGATAATATCTAGTACCGATAATAATAATCATCTTTGGCAACAGCTGCCCATTAGAAAATGGGATGAAATTATCTAATGTTGGACAAACTAACAGTTGCCAAATAGAAATTATTTGCGTCTGCATTTAAGGATGAGTTTGATGGTAAGGTACTGGTAGAAAGCTATACACCGTTTTACCTATCACCTGAGCCATCTGTTTATTTTAGTGTATAACTTGTTTGTATGCACAGTAGAAATGTCTGATGATGTGAAGTATGACAAGCTCACAGATACCTTTTTTACATACATTTACCTTGTAAGCAATGTAATTAGAATAGTACGGCATGGAGATAGTGAGAGTATATCTGTTTTCCAGAGCTATAGTAATGAGATTTATCTAGCTGAATCCTATGTAGCTGTGGAAATTCAGAGAATTATATATGCCCTATTCAGGGACTGTAATTTCTTCCTTAATAATATATTTGCAATTATGTTGCCTACAAGGTAACTGAAAACTTAAACAAACAACCCCCCCCAGTATCTGTGAGTTAGTTGTAGCTCATGTAATATGTAATCTGTTCACTTTGCTGTTTCTTACCAACCAATGAAGAGGCTTTGCTTTTAGAAGGTCAGTTTTCATGCTTGCATAAACCCTGACAAGCTACATTTCTCATGTCTGTTGTAATATGAATGGATGAGTCATTTACTGGTTTCTTTCCTAGAGGTGAATGCCCATTTCCTAAGCTCTGAACAAGGCTGTTGTGATCAATGTTCTCTTGTTACCAAATTTTTTCTATCTGTTCCACGTATCTTCTCCTGGAAATTCTCCTCAAAATTTTACCAGCCTTTCCTGTGCTTGAAACTCTACTTGTGCAGTTTATTTGCTTTAGAGAGACTTGCTTGTTTCAAAGTATGGTTATGGATCATCTTAGATAAACAGCAAGGATTCCTGTTACGTGTCCTACAAAACAGTGCTTCGTGATACTGGAAAAATATTCCTAGAGAATTTTAGGAAATGTAAACGCTCTTTATCATGAGTGAAGTGAAGTTTGGTGTCTTTCTTTCAACTTTGTACCAGAAATAGGCCAGAGTTATGGAAGAAAACTGAAGCCAACTGGAAAATAATAAATCTAATCAATTATTAGTAGAGATACCAGAGACAATTTATGCTGATTTAAAAAATTTGAAAAGATATGTGGAACTGGATAACCTTTTATTTCAACTAACTGTCTTCCCATTAATATGTTGATTCTCATGAACCTTCAACTTTACCAAAGGTTGGAACGGGAATGGTCTTTAAATACAAATCTATAGTATTGCCAATTCTGGAACATAAACTAAAGGGGGAAGTAGTAATGAAAAGTTACATTAATGACTTATAGACCTATTGTATAACCTAGATAATGCTAACTTTCCTGAAACGAGCTCATTTAGCAATATGAATGCAACTCAAAAAAGAAGCTGTGTGTTGTTAACTGAAACTGCATTAAGTTGAGAAAAGTCTACTCGTCATTAATTACTATATCTTTGGATATTAAACTACAAGAAAGACACTGAACTGAGAGACTGTTAAACAGAGATGACTCTTGAATGATGTGCCGTTCTTTCCTTTCCCTAAAGGGACTTCCTCAACTTGCTGCTTAGTTCATTGTAACTTCTATAGTAGGCTTGCTCTGTTACCTGGGGAGTCAAGCAACTCCCATTGTAAGAAAACACATCTTCAGTTGGTCACCCTGTAAGAGATCTTATCAGGTGAATAAGAATTGTCTCTGAATATTTATGAATATTATTTTTTTTCCTCCCAATGAAAGGTGACAGGGTGGAGTGTGAGCTCTTTTTAATAAGACCTTTCATCATTGAGTTAACAAGGAATAAGCGTTCCTCAGCACTTAAACTTGCTGGTTTTTCTGCATACCTTCTCTGTCTGATGGCTCGATTAATATTTTTTGTCAATAATTATTTGGATGAAGATAAATATCTGTAGTTCTGTGTTCTGTAGACAAATTTGAGGATTGCTATTAAGTGTAACACCTGATCTCCCCTGAGATGATGTGGGTTTATAATGTGGCGACAAAGTGAACATGTACGAGAGAGTTCAGCTAAGGACCAGGTGTTACAGGCATCACACAGCTCTAGAGTCAGGGGAGTTTAAGCCAGTGAGATACTCAAGAAGTGCCCTTACACTGTATGAAAGGTCTCCAGTTTAAAGGGACAGAGGATAATTTGGTAGAAGAAAGTGTCAGTATAGGACTATAGCCCTTCCCCTTTAAAAAAAAAAAAAAAAAAAGGAGAATTGCGGATTTTGATGTGGTTAATTTTGTTTGGTTTTAAGGTCCTAGAAATTCCATGGATTTCTGTTCCAGGTAGTTTTAAATCACAATGTCAGCGTAGCTTCTGCTAGGGGAAAGTAACCGTTTCAGACTGATTTGAGGACAAAATTCTGATATTCTTGTTTTCATGGTGAGTTTGACTGATGAAAGACCCAAGAAACACTAGACTCTGTACAACGTTTGAACTGATAATGGTGAGTCTGGTGTTGATATGATAGCTAGCCAAATTCATGTANTTTTCTGCATACCTTCTCTGTCTGATGGCTTGATTAATATTTTTTGTCAATAATTATTTGGATGAAGATAAATATCTGTAGTTCTGTGTTCTGTAGACAAATTTGAGGATTGCTATTAAGTGTAACACCTGATCTCCCCTGAGATGATGTGGGTTTATAATGTGGCGACAAAGTGAACATGTACGAGAGAGTTCAGCTAAGGACCAGGTGTTACAGGCATCACACAGCTCTAGAGTCAGGGGAGTTTAAGCCAGTGAGATACTCAAGAAGTGCCCTTACACTGTATGAAAGGTCTCCAGTTTAAAGGGACAGAGGATAATTTGGTAGAAGAAAGTGTCAGTATAGGACTATAGCCCTTCCCCTTTAAAAAAAAAAAAAAAAAAAGTAGAATTGCGGATTTTGGTGTGGTTAATTTTGTTTGGTTTTAAGGTCCTAGAAATTCCATGGATTTCTGTTCCAGGTAGTTTTAAATCACAATGTCAGCGTAGCTTCTGCTAGGGGAAAGTAACCGTTTCAGACTGATTTGAGGACAAAATTCTGATATTCTTGTTTTCATGGTGAGTTTGACTGATGAAAGACCCAAGAAACACTAGACTCTGTACAACATTTGAACTGATAATAGTGAGTCTGGTGTTGATATGATAGCTAGCCAAATTCATGTAGTAGTTCACATCAGACAAGAGGAAGGAAAGGTTAAGATTATCTTAGCTTAGAATCATAGAATCATAGAATGGTAGGGGTTGGAAGGGACCTCTAGAGATCATCTAGTCCAACCCCGCTGCTAAAGCAGGTTGGCCTAGAGCAGGTTGCACAGGAATGCATCCAGGCGGGTTTTGAATATCTCCAGAGAAGGAGAGTCCACAACCTCCCTGGGCAGCCTGTGCCAGGGCTCTGTCACCCTCACAGTAAAGAAGTTCCTCCTCATGTTCAGGTGGAACTTCCTGTGTTCCAGAAGCTAAGATTATCTTAGTTTAGAAAGTGGCATCTCACCTGTACCTCATGTGGCTCATTTCACGTAGTAGCTTTTTTTTTTTTTCCTGTAGAAAGTCCAGCAAAATGAAATTCTGATTACTGGTCCTTGAGTCCCCTTGCTGATGATAAATAAGAAGAAAATATTTCAAGATTCTGATAGCCCGTGGTTTTTTACTCTGTTAGCATCAAATAAAATGTAATTGACATTTTCCAAATTACCGCTGCTATAGAAATTCATATTTGAAGGCAAATTAAATTTAAAGGTGTAAAGAAACATAGGAAGTAGGTGTTCGTTGTGACATTAATATTAAACTTTTTTTTTACAGCGTTGTTAAAAATTCTCTCAAAAAACCGTGAAGATTAAACAACCAATAAATTCTTAGGGCAAAAGATTCAGTGACTTTGGCAACTTATTTTTTTATAGATGTATAGTTAAAGTTTATCAAATTGTTTATTCTTCTGAGTAAATCTGTTTACAGGTGGATTGTAAGATGTCTCTTACACTTTCCTCCTTACCATGAAACGCCTGAATGCATCAAAGAATTGCCAGAAGCAGGAAATTTGAAAGACGACCTTGATACATTTGACTCATTAAGTTAAAACTTCTGCCTCTGCATTCAGTTTGTTAGTTTACAGAAATGTTTAATCAAGAATTAGAAAGACTGCTGATAACTTGTGTTTGTTGTTAAGGTTGCTTTTATGGAGACATAATTCCAAATGAGATGCACTTCTCATGTCAGCAATAATGAGCAGATTAACCACTTGCTAGCTTTCTAAGTGCAGGTGTCAAGCGTGATTGTGGCATGATGATATCTAGAAATCTCTGTAAATACATAAACTTATGAAGTACCAATCTCTGCATTTCTGGGGAAGGTGAACATCAGCCACACCCAAGGAAACAAGGTTTGTAACAGAGGATGAATTCTGCTTATCTTTTGGTTTTTCTCAGTAAAATCTGGAGTGCTGGATCATTTTGTGTAAGCTAGGTTTGGGGTACCTAAAAGAGAATCTGTGTTGTCATGAAAGGATATTCATGAAACGTAACTGGTTGGTAGATTCCGTAAACATGTGTGAAGGTGTGGAGAAGAAAACAGATGGTTCAAACCAGGCTGACATAGCTAAAGGGTTTCTGATGAGACCACGTGTACTGGCTTGTCGGTGTTTCTTAGCTCTACATTGGTACTATCCAGCAAGGTTTGTGCATTAAAAAGGAGTGAAACAAAACCCGTTATTTTCATTTGTGTAGGCCAGTGTTTCAGTGGGTGTATTGCCAAGTTCCACAAAGCAGAACTTGATCATAGAGTACTGTTTAGTAGGTGCATGAACTGTGGAAATGAAAACCATATTAAACTAAAAGTATATTTCCCAATGATGTTGATGAAAATGAGAAGGTGCTTTATGTCCTCAGCTATATTGGAAGGCTGTCTTCCACAGCCATGAACACAGTATCAAAAAGCAACCATTCAGGCAGAAGTCAGAATTTGAACAGATTGCAATTTGATGATTACTGAAAAGAATCCTGATCTTAAACATGGCATTTAGAAGGCTTCCAAATTAACGGTTGGTGTGGACTAACAGTATTTCATTGTAACAGGATTTTTCATTGCAATTATCACATCTTATTAGGAAGTAGTTTACTATTCCTTAGTGAATGTCACTCAAACTTAGCAGTGATTTAATTCTCAATAAACTTTTTGTTGAGAAGCTTTAAAGTCAGTGCTTATGAGAGAAACTTTGTATATCATTTGCCTTCAGATGGACATTCTCTGCAGAGATAATTTCAGAGGCAACAAAACATTGCAAAATAATTTTGATTTCATTAAATGTTGTTAAAGTAGACTTACAAAAATAAATTGTGGTGGGTGAAAATTCCTGCCCCAACGAATGAAGGAAACAACTTTTGTCCTCATTACCTGGGAAACATGAAGAAGGACGTAGGATTATAAAGATTTTGATAAGAAACATGGCAGAAATTACAGTATCATTTTGTAAACTAAATGCCTGTTCCAGTACTCTCAGATCAGACATCTTAGAGATACTAGATTGTCAGACATTAGCTGTAAACAGTCTTAAGGTCTTTTAAAATGACTGAATAAGATTAAAGTCCCTAAAAGCAGCAGTCAATGTCATGGCTAGCCTTACCTATTTTCATTAATTGTAATGAACTTGAATGCGTAGCAATTTAGCTATGATCCAGACACTATTTGTATGCCTGCTCGCACTAATCCTCAAACACTAAGGAAAGATTTGTTGCGCTGTCTGTATTTTCCCATTTTGTTGTCTTCAGAGGTTACAAAAAATTGTCACTTGTAACAGTTTCCTTACTGAACACAAACTGTATCTTTCTCAAAAACATTTTTACTGTGCAAATAAACAGGAACTTATTTCAAGTCTTGTATCAGAAAGGATCATCCAGTACTTTAAAAAAATGACTAAATTGTGGGCTAATTTAACACAACTGGCTTCTTTCCCCACAGAAATTGCTGATAGTGACTTTTTCCAGAGTATTATTTACTTAAGGATTTTGAGGGGAACTGAATGACTAATCTTGCATTTTTAAGAAAAAAATACCCTTTTCATTCTTTTTGAGATATGTTATTGTCCTGGTTCTTATTTGCACCTGAAATAGGATTATGTTGTGGTGGTGTGTTTTTTTCTTCCCTAAAGATGAGCACATAGCAAAGTGCCGTGGAATTAAAAGGACTGTAGGCGTTGGCTGGGATTCTTTTTCTGCAAAGTCTTGCATGATCATTACGCTTCCTTATTTCCTGGTAAAACAGCACAACAGCAGCTAGACTACAGTGATTTCTTCAACAATTAAGACCTTCTAAGAGGAGCTGGATTAGTAATATTTTAGAAGAGGAATATTTCCCTTCCTCTAAGTAGACCTTTGCATACTAACTGACAGTTCCTTGTGCAATGTGTGTTTCTGAAATTCTTGTGTGAACAAGGTAAATGACAGAGGATGTTTAATGTTTGAAGACGTTAGATGTTTGAAGAATGGTTTTTATCTGAATATTCCATGAATAAAGTCCTTCTAGAAGTCCTCATTTTGTACAGTATCTTCAGGGGTGGGGAGGGGGGAAGTATTTCCTTGTAATATTAGTAATATGATGCCCTAAAAACAATTGTCCCCATACGAATAACAAAGTAGTTGTTTCAGACTTCTAGCTAAAATTATTCAGATTATACCTATGATAAAGTTCTGTAGATAGGAGCTAATAAAAAAGAAAAATACTTTATTGGTTTTTGCAGAGGGATCCGGATAGATTGGAGCATTGGGCAATCATCAATAGCATGAAAGTGAACAAGACCAAATTCTGCACCTGGGACAGAGCAGTGACAGACACAAGTCTAAACNAATAAAAAAGAAAAATACTTTATTGGTTTTTGCAGAGGGATCCGGATAGATTGGAGCATTGGGCAATCATCAATAGCATGAAAGTGAACAAGACCAAATTCTGCACCTGGGACAGAGCAGTGACAGGCACAAGTCTAAACTGGGAGATGAGTGGCTGGAGAGCAGCCCTGCAGAAAGGGCTCTGGGGGTGATGGTTGACAGGAGGCTCAACAGGAGTCAGCAGTGTGCCCTGGCTGCCAAGAGAGCAAGCCGCATCCTGGGGTGCACCAAACACAGCATAACTAGTCGGTCCAAAGATGTGCTTATCCTGCTGTATTTAGCGTTGGAGCGGGCTCACCTTGAGTATTGTGTGTGGTTCTGGGCCCCACTATTTTAAAAGGATGTTAAGGTACATGAATGCATCCAGAGGAGGAAACAACAAAGCTGGGGAAGGGGCTGGCAGGCACGTCCTCTGAGGACTGAGTGGCTGAGGACTCTGGGTTTGTCTGTTTTGAAAAGAAAAAGGCTGCGGGGCGACCTCCCTGCTCTCTACAGCTCCCTGAGGAGGGGTGGTGGAGAGGGAGGTGCTGATCTCTTCTCCCTGGTACCCAGTGCCAGGACGTGTGGGAATGGCTCAGAGCTGCGTCCATCAGGGGAGGTTCAGACTTGACATGAGGAAGCATTTCTTTACTGAGAGGGTGGTCAAAGCCTGGAACAGGCTTGCTGGAGAGGTTGTTGGTAACCCATGCCTGTTAGTGTTAAAGAGGCATTCGCGCAGCATCCTTAATACCATGCTTTAACTTTGGTTAGCCCTGAAGTGGTGAAGTAGTTGGACTAGGTGATAACTGTAGGTCCTTTCCAGCTGAACTATTCTATTCTATTCTGTTCTATTGCATTCTGTTGCATTCTGTTGCATTCTATACCCCTTACACACCATGAGTTGAATAACGACGACATAGTTGTTTGCCTGAAATGCCAGGGGTTTTTCAGCTCCAAAAATGTCTTCAAGGACACAAATCACAAAGGTTGCAAGTGGAAACAGGGTTTTATTTTATTTTCCTGAAGCTGCTTCAGAGCCGATGCTCATGAGCATTAACACAATCTGCAGGAGTAGCCAGGACCAGGTTGATGCATTCTTTGCTTTAGCCTGAAACAACATCCCTTGCACCCTGGCGAAGGAAAGCCAGAGCTATGGAAAGTAGCAGCAGGAACACAGGCCAAGCAGTGCCTGTTTCCTGAAGGGTGGAAACTTGAAGAATGAGTATTGGTACCGGCCACAAGAAGAAAAAGAAGAGGAGGTGTGGGGTACCATGGGTTATTTTCCAAAGTACAAGACGTAATGGTGACAAGCACGCTTTTTGCCTTCCAAAACTTGCTGTATCACTGTACTTGTTGGCCAGAGATGCAAGAAAAGTGCTCTCGTGCCTGCCCAGCGCACGTATTGCACGCAGGGAGAGCTGAAAAGTGGCAGCTCCTGATGGGGCAGCAAGCCTGGAGCCCTTCCAAGCACAGGCTGTTTTGCACAAGCCACAACAGCTGGGGCAATGGAGCCAAGGCAAGAGCAGAGCTCACTCCTGCTCCAAACCTGCAATGGGTAAGAGAGCCCGAGAGAGCCAGGTGTGCACGAGTGTCGCCGCCTTGGAGGTGCAAGAGCAGCGGGCAGGAACCGACCCCCAGAAGGGCCTAGAGGAGCCCTGGCAAGGGGCTGTGCTCAGTGCTGCAGAGGAAGGCAAAAAAACCCCCATGGACACACTTGCTGCATTGCCAGGCGGTGGCCCCATGACATGGGGGTGAAGCGGCCCCCCCATGCGCAGCCCCTGCCTCCGCCTTCCCTCCCAGCCTCCTTCGCAGGAAGGCCTTTGGGGTGCTGTCCCTGAGGCAGTCTCTGTGCCTGGGAGGCCCAGGGGGCTGTCCCTGCCCTTGGTGGCCAGGTGCTGGGCACAGCTTCTGGGCATTTCTGATGCCTCCTCTGCCATTCAGCTCCCAAGGACAAACCTGGTGCTGTTCCTCTTCTCTCAGGCCATGGCAGAAACCAGCCCTGCAGCCCAGAGACCACCCCTGTCTGCCACCCTCTCTCTGCACCAGAGCTAACATCCATAAGGCCACGCAGTGAGGAGGAGCAGGTGCTTGATCTGGCTGGGCAGAGACCTGTGGAGTGTGAGAGGGGATGATTTTGGCAGCTACAGCCTGCAGGAAAGCTCAGAGCCATGGGTTAGGATGGACGGGGCAAACAGACCACCATGAAAATAAGACAGGCTTTGAAAACCAAGGGAGCGAAGATGACACTGGTCCGGTGGAAAGTCTGGTCATTTTCAGACCTAGAACATTTGGATCCGTGCCCAAAGCACAGCCAGGTAAACAAGCCTTCCAAACTGGGAAAATAGCCCATTGCTGCTATCACTGCCACATCCCCACCTTCCACTGAAACCAAGCTGCGCGGCAACTCTGTTGAACATTCCCATTGGCCCTGTTTATACGGGGTACAAAATGTGCTTCAGCGCTGGGCTAAAACTGTTAGAGCTTAGCTCCCCTCCCCTCCCCTCCCCCACTTAGAAGATCTGAACTGCAGTGTGTTTGGATCAAGCAAATGCTGTTTCATTAATACATGGAATTATAAATAAATAAAATCTGGTTTATGTCTTTCATGTATTTTCTGGAACTTCTAAGAATAGCAAAATGCAGCTGTTGTCTAATGGTTCTGTACAGAAAATTTATTCATATTTCCTATAATTCTTTAAATAATACAATACAACATATTTTGAAAATGAAGTATCAAGCTAGAGAGACCAGTTTCGTTAGGAACTTAATTAAGTTTTGCAGTAATTGAAGAGTGCTCCTAAAACTGTGTGCTTCACAGGGGATTAGCTTGTGGTTATGTTGTACATACTGGCTTTTACCCCATCCTCCTAGTTGCTAGACTTTATTAAAAGATGTTGAAATCTAATTAAATCCATCCTTATATAAATTATCTATGTACATTATTGTAATAGCTTTCACAAAGACATGATTTAATTGCATGTGGGAGAATATCAGACATCACCAACATCTTCTGTCCTATTAATTTTTATCCTATGCACTGAATGATCCTAACAGGGCACCACGACACGCTGGAATTAATCCATGCTGATATTTATTTTCTTCGCATTTTGAAACCTTTAGGTGTCAAATGCCATAAAAGTTAGTGTAAATAATAAAACAACTCTAAATAGTTGTTTGTTTACAGTAAATTTTTCATGTATTTTTTTCTGCATAGCACTTCCCAACACTAACATGTCAACAAGAAGATGGGTTGCTTTGTTGCCCCCGCCGTCTGTTTACCATCTGCATGATGCTTCCCTCTGTAAGAGAAGAAACAGGGATACAGGGCAGGGACTGAGTGTTCCCCACATACATATCCATCCGGAATATTTCAATAGAAAAATTTTACCTGGAATTCTGAGACTTTTGTGAACCTACAGAAAAGTCAGAATAGGTCTGTCATCCCCTCTAAAGAGCAAACACTCCCAACTAGTGCTATATGAGTAACTGATTACTGTTCTTTTTAGTTCAGCTGAAACATGCTTTTGATAATGGATGTCGTTCACAAAATAGGAGAGAAGGAGATTGTGTTCTCTTCATGTCTTTTACCCAGTGATTTGAATATTCAAGTGGGATGTAGAAAACATTTAAAATCCATCTTTGCCTGCTTCAGGAACAAGCTCAAGACTCTGCCCAGGTGTGCGTTAGGAGAGAAATGAGTCTTCTACAGAGTATGCATGCATTAATTTCTTAGAAACTGTCTTGCTGAAGTTGTTACAGTTTAAACAAATATTTAAGTGTTTCCTCAAGGAGGAATTGGATTGATTTCTCTCGATTTTGGGTGATTCAAATTGCAAGACTGAAAAAAAAATCAACTTTTCATTCCTCTTTCTCCTTTTTCTCCTATCTCCAAAATACCCTCAATCATGGGATTTAAGAAGACATAAGTTCCCTTTTCACTTCAGGTTAGCAGTGTAAAGTCATCTTTGGAAAGATATGCAAAATAACTTTCTATAAATATTGAATCAGCCCAAAACCGAAATGTTGTGGAGTTTTAGTTTTGGTTTGGTTTTTTTTTTTTTCTGTTTATGATGATAAGGGCAATTGCAGCCAGAGAGAGGAACGAGAATATCTGAGAGAAACAGCTCTGCAGACACCAAGGTCAGTGAAGAAGGACAGGGAGGAGGTGCTCCAGGTGCCAGAGCACAGATTTTCCCCGCAGCCCATGGTGAAGACCACAGTGAGGCAGGCTGTCACCCTGCAGCCCATGGACGTCCATGGTGCAGCAGATGTCCACCTGCAGCCCATGGAGGACTCCATGCTGGAGCAGGTAGATGCCTGAACGAGGCTGTGACCCCGTGGGAAGCCCACACTGGAGCAAGGTCCTGGCAGGACCTGTGGCCCTGTGGGGAGAGGAGCCCACACTAGAGCAGGTTTGCTGGCAGGGCTTGTGACCCCATGGGAAACCCACGCTGGAGCAGTCTGTTCCTGAAGGACTGCGCCCCATGGAAGGGACCCACACTGGAGCAGTTCATGAAGAACTGCACCCCGTGGGAAGGACTAAAGTTGGAGAAGTTCATGAGGGACTATCTGTATGGGAGGGACCTCACGCTGGAGTAGGGGATGAGTGAGGAGCCTTCTCCCCAAGGAGGAAGGGGGAGCAGAAACAACGTGTGACAAACCGACTGCAGCCCCAATTCTCTGTCCCCTGTGCCACTGAGGGGGAGGAGGTGGAGACATCAGGAGTTAATTGAAGCCCAGGAAGAAGAAAGACGTGGAGGCAAAGTGTTTTAAGATTTGAGTTTATTTCTTATTACCTTTCTCTGATTTGATTGGTAATAAATTAAACTAATTTCCCCAAGTCGAGTCTGTTTTGCCTGTGATGGTAATTGGTGAGTGATGTCTCCCTGTCCTTATCTCAACCCATGAGCCTTTTGTTATATTTTCTCTCCCCTGTCCAGCTGAGGAGGGGGAGTGACAGAGTGGCTTTGGTGGGCACCTGGCATCCAGCCAGGGGCAACCCACCATGATGACTAAAAATGCATGTGGTAATCCCTAACAAAGAGAGGTAATCTAAAATCTTTGATGCCCGGAATGTCCGGGTCAGTCATCCCTGCAGGAAAGTGCATCTAGAATTGCCTCGGATGGAGATCTGGAATCACAGAGGTTAGGCAGGGGGTTTCTCCTAAGGAGAAATTCTACGTTCCATTGGTTTTGTAAATGAGCTTGTATTTTATTTTTATTGAACCAACAGTCCAAATGGCTATGTTTCACTTGAGCTCCAGTAAATTATCAGTAATTAAAATTGTTGTAGCGGTATCTTTGGGGCCAGAGGTCGAAGAGCCTGACATCCCAGAATCTGGCAGAACAGAGATCATCTGATCTTTTATTACACATCTGCTGCTGGGAGATGTACGGTTTTACCTACGCTAGCTGGCAAGATGTTCTGGACAGCAGGACAGTTGCAGATTTGATTCAACAGTAAGTTATAGTCAATTAACCAGTAGCTATTAGTACCTCACAAGCTTTTCCTAGTGTTAGCGGGAAAAATAAGTAATATTTGTGCTCTTTGTTTTCCTTGACCTGTTTTGGCAAATTCGTCTTCCCATCAACCCATTAAAAAATAAGACTATAAAACCAAACCCCTTCCCCTAATTACTTCTGCTTTTACTTTTAGACCAGGTGATTTATAAGGAAATCTGTCTCGTTCAAAGTGCAACACAGGGAAAAAAGGATGAAGTTATTTTATGACCCTGAACAATAGGAGACTCTGACTTAAATATCCCAGTTTCTCATCTTTAAGCTGCATATAGTAGCTACTTATTTCAAAGGAATTTAAGGAAACCTGTTTTTGTTAGCATGAGTAAAGTACTGGAAAATTCTCCAACAATATGAAAGCAATAATAATAATTTATATGCCACTGGAATCCCTTAGTGTTGATGTGTACAGTGTCATGTAATTACAGTCTATCATTTACTCTGTACCGTAAAGATCAGTCCATGAAGAATCATACATAGTTTGCCTGGATTCCTTCCAGCTTTTCATCACCGGTAAATTATTCCTGTCCCATGAGAATCTACATATCCCCTAACAGATAACAGTAGTGCTCATGAGGAGGGCGCTTTGTTGGGTCCTGCCTGTGACCTAGATATATGCCACTCTGATCTCTACATACTGGAAGCAGACAAAAACAGATGGAAAACTGTTTAGAACTCTGGTTTAACAACAACAACAACAAAGTAAACAAATGCGAAAAAAACCCTTCCAAAAACTATTGTAACCCAAGCCATCTTACCACTGGGAAAAGCAGAAATGCTGGTTTTAGCTGTGTATGAGCTTCCACACTGAGTCTTCCTTCTGCCATGTATTGTAGCAGCACACGGGCACCCTTGGTACCTGCGCGCAGTGTTGCAGGGAAATAGCCCAGTTTCTTAGTGACGCCTGCATAGGGATGAAATTTGGAAGCAAGCCCTGGAACAGCTCATTGATAGATGGACATTAACACACGCAGGCATACATCCATTGAATGCACAATTAGGATGTTTATAGAATATATACCTGTGTACTTGCTACCATTTTCTGAACCTATGGGATTTTGGAACAGGTGCTACATGTACTGCGGCAGCTGGTTGGAGGGCTGTTATCTATTTCTTCAGTTAAGGCAAAGCTGGCTGATTACCACAGATATGCCCGGCCTGCCACGGTAAATCCTATTGTGTATAGCACAAGCAGACCAGCAAAGGAGAAGAGTTTGAATGCTTTCTGGTGGGAAATGAGGTCTGCAATCATCAAAATGTTCGAGGCAGAAGGAGGATATCACTGAAAATATTTGATCAAGTCAGAGATAAGATGAACAGATCAAAATAAACGAGAAATGCAGCCCCTTTTAATCAGGTCAGCACTAGGCTGCAAGGTGGACCTCAAAATAAGAGAGATTGTGGTTATGGATATTGAAACAAAAGAGGGGGAGGATCTGCTGTCCTTTGATTTCCAATACAGGTATAGAGTAACACATGATTTCTCCATCCTTCTGTCAGCTTTATTATAAGATAAAAGACAATCGGGATGCCCAGTGCAGCCTAATAGGAATAACTTTAAATATTGCACTGAGAATTAGAATCTCAATCTCCCTATCTTTCTATGTGCCCCTTAGAAATTAAAAGGAAGCTTTCAAGAAAACATCTTCTTCTGACACACAGTTGTAAATTGCAGTAAGATAAAAGTTTATGTCATCAGAAAAAATGGCTAAAATAGAAAGAAAAACTGCATATTAATCTTCAGCAAATTATGTTCTTTCTTTAAACATGATTAATTATGTGAAGAAATGGGTTTGGTTTAATAGATTTATGCCTAATTAGCAGAACAGAAGGAGGTAATATAACAACCAGATAGTAGAAGTAAATGTTATTTAGCAGCATGGCGCTCAGGTATCGGGGAGTCAAACTTGTAGATACAGCTTCAATTTAGATCTATGAAATACCAGAGAATGCAATGTTTTGCATCATTTTGCATCACTTAATCATCCTACTCTTGGGAATTGAACATCTTTCAAAAACATCACAGAAAACGGGCTAAATGTCTCTGAATGATGATGATAAACTGTCTACATAATGTGTAAAACTAATGCAGAAAATGCCTAGTGTAATAAATAGGAAATCAGCCAAATAGCAGTATCCTTTCAGTAGCTGTTTCTATAGGATTTATATATATAGTTTTGAAATATGTCTTTAAGAGGTGTTCTCCCATACATCCGAAATAGCCTTTGAAAGTGACAACAGCCTTGTTCCGGCTGGCAGCTGTGTGGGATAGCCAAGCTGCCACATTTCCCTGTCTTCCCACCCACTGACAAGTGGGGTGTTAGAACGGCCCGTCCCAGAGGTCAGCCGTGTACCAAGCAGCCAGAGTGTAGGGAACAAAATTCACTTCTGAAACCCCTAAGTCACTTTTCCTGCAGTTTCTAATTTTAAATTTTCAAAAACTAGTTTTTGATGCTGTGTCCCATCTTAATTAAGGAGGAGATTTTTTTTTTCTTCCTTTTTATAGGGCAGGAAATAGTTTTCCCAACTCCTTCTGGTTATTTCTGCATTAGTGGAAGTACGCTTGAGAATTTTTATTTGCTCTCAATCTATACTCAACTCTCTTGCTTGTCTGTCACTCATCTCCTTTTTTAGCTGCTTTTTTTGCTTACATATCTAGGTGCTTTGAAGTACATGGTCATGAGCATACCTGTGATAATTACAGCTTACATTATGTCTAAAAAGTGATTTTCTAGACAGAGCCTATGATTATATAGCATTAGCATGTACAGGCCTCAGTGGAAATCACAACCTATTTGTGATGTGCTCTGGAGTACACAGTAACATACTGTGCTTGCCTTCAAACATTTAACTGAAGCCTATGATCTTAAAAAAGATGCAACTTGCGTAATTACAGAATTGATTTCAAAAGATTGCTTGTGGTACAAAGAGCCAGGTAAACACCAAATTCTTTGTAGTGTCCAGGGTGAAAAAAGAATATATACAGGGGAAGGGAGAAGGGATAAAGAAAAAAACTAATTATAGAGATCTAAAGCTGGCGTAATACATATTCACAATGTAAGCTCTGCTGATGGATGTAGGAAGGACATGTAGATAGATACTCTGCTAGGTGCTACACTAAGGATGGTTGCTGTGGGAGCCCAAGTTAAACTTTGCGTGTTTGGAAGAGTTACTAAATATTGGCAATGAAGTAATGTTGACTAATCCCTATTCAGTTTTTGGCATGTGATACGTTTCTTGCGGAATAAATGTTTGGCAATCAGACACTCAGAACCAGTCTAATTGGAGGACATTTTGCAGATTTGGTAGATGGCCCATAACTCTGCAAGTGAAGAAAAGTTTCCATTCCCCCTCTCAGACTGGCTGAGACCATGTTATCCAGAATATAAAATACTCTTAAAAGTAGAACTTGCTCTATACCAGCAAGGAATCTTCCGTGGAAGTCTACAGCAAAAAAAAAAGGGGGTTATATACATGGCAGTCAACAACATGAACTCCAGTATTACTGGTTTTCAATTTGTCACTTGGAGCTGATGACAATAATATTTGCAGTTGAAAAAACTGCAGTGAAGAGAAAATGCACTTTATATTTTACTGCACGGTATAAACAAAGTTAAGGCTATTTTAAAAAATGTAGATATGAGTGTATAGAAAGAAAATGGTTGGAACATTCATTGTACAGATTCCTTAGGTGGAGTTTAATTTAATAACATCTGCACATTTAGAAGATTCTTAATACTCAGCAATTTAAAAACCTAACAAGAACTTTGACAGTGTCAAAGCCAAAGCTTAACAATAAACAGCAGCTCTACCTGTATTTGCAAATATTTGTTGAAGACATTATCTAAAGTAATGAACATGCTTTGAATAGTAAGTTCTCTTACATAAAGGTGACCAGATACATATTTTATAAGTATTCACAAAAGTCACTGTGAATGAAGTACAGCCTTTGAAAGCTTTCTTTTGTGATTATACAGATTCTTAAGCGGAGTAGAAGAGTGTTAGGAGTTACTCTAAGAAATTCCCATATAATAAAAAATTAAGCTAACTTGCATAGCGTAAACTAACTAAATCCCAGTATAATACAATATTTAATTTCAATAAATTTGCATGAGTACTTAAAATGTGTTCAATGAAAAATGCACATTAAAAAAATTTATTATTAACACGCTGAATTAGAATGAAATATTTATCTGAGTACGCACGTGAGTTTATGTGTGTGTGTATACAGTCTTAAAAACTTCCCTGGAATGAAAACATTGAAAACAGGAGTCATGTCAATTTAAAAAATAGTATTTCAGCTTTGGTTTTCATATCCCTTAAGCTACAAACTGTGAAAAGAAACGTCTTTAGAAATAAAAAAGCTGACTTTGAAAATTAATTGAAATGCTTCATCATGATTAGTATCTTGAATGCTTTGCTGAAACTGATGCGTTATTCCCTTTCCATGTTATTATTTGAAATGGCACTTGACAAGGAAAAACTCTCAAATTTAACCAAAACTGTCTAATCCTATATTAGGCCAGGTTAATTGAAGGAGAAGTATAATGGTGAATAAAGAATATACTCATCAAGTAAGAGCTCCTGCAGGTATGAGTAGCATCTCAATATAATGTGCCAATTTAGCTTTCAGCTGTTTTGATCTGTATTCTCTACAGCACAACGCCCTGTGGTGTTGAGTACAGTTGTTTCAAAAACGCTGTCCTAGCATACCTGAGGTTAAACTCCGCCTGACCTGATTTGGATTATTGGATGAAGCTGCCAAATGGGTTTTATATTTAGCTGACAATCGGTTGCCTTTGTTTGAGGGAAAAAAGTAAATCTAGCATCTGCCCTGCATAAACAGACACCTGCCCTTGCAAATCGCTACGAGTCTGTGATTTTTGGAAGAACAGGAAAAAAACACGAAAAATCTGGCAGCTGAAGAGGGTGTTATTAAGCTTCTCTCTTGACTCAGATAAGAGAATGTGGGCATGTCCGTTTCGCTGGGATGGTCTCCAGTACAAACGCTGAATATGAGCTCTGGTTCGAATATAATAGCAGACAGGGCTGATTTAGATCTGATGTCTTAGTACATGTTCGTTTATGGTCTTGACTAAAACTTTTATCATGCTTTGGCGAAATAATGTAGTTGCAGTCATTACTTTGGAGGACTGTAGAATAAACATGGCTGGGAACAAGATAATTCCTAGAAAGGAAGCTGTTCCGTTTGCTTTTGCTTTGCCAGTGAGAGATTGATGCTGCATGGAATATTAACTTGTTGATGGGCAAGTGATTTAATACAGTACCAGGAGTTTATTACATCTGTTAATACTAAGTATCATGAATAAGTTGAATGTACAAGATAATGAAATTAGGAAGGAATGTTATGATTGCTCTTGCAAAATACCAGATTTGAGATAAACACGGGCCTTTCACCTGAGTGTTAACTAACGCCTTACAATGCTTTTACATAAATCATTTCTTATATTATCATGTAAATTAAAGATGAAAAGAGACTGAACCAAGAAAGACCTAGCAGAAGTAGAGTGGATTTCATAGAAGGTGCCAGAATGGTAAATGACACAGAGACAGCATTGTGGGAAGAGAGATTGAACTAAACAGTTATCATATTTTGAGAGAGAAGAAAAGTAGAAGGCATATGAGATGCAAAATAATGGACTATGCTGACAAGATAAATGGTGGCTCCTATTTACTACTTATCACATAAGAGCAAGGAAATAATCATGGAAATCAAAAAGCAATACATTCTAAAACTGAGGAAAGGAACTAGTCATCCAACATATGAGATTTATGGAACTTCCTGTCCCAAGATATCACCGAAACTAAGAGCCCAGCAGATTTTTTTAAAATCTACTGAATGAGTGGAAATGTGGTATTAAATGAAAGAAAAGGAGCCGGTGGAAGAATTTCCCCTTTCAGGTGCCATACATCAATGAGGTTCTCCCATATTAATCAAAACCATTTGATATTAGCCACCATTTGACATTGAATGCTTTACATGTATGGTAACTATGAAAACCTATAAACTCATAGTTTACCTATGTGAGTCCAAAAATACCACTTGTAAAAATCCCTGTAAGATTTTATTTAGCAGGAAACATATTCTCTGGAAAGTGCAAGTATCTAGAAAAAGACTGAGCTCTGCTCCATTAACTTCTGTAAAAGCGAACAATCTTATTCATGAGTGGTGTCTACAAGAGTCTCGCTTAGGGGAAAGAGTTACTGGTGCTCTGTCTAGGAAATAGCCATGTGTGTTGCCAGTGTCTAACTAAATAATCCCCGAGGATAACAATTCTGACATGATGATGAGGATAAAAATACCACAGGTATATTTTGGCACAGTTAAATTATCCAGGATACATGGAGTTTAAAAGGTACATGTATTGTTTGGGTATTTTGGAACAAGTCTGCTCTGACATTATCAAGTGATCTTACTCCTTGTAGTGGCTGAGCTGCATATATATGGAATAAATAATTCATCTCTGCCACAAGGACAACAAGTAGTTTTCTTCAATTACAATCTACATGGCTAAGATATTAATAAGCTCTTCAAACCCCTTATGTTTGTTTTGCTGCCTTTTAATCTTTTTGTTTTGTTTCGCTTTTTTTTTTTTGCAATGTCATTTATGGCAGGTTGAGTCAACCAAGTCTAACATAATTTGATCTGCTGAAGTAATTATGCAACCCCGTAGGCCTAAGTAGAATCAATTATCTGTCAAAACACGGTGTATCGTTAACAATATTAATGGTGAGTGGTCACCAGGCTCTGCTGTGCACATCTGCCTGGATGTGTGTCACAGGCAGCATCAATATCAACAAGATAAAGGGGGCTGGGTCAGGGCATATGATTGCCCATACTGTTTAACCATTAGCATGGTCATAGGCACAGGCCACCTTGTGCTCCCAACAAGCAGACTGGATGCCACGGAAGTATTTAGACAAGTAAGGTATTTGAGGTGTGTAGACACCAACTGTGCTGTGCAAGTGGCCTCAATGCAGGAGAATAGCCCCTGGCAAATTCTCTTTCCTGGTATAGGCATGGCCAAAACTTCTCAGTGCTAAAAGGGAGAGTAATATCCTGCCTATATGCTAATGTGGCTATTTTGAATTGCCTTTGGGTAAGAGAAAAGTTTAGTAGGAGAGATAATGTAGGTCCAGTGACTAAGATCACAACAGACTGGAGTTGCAGGTGATTTTTAAATCCATTTACAGGCTGTGCCACATATAGGGCTTCTGTTTTGCCAAGGTCACACTGTTTGTCTTATCCAGTACCTATAAAATGAAACTACTGATGATTTAATTCTTAGAGGAATTTCAAGGACTGATATATATAAATGTCTGAATTGGTGATGACGATGATAAAAACTCTTTTCTCATCTTTTCAAAAACTTCAGGGTTCTTTAGTTACACAGCAATAGGTTTCGTAGGCTGTTACATGCATTCATTGCCAAAATACCTACATCTAAGAGTAAATATAAGTGCATTGTGACTTATTTTCCCGTGCTTCCTCCCACAGAATTGTTTCTGTTTAATAATAATTGGTGTGTGGGAGAAAAATCTTATTGCAGTACTTCTCCATTGAAATTGCTTGC
Source organism: Steatornis caripensis (assembly GCA_013398225.1). Lineage (NCBI taxonomy): Eukaryota > Metazoa > Chordata > Aves > Caprimulgiformes > Steatornithidae > Steatornis > Steatornis caripensis. The sequence goes on along the minus strand of VZSC01016802.1, from coordinate 178,637 downwards.
CAGATGCTGAGGAGGAGAAGGCTATAGCATGAGCTGTTCAGAGGTCATCCATTGAAGTAGCCCAGCATAAATCTGTTTTATTCTCTTTGTTGCCTGTTTCTGCATCATTTAAGTCACAGTGGAGTTAATCTATTAGACATTTGGGCTAGTCTTCATTTCTAAAATCACTAGGATTTTTGAAAGGCTGACTTGTAAGAGAAGGAGCAAAGCTGTAGATTGTTCCTCCTCTACAATATTTTTTCACCCATTTTCAATATGCCTTTTAGTTGATCTATATGTTTTCTTTTTTTCAAACAATTTCAGTAGTGCACAGAAAAAAATATTCTCCGTATCTTCACCCATCACATTCACCACGAATTATTACCTGGGAAGACGATCCCATTATATCACAGTCACAGAGGTCATTCTAAAAACTTCACCTGTGTAAAAGAAATCCAGTTGTCCTGAATGTTGTGCAGTTACAGGTCAGAGAGTTCTTGAGCTCCCTTTTAGGTAAGAAAAGAAAGAAGGAAAGAAAAAGTGGTGCTATTGGAACTAACAGGGAGAAAGGATCAAAAGCAATCACTGCAGTGAGATTTCTTAACAGTGTGAAAGGTAACAGTATATATGGCTCTAAGAATAGTAGGCTAATGCACATTCGTTTGAATTTTTTACTCGAAGAACCTCTTTAGTACAAATAAAACAGGAAGGACCTTGGGTTCTGAATGCTATAAGAACTCACTGGAGACTTCCATACTTCCTGAGACTGCTTCTTTTTCTTTTCATTGTATGCACGTTGTATAGTTGCTCCAGTCAAAAAGGTATAAAAATCCCCAACTATGTAGTATCATGTTATATACACAATTGTATATCCACTGCTTGCGTATAAAAATGTTATACAATGAACAAAACAGTGCAGATTCAGACCTGCGAAAGACTCCAAGAAAAGAATTAAATGCGGATTGGACAGATAAGATTTTGTCAACTTAAATCTAAGTAGGAGTTGTGGGATATAGTACGTAGTTTACCAAAGCAAAATGTGTGCTGTGTCAGTGGAGTATCTTTCCTATTACATCTTGAATTTTTTGAGGGGGAAGGAGTAAAATTAATTCTTTCGAATGTATTAATTGCTGCATTATGTTAGGTGCTAAAGTAACACTGTAATCTGTCTGCCACAGTGCAACCATTTCAAATAACTGCTTAAACAAAGAAAATGTAATTGAGGCATAGATATTCTTGGGCATANAAAATCAATTCTTTCAAATGTATTAATTGCTGCATTATGTTAGGTGCTAAAGTAACACTGTAATCTGTCTGCCACAGTGCAACCATTTCAAATAACTGCTTAAACAAAGAAAATGTAATTGAGGCATAGATATTCTTGGGCATAGATGATTGCTTTGGTGACCTTTGATTACTTTTTTTAAACTGTAGGAAAAAAACAGTTGCGCAGAAATTCCTTCATTGTTTGGATGTTCTGTAAGTAGGAGAATTTCCAATACGATACTATATGTAAAATAACTGAATAGAAGCTTCAAGCTAAATTTGTGGTTCTGTGTACACATGTAAATATAGTTACGAAAGACATTACCATTAAAGTCTTGAGCAGTGGTTAGAACGATTAAATGCACTATTTCTGTAAACAATTCTAATGTTTAGAATAGGACACCCATCTGATGACCAAATCGTAACCTCTGGAACTTTGAACACTTTATGTTTTCAAGGAGAAACTTTATGTAAAGGCCTTGTTTTCAAGCCTAGTTATGTTGAAACATAAAGAAGCCATCATCTGATGTCAGACAGCCTTTCAAGATTCATAGCTCCAATGTCAACTAGATTTTCTATACTCCCGTTGAGCTATGATGATAAAAGGGTAAGGGAGATTTGATGTTTGTGATACTTCTGAGCTGTTAGGCAGTGTTTAGGCCCAGATTCACACCAACATAAAAAGCATGAATCTGAATAAAATGGGAAGCTCTTTAATGCTTCTGTGATTTCAAGACTTGAAAGGCAGGGCAAGAGAGTTCTAAGTTAGAAGAACTGCTGTTGCGAGGCCATAATTCAGGAATGCAGCAGCTTGAGCACAGTGGAGCAGCAGCTCACCTGGAACCAGAGACACTTGTGTTTCCGTCTCATAACAAATTTCTGTGCACAGAAGACACTATATCTCCAAATATAGAAATTGAGGAAGAAGTGCAGGGGGTTTAGTTCGTTCTTATAAAAGCAAAGATTTATTTGCATGTACCTGGAAAGCATGGAAAGCAGTCCTGCTTCCCCCTCACTCAGGAAACCTAAGGATGCAGTGTGCATTACTGAAGTTTAGCATTGAGCACCAGGCATGGAGATTTAAAATGAGTGTTCTGGGTATTATGTAAAATAGCAAGCGCATTTGTAGGCATGAGGAAAGTTAATTTACATATTCTAGTGTTATGAACAACTGCAGCTGTTTGGTTTCATTAATATATTGCTGGTAGAAAATAGGTCAATATACATTTGCTCTTTGTTCTCTGAGCCAGCTGTCAGACTAATGGATGTGTATACATCATGGTGGGTGTTCATCATAGGCTTAGTTTCCCAACAACTTATTGGTAAAACAAGTTTAGATGAAAATACCTTGACATAGTGAAATACTATAGCTTGCTTTAATTTAGGATTTGGTGGAATATATGTCTCTGATGTAGACAATTGCAATCTTTACTCAAGTCAGGGAGGTAAGCTGCTTTTCCAGCCTGGTCTAAAATGAACCCAGAATGTCATGGGATTGGTGTGGCTAGACAATGTGATTTATGGCAGGTCAGAAATTTACTTCAAATATCTCTTCATCTTGCTTTTCCAGTGCTGTTGGCTTATGACTTGAGTTTACAACCATATTTTTTTCTTTCCTGTTGCATTTCACATTTTTAGTGATTCCGGTATTTCACAAAGAATGTATTTGTGGTCTTTGGGACTTTATCGCTAACTCCTGTTTTTGACCAACTCATGCTAAGCTGCTGAACTTGGCCCGAGGATTTAATGGGAGCCCTTTCCCTGTACACATCCTCATTGCGTGATCTTTCATGTGCCTTACTCTCTGAGAATATTAAAAATATGACGGTGCTTTTGTGAGAACATGCTGAGACTCGGGGTTTAAAGGCAGGGGGAAAAAAAGATGCCTTCTGTGGGTAATCTTGATTCCATATGTGTAAAGTATGTAAAATACGTTAGTTTAGATATAGGAAAGGATTACACAAATGCTTAACTGGGATGTCATAAATAAATACATAAACACTAAAATAATGTCTCGGCTTTCTTAATTTTTACCAAACCTTTGTCTTCAGAGTAGAAGCATGCTTATGTAAGTAGATGAAAGTTAGTAACTGTTACATCTCTTCATCTTCAAAATTTGCTTTTTTTGAGCAACAGAAGGCTTAAGCAGAGCTATTTTTATAGCTAAAGACTGGGGTTTTTTTCTCGTCCAAGCTCACTTAAAAATAACTCAGCTGCTATTATACAAACTATTTAGAAATAACTTAAAAATTTATTTGGTACAATACGATATTTATTCTGTGTTGTAGCTTGAAAGTATAATTTTTAGCATCTAGGTATTAATGCGTACTGCTTTTTTATTCCAATGCCATAAATGCAGCAGCATGAAAATTTGAAGTGTGTAGAAGAGAAAAAAAAATACATACATGATAAATAAATAAATAAAAATGTGAAGTCTAAATATTTCTCAGTTTCTCCTGTAGCTCAAGGGAAAACACTCCCTGAAGAAATTTTATTTCCTCAGATTTTCATTCGCAATTACCCACTAATAAATAGATGCTTTTTTATTTACATGCTTTTTAATCACTGTAAGATGTATCATGGCTTGTGTTAATGCACGATAACACACACCACATGTTGACAGCACAGGGCTTCACCTTCTTTCTGACAGCACTCTCAAAGCATATGTTATCATCTCTCACTAACACTTGCCTTGTTGTCTCTCACTGCTAAACTGAATCACACAATTAACTGCACATCACATGTGAGAGCCCCTTGGGCTTCAGCCAGTCCTTTTTTGACAATTGGTGCTAGCTGTGAGGAGGCAGTCGATTAACTTAATAACCCACCATTATATTCAAGGCATTCTTTAGGAATTAAATAGAATTCTGAGCAAGTTCTAATAGATTCAAATATGCAATATTTAAGATTATGACTAAAACAAACCAATGAAATCTGTAAAATATGAAGCTAAGGCTAGGGATTAATCTTTAATGTGCCTTGTGTGCAGACAGGGTAGAGAAGATAGAAATGTCATGTTACTGTCTTCTGGGATGGCTAAGAAGTCCTGGCACAGCAAGTATTGCTCTCCAGGCAGAAACAGTTTTCCTTTCTAGGAGGCTTCAGGCACACAGCTATCTGCCTTCCAGGCAGCCTGTAGGCCTGATTTGGAATCCTCCACGTATGTTTGGAGTCCTCCGTACTCCTCTCGAGTATGATCATGGTGAGGGTGCCCTGCTTCTTTTAGGCGAAAATATTGGAAGAACAGCAGAGAAAAGGGAGACGATGAGACCAGTTGTTTGTGAGAGATGTTTAGGCAGCAGGCACTTAACAGCTCTGAGGGAGGGACAAATCAGATAGATAGCTAGAAGCCTCTATTAAACCCTTGTGGCATACCAAAACAGGCAAAATGTGTGATTCATTGACAAAGATTTTGTTCATACATGTACTGTTTTCATAAACGGTTTTTAAGTAACTCAGGAAGTATTCAAGCCCCAAAAGAGAAGGGTAATGAAGAAGCTTCTTTTCTCCTTCAGAAATAAAATGGAACAGGTCTTGTAGCAGTTTTCTTTTAAAATGAGATTTCAGAATTATAATTATTAAACAGGACTAGAAATAAACGAAAGAGGAAAGCCCAACTGGGAAAAACTGAATTAGTGTAGCAAAACTCAGTGCAGAACTCCCCTGGTTTCAGATTACATCTTGTTCAAACAACCAAACTACGTAAAAATTCCTGTTACAATTGCCATGCCCAGTTAAGTCTGTAATAACACAACAAATATGCTTTTTCAAACTAGCTTAATAGTGAGTATAAAACTGACACAGAAGAACAAATTCTTACGGCAAGTCTGGATTTGAACACAGAACCATTTCTTGTGGTTGTAGAGAGCCTAAGTTGTGCAATCACTGGCGAAACCAAGTGGTAGTGAGTCTCAATCCCATATGGTTTTCTCTTTATTCAGCTTCTCTCTGAAGCACTCCATCTGAGTTATGCAACATTAATACTGATGTCAGACTCCTGCAACAGGTAATTGAAAACCTTACAGGTTTTCTATAAGCTTAGAGAAGGATGCATGAAAAGCAGTGGGAGCCTCCTTCGACTGCAATCCCACAACACCTAGTACCAGACTAATATTGCAATGGCCAAAAGAAACAAACAAACAAAAAGAATCTGGCTAGAATCACGTATGAAACCGATAGTTCAGTTTCAGTATCTGGAATATGTAAAGAAGACAATTATACATAATCTTCCTTAACTCTCAATTTCACAAATCCTGTAGTATAAGAAAGATTTTATGATGTATGTAAAATAATCATTTTGAAGTTGAAACAAACTAGCATATATAGCTTTTGTAGGAGCAGAGTCATTAGATTTCATGGGAGAGAGACTGGTTTTATCCTTCTCTTTAGGATAAAAATTACAAATATTTTCCCCAAAGTTTATTTTGTGCTACACACCTGGGAACTGGTTTGAGTGCTTAAACAGCAGTCCGTTGCACCATAGGACCAAGTGCAGCAGGGTTTCTGGTCCCATATGGATGGGGCGACAAATAGGGATAGGACTCATTGTGTACTGACATGTTTCTGGAGAGCCAGCTGGAGCTAAAAGTATCTGAAATGGTACAGGACACAGTCTTTGGGCAACAGAATTACCAAATTCAATCTTGGCAGAGATTGTAACATACACAGAACTATGTAAAAAAAAAGGTGAATGTTCAGTATTGTTCTTATTTTTAAACATTTATTCAATTAATTTTCTTAGGTTTCTGAGATGTGTAATATGGTCATAAAGATTTTATAATTTACCTTAAGAACAGATACATACCTTTGCAACTCAAACTACCGTTAATGGAGTCTTTAACATTTTAACTATTTGGTACTTCATTGTCTACTGACAGATATTTTCTGTGTCAGGTTTTCATTCCTGACAATTATTCACCTGTTTCCTACTAAAAACAACATCGAGAATGTGTACAGTTATTGAATGTTATTGCTAGTTTGGTTTAGTTTTGTTCGGTTGTACATACCCAAATATTTCCTTGTAAAAAGAGATTTGTACCTACAGAGTACTAGAGAAGTTTTTCATCTGTTAAGCCTGGAGCAAATGTTTGCACTAAAAGGTCCCTCTTGAATTCTCCAAACATAGTTTTGCTTTCAGATATGGAAAAAAAGCTATCTTCATAATAAGAAGAAAGCCAAAGAGTATATACGAGCAGAGGCTGGAAGAGAATCTGGTCTCTGTAAATTGACCCTATCAGACCTTTTGCACGTTTGTCAAAGTATTATTACTATTATTAGCTATAAATGTCAATATTGCCTGCTCTTCAATCATGCCTGTCTTGATTTCACTGGAATAGAATCATAGAAACATTTTTCTATTCATGAAAGCAGCATTTTTGAGAAAACTGCAGCACACGATTCAGTGGGAACAAAGCTGATAAGACACTTTGTTTTAGTTTGTGGCTGACCATGGTGTGCGGGTTTCCATAGGGATCAAAGTATTTAGCAGTTTCGAGTAAGCCGGGTGCTAATGCTTGGGGGAGCGAAAGCCAGGGCAGCTGACCCCAGCTGTCCAACAGCAGTATTCCGTAGCATAAACGTCATCCTCACTGTAAATTGGAAAGTTTGCTGGGGACAGCCCCTCCCCTTCTCTCCTCCTTCCTCCCTCAATGGCTGCCGTCCCTGGAGGGTCTCGCCCGTCCTTCTGCTCCCGAGCGCTGCTCTCCCCTTTGCTATGACTGTAGCGCTTTCACTGGAGCTGTGGTGCTCTCAGGGTTTGACACCCATCACTCGCTGCTGGGAGCGCGCAGCTCACCACCACTGTAAGGGCTGAGTATAATTTTGTGGTTTATATTAGTGCTGGCATTGACATTAGTTTGTTGTTATTATTTTATTAAATCTGTTTCCATTTCAGCCCACGGGGTGTCCTTTCCTATTCCGGATTCCCCCTTCCCAGGTGGGGTGGGCTCATTGGGTGATAGAACAGCTGGCTAAACAATGACAATGCCGGTCATCTGTACAAACAGGGTTGTTTATCACATTGCTATTTTATTTCTAAAGGACTGTTTTGTGTAGTTTTCCCAGGAGGTAGAACTATCACAGACATTGAAATCATGAGGTTTAAATGTATTCCCTGGAGATGAGCTCATTTTCACACTTGAAGAACCAGTGTATTTAGGCCAATCTAACCACCTTCCTGGACAATTAACTTTCTTGTCTAGACTACCTGGGTAACAACATTTATGGAAGGAAAAAAAAATCTTGAGTCTTAACCACTTTTGCAAGCATTAAGTTGACATCAGATTAAATGATTAGAAAGTAATTTAGGACATGAGTGACCCCCTTTTGTAATGATAACCTCCTTTAAGTAAGCCTTTAAGCGACAAGAAAAACAAATGAACCACTCAGATCAGTGTAATGGCCCTTGTAAAGAAGAAAGTGAGCCCAGAAACCTGGGACCTCATAGGTCTTTGTTCAGAGACATCTGAACATCCTTCGGGCAGCCAGCTCTGAGACGGGAGAAAGTGGAGGCTTCATTAGAGTTTATTTCCTTTCCATTTATTATCTGGACTGATGGAGACAGGGACTACTGATTATGGGCTGCTAAATCTTTGAAAATCTGTCATCTTTCCACTTCTGCCTTGAAAGAAAAAACTATCTCACAGCGCTTCCCCAGTCTGGCTTCTGGGTTGAAAGATCTATTGGACTGTTGCTGAAGTTGCAAGTGGAAAAGGCAGAAGAAGGATTGGCAGGGATTGCAAGGGGAAGGCTTTTACTCTTCCAGAGGCTTCTTCTTCTTCTAGATTAAGCATTTGGCTAAGTATCATGACTTTACTAGTTTCTTTGATTTCCTCATCTGTTCTCTCACTTGTAGTGTGCAAACCATATATTTAGGTACACTGAACTCACGAGTTATATATTTTAGCATCAGACTGAGACTCTCCATGGGGCCAGAGGGACAGTAAACAGTTACAATATTTATGGTTTAATGAATAGTCTGGCCTAGCATATAGAATTTGATTGGGCCTGCTTCCAGAAGGAACAGGATCTATGAAACGATGGACATTATTCCCACAAGATAACAATATGATTTTACAATAGGAAAGATTTCAGTTGGAAGGGATCTCTGGAGGTCACGTAGTCCAAACTCCCACTCAGTGCAGGAACAGCTTCAAAGTTAGAGTCTTTTGCTCAGGGTTGCTTGTTCAACTGAGGTTTGAAAATCTCCTAGGATGGAGTTTCCACAACCTCTCTGAGCAACTTGTTCCTGTGTGGCATCTTTCTCATTATTACTACTTTTGTCTTATTTCCAAGCAGAATTTCCCCTGCCGAAACTTTTGACTGTTACTAGTAATGCTTTCATTGTACAACTCTAGGAAACATCTGCCTCTGTCTTCTCTGTAACCACTCTTTATGTAGTTGAAGGCTGCAGTTAGATCTCACTCTCAGCCTTCTCCGGGCTAAACAAAAACTGTTAATTCTCTTTGTCACTGTTCAACTGGCCACTAGGCTCTAGCTCCTAACCATTTTAGTTGCAGTTTGTTCATGTGCTAGGACACCTGAAATTGGATAAAGGGTTCCAGATGCAGCCTCACAAATGCCAAATAAAGGGAAATAATAACCCTCCGTCATACTTCTTACTATGCTTTTGCTAATGCTTTTGTATATGGTTAGTCTTTATCATTTGCTAGGGCACACTGCTGACCCATGTTCAGCCTAGGATCCCCCAGATCCTATTCTGCATAACTGCTACCCACTCAACCAGTCTACAGTCTATACTAAGTCATGAATTTTTTCCATCACAGGTGCAGAAGTTTGCATTTACATTTGTCGGATGTCGTGAGCTTCATGCTAGCTCAATTTTCCAGTTTATTTGGATCCTTCTAAATGGCAGTGCAAATGCTCCAGCATATCATAGAATCATAGAATCACAGAATGGTAGGGGTTCGAAGGGACCTCTAGAGATCATCTAGTCCAACCCTCCTGCTAAAGCAGGTTAGCCTAGAGCAGGTTGCACAGGAATGC
>VZSC01016802.1:155658-168977 GCA_013398225.1 Steatornis caripensis | reverse complement strand
CTGATCACAACCCTCTGCGCTCTGCCATTCAGTCAGTTCTTGACCCACCTCACTGTATGCTCATCTAGCCCACTCTTCCTGAGCTTTCTTATGAGGATGTTGTGGGAGACAGTGTCAAAAGCCTTGTGAAGTCAAGGTAGACAGCATCCACTGCTCTCCCCTCATCCACACAGCCAGTCATATGAACCGCTCATCTCAATTTGGTGTCATCCACAAACTTGCTGGGGTTATATCTCTTGTTGTCCAGGTCACTGATGAAGATGTAAAATATTGTTGAGCACTATTGACTCCTGAAGAATAATATTTATAACCAGACTCTGAACCACTGTCTGTCATGTCCCAGCTCATTACGGGGTGCTTGGACTAGATGACCTTTAAAGGTCCCTTTGAATCCAAACTATTCTATGGTTCTACGATTCTTTGAGCTCAGTGGTCCAGTCAGTGGTACCACCCACTCTGTAGTCCATCCAAACACAACATGTCACCTCAGTTTGGCTGCTAGGGCACTATGGGAGATTGTGTTGAAAGCTTTGCTGAAGTCAAGGTAAACTGTATGCTCTGCTCTCCCCTGTACATAGCGCCAGTCATTTTAAGGCACCTGGTGTTTGAAGATCTTGATATTGATAACAGTTGGATTTTTAACGCTAGGGTATGATTATTTCTTTGGTTTGGCTGAGAGGAATGTGCCACATTGTTGAGATTGTCCCAGAATTCCCCTGTTCAAGCTGTATTTAAAAATACCAAGTATATTAAAGCCTGGAACTTCAAACTCATCCTTTTACATTTGCTTGGTCACTTGCATATCTAGATGGAACAAGAGTGTGCTAGAAAAAAGGAGGTTGACACAAACCAAATCATACCGTCTCACCATGAAAAATTGGGTAGAGCTGCAGGGATTTTAGAAAAAAGTACATTTCTTTTTTCAGCAAACTCTTTGATGCTTCTTCTGGAGAGTACTTGAAACTGTAATTACTGCACCCTGAATCCTTTTAATTTATGCTGATTTTAAAGATGAAATTGTCAAGAAATATTCTGGAAGGGGCACAGGGAAACAAAGAAGGGATTAGACAGTCATGGCCTTACAAGAACATGATGGAGAAAAGTATTTGATTTTATTTTCATTTTAAGAGATGCAACAAGGAAGCTTTCAAGTGTTCCTCCTCATCAAAGAAAACTCAAAAGCCTATAACACAGTTGAATGACACAGAGGATTTTTTTTTTCCTGGTTTAAAAATCCTTTACAGTGCTGCGAGGCTCCTTACAATTGAGATCTATTTTCCTTTCCACCACACCACCTTAAAGTTATTTTGCTTGGTTTTGCCGTCTGCAGTGTTTTTATTTTATGTCAGATATTTATGTTACTATGCTATGTAAGAAGTGCTGGGCTTGTGGAAAATACGTCAGATTGTTTAATGGAGCAAAAACCATTCTGCCATTTCAAAAATGCCATGAATATGCCATGATCAGTCTTACAGCTACAGAGTGAATCACAATTAAGGGAAAAAATCTATTTAACTGTGTTGTTATTTTAAAGTTGGGCATATACACACTAATGAACACTCACAGTCAGTAACTCCATACTTTATGAGAACATTCTAGAGAGGTTGCACTGTGATGACCTATTATGTGGATTAATTGTACTGTTCATAGTTATACTTTGGCTATCTGGTCTGTGTTTATTTTCCAGTCCTTCTATCTCTACAGGGCTCCTGACAATTTGCCTCCTGTTTGCCAAATCCGGAACCTGAAAATCAGGAAAATTCCTATTCATTTCAGAGCTTTACTCTAAAGTAATTTGATGGTCTTCCCGAGTTCCCTTTTTTCCAATGAACTCTTACTCATTTCATTCCATTTTATAATTTTACAATACCTATTTGCTCGTTTCCCTAGTAAGTGGCTAACAGGCTAAAACTCCCACAGCCTGCTGTGCTTGCAAGTTACTTAAAAAAGTTCTCAAGCCTTCCAGAAACCAGCAGTCTAATAGGATTTTGAGTCGGCTGGCCATTTCGTCTGCTCTCATTGAAATGGTCATATTCGGATGTCTACTGGAATAGAGTTGAAGTACATGATGACACCACCTGTTGGCAAGGAGAAGGAGCAATAAAATCCTTAAAGAGACATTCAGCTACTTTTCCAAAATTTAGACAGCATTTGAAAGGATGTCCTCTTCAGAAAAAATTGAGATGTTTGCAGTAACAGAGGTACAGTAACAGAGATTTTATGACCAATCATAAGCTTTTTGGTTCAAAACATAGTAGATTTACAGAATATAGATGAACGGCAGAAACTCCCACAAGACAAGTCCTTCATGTTATTTTTTGTTATTATAACATACTGAAATAATCTGCTTCTAAATTTAAGATACGGAGGAAGGGAAGCCATCCAGAGGGACCTTGATAGGCTTGAGAGTTGGGCCTGTGCGAACTGCATGAAGTTCAACAAGGCCAAGTGCAAGGGCCTGCAATCCCAAGCACAGATACAGGCTGGGCAGAGAATGGATTGAGAGCAGCCCTAAGGAGAAGGACTGATGGGTGTTGGTTGATGAAAAGCTCAATATGAGCGAGCAATGCATGCCTGCAGCCCAGAAGGCCAACTGTATCCTGGGCTGCATCAAAAGAAGAGTGACCAGCAGCTTGAGGGAGGTGATTCTCCCCATCTACTCCACTCTCATGAGACCCCAACTGGAGTATTGTGTTTAGCTCTGTGGCTCTCAATATAAGAAGGGCATGGACCTGTTGGAGTGAGTCCAGAGGAGAGCCACAAAGATGATCAGGGGGCTGGAGCACCTCTCCTATGAAGACAGGCTGGGACAGTTGGGGTTGTTCAGCCTGGAGAAGAGAAGGCTCCAGGGAGACCAATACCTGAAGAGGCCTACAAGAGAGCTGGAGAGGGACTTTTTACAAGGGCACATAGTGATAGGATGAGACGTAATGGTTTTAAACTGAAATAGGGTAGATTTAGACCAAATATTAGGAAGAAATTCTTCATGATGAGTGTGGTGAGACACTGGACCAGGTTGCCCAGAGAAGTTGTGGATGCTCCCTCTCTGGAAGTGCTCAAGGCCACGATGGATGGGGCTTTGAGCAACCTGGTCTAGCGGAAGGTGTCCCTGCCCATGGGGGGAGGGGCTGTAACTAGACGATCTTTAAGGTCCCTTCCAACCCAAACCATTCTATGATTCTATGTTATCTTACGCAGTGCATGGAGCCGCAGCAAAATATAAACAAAGTTTAAAAATTCTGAACTTAATATTAATGGTCTCCTGAGTTCTTTGGCATTGGAAATTTTAATGTAAGAAATAGAACTGCTTTGATTAATTTGAGGTTGTGGACTTCAGCAAAACAATGGTTATCACATAGTTTTATTACTAATGCACCAACTAATTTCCAAATGAAAGATTGTCCATTAAGCAATAACATAACCAGATATGTAATGCAAATTCTGCAAAGGCAGAGTCAGTATTGCAATGACCAAAACAATGCACATGGATGAAAGAACAGGAGAATATGATCTCTAAATTTTTACGTGATATATTCCCCTTTACTTCAAGGGATTACGAGTAAACATCTGCCCTTGAATATAGGTAGGAATGGCAAATGGGAGTACATTTGTTACCTAAAGTGTCACAAGAATTCGTTGAACAAAATTTATGTAATTTTTAGGGTTATTCATTAAATGTTACATGTCTCAGCAGAACTGTCACTAGCAGGCAGTACTTCCTCTATGAGAATTTCCTTCCAATGTTTTCCTCCGGGTTGGTATATTATATACATCAGTTTGTACCTAGTGTGCTCTGTGTGTGTGTAGCACGCTACTGTAGTGCACGCATGCTGTTACAGAGATGTGATAATTTCCAGCCTCTCCACAGTGTCGACTTAAATTGGTAATTTTATTTTCAAGCTCCCTGTTCCTGTACTGTATCTCAGCCCCTGAGAAGCCAGCTCTGTGTGTGTGTTTTGCTTTGGGTGGCATGCAGGTGTTTTCGTAAACTATGGAACCTTTGGTTTTGGATAATGCAGACAATGCAATGCAAAGATTAAACATCGAAAACTTCTTAACTAATTTTCGTGTGTTTTACCTACTTTCATGGTAGGAGACAGTTTTTGACCTTGAAAGATAATTGCACAAATTTATTTCTGTTAAGATCCCTCCCCACCCTCCCAATAATTTAGTAAGTATAGAAGCCCAATAATAAAGCGTGTAACGTCAGTGTTATGAAAGTTTAATCATTGGTCATTACAGTAGAAGAATGTAATTTAATAATTGCTCTGTGAAGTACCATTAGTGCATGTTAACTAACTCCTGTTAGATGCTAGGCATCTGAGGAAATGTGTAATATCTCTTTAAAGCACAACAGTCATTCTCTCTGTACTGTAAATGGCATGCCTCCAAAGAAGGTGTCTCTACCCCAGAGTCTAATGCAGAGGTGCCAGCTCAATCAGGGAAAAGCAAGAGGTTTGGTTTCCTGGACAGCTGGACTTTGGTTAGCTTTACACATAACCTAGCAGCAGGTCAGAGCAGAACCGTCCTTGTATGCTGGGTTTGCATAATGCTCAGCACAAAGAATATTTCTTTCCAGTCCTGATGTATTGCAAAATGTAGTGATGTTTTCTCTCATGCTGTTGTATTAGATTATAGACCATGTGACAGGCTGCCCGTTCCTTTGATCACTCAGTAGACTACTAGTGACTTGGTTGCATCCCCCAGAAGCGTGCATGGTACTGCAGATGTAATTCAGGGGGGTCTTTATCAATAATTTACTTGGCTGCCCTTTTCTGAGTAAGTAAGTGCAGAGCTAATCAATTGAAACTGAAGGAGCAATCCTTCTACATAATTCTGAAATAAGTAATTGAAATAAGTATATATAATGCAGTTTCTAATTCCAAAATTTTCTGCATCTGGTCTGTAGACAAACCTGTTGTTCACATCTTTATCCTGACTTTGCTGTTTCTTTTTACCTATGTTGAAATGCTTGATTTGGAATATTTTAAGTTTACTTCTCTATCTGATTCTTAGCTATGCTCAACTCAGCTTACAGGACCTAAAAGATTTTACCCATTTAGTTTTGGCTTATATTGAAATGTACTGACCAATTACATGTGATGGACAAAAAAATATGGTGATTGAAATATATGCATAGGTTATATCCTGTTAATTTCTATCCATTAAGAAAACTGAGTAACAAGACCACAGTGCAGAGACCAGGGAAGGAAAGTGATATATACGCTAATAACACTTTGAAAAGCAAAAAAACAGACTCAAGGCAGACAAAATCAGAAACTCCCTGCACTGTGGGACAATCAAAACAATCAAAAATGTTGATTTCTTTTCTCCTTGATTCTTTCTGGTTTTTTTTCAGCAGCTGGTACTACATTATTTGTCAGTATCACTCATGAAACAGTCCCATGTAATATACTGCTACCTCCCACCTGTACTGTAAGGTCCTTGTTAGAATTTCAGAACAATTCAGAACAATATTTGTGAAAAAACCTCACCATTCCTACAGTTGATTTTCATCACAAAAAGATTACATTAAGCATCCCAGATCTTAAAATGACCTCTGTTTTTCCCACTTTACAGCTTACAATGAAGTCAGAACTTAATCTTTGAGGTTTTCTCAAAAAAAAAAAAAAGCCCAAACAAACAAACAAACGAAAGACAAAAATATAATTAACTTTTCTGTAAAAGAAAGAATAGGATTAATAAGTATCTCTGGAAATTAAATCTCTCTCCTCTGCTATTCATTTCTCCCAAAGCCATCCTTCAAGTAGAAAAATGTTAAATGAGGGTATTTCTTAAAAAACCCCACATGGCCACATGTTCTACTTTGAAGAGAGGTGAAAGACTATACTTGCTTGAGTAAAGTCTTTATTAATTAACTGCCCTTAATAAACATTTGAAAAGCAATAGTAAAAATGCATGTGTCTCCGAGCAGTTAACACGTTAATATCCAGAGAATGATGGCTGGAGCAGTACCAGGAAAATATTTCAAAGGACCACATATTTTGCTTATTACTGGCTATAAAGTTGAGATTCAGACTATATATGCTTATACTGTAATATCCTTACACTGAACATAATATCCTTATACTGAATACTATAATATCCTTATACTGAATATTCTCAAAATGTGGCTAGGAAGGAGTTAATCATCTTCTTAAGTGTACAATCGTTAACTAAGAAGCAACAATTAGCTGATAGGCTACAAAAGAAAGAAATTTTAAGGACTGAATATGCACTATTAAAATTTTTATTATCTTAATGTTTTGAGCAATTTACTGGCCTACCATTAAAACAATAATAACAATAACAAATACAGTAAACTCCTAGCAATTTGTTCCTTCAAAATGAGGACCAGGGTAAGAATAAAGAGCACATCAACACAGTGTCAGCAGCAAGTCCGAGTAATTCACAGGAGTCTCAAATTGGCATTAAAACATGTAAAATAATACTCTTGTAAGTTTTGTGACTGGCAGGTAAAAGTCACAAGACTTTGGATGAAATTGCTGACTGTGTGAACAAAAATGAAAAGAGCAACAGGAAATTCCGAGTATATCTATACAACCAGAAAGTTTCTCAGCACAGAACAGTTGCACGTGTAGTGCCTTTGAAGTTCTTCCATGAAATGATAAAATCAGGACAATTCATTGTTGAACAATAAATTAAAGCCTAGCGAAAGATCTTCCATGTAACCTTTCCATTATGTGGCACAGAATAAAGAAAGGAAAAGATAATAGAAATACTCTGAGTCTGGAAAAGACAGTAGGGAAAAAATTGTCCACTTCTGACAAGGGTGCTGAACTGCGTGGATCTCTGTATCAGTTTTGTATACCTATGTAAGGATGAAAAATCCTTCTTTAACACTACAAAAATGAAACTGGTGAGCTGGCATTCACCTAGCACAGGCTAAGTGAACACTCTCAAACTTTAGTGACAAAAAGCGTATTCGAAAATCTGTGTAATTTTCCAACTGACCGTGAGGTCTGGGCAGATGCAAATGTTAAAAAGACAACAGTTTTCTTTGTTTCTGTAATGGATGTTTAATGGCTTGGCAACAGCCCACAAGAGTTCTCACACAACAAACGTTGGAGTTTCTGATTGCTTGTTCTTATCCCTTTAGCGTTTTCTTTTCTGGAATAAACTTTAAATCAATATTGCCATACTGATTCCAGCCTCCGCATTAAGCTAGGATTTGTTAACTTCTCTTCAGTAAAAATGTTGTTACTTCTGGTTTTGTTAGGTTCTTTTTAAGAAACAGAACTCAAAACAGTCTTTACACTGCACAGTTGTAAAATGTTCCTAGCAACTTATCTTTATTATACTTCATAAGCAGTGACTTTGTAAGCAATAGGAGAGTTCATACAATGCAGTGCAATACTTTTTAGTTAAGCAAGTGTAAAGAGTAATGGGAGTTACCAGCCATTGCTTTTTGGGGTTAAGAGATTCTTAGGTTGAATTTTTATTCCGGACAATCAGTTCTAATATGAATTGTCCTTTTGTGTAATATAATCAATGAAAAGCGTGCAGCAGGTAAAATTTTTATCAGTCTTTGTGGATTTCTTGGCTTTCCAGTAAGAGTTAATTGCCATTTTCTACTGTATGGATTTATTTTTAATACACAGATCAGTCAGCAGCAGCAGAGATTGGGTGTTGAGGTGAGAGTTTGTAAGAACACTCTCAGTTTTGTTTTTGGTCACAGCTGGCATTTTTATGGGCCAGTGTGGATGCAGCTTAGATGAGAATGTGTGCTATAATAGCCTAAATAGTTAAGATAAACAATGCTGTAAATGTCATCTACAATTATAACTCTCCAGATGTTCTTAAAAGAAGACTACAACCTGAACTGCCTGGGTTTTGCACCTTTATGCCAGCTCCATATCTTCCCTTCACACACCCTTTATTATTCCAGTTACTGGGAGAATGTGTGAAGAAAACAATGCCAAGACAGAAATATAGCATGGAAAGCAGTATCACCTACAGGAAATTAATTGCAGATGCTTTGTTTACTCTTCCCTACTTCCCTTTTGCATCAATGCTGCTCATATCCTTTCTTAAATGTGCTTCTAGGTATTGTTGGCAAAATGGATCAGTCACTCAAAAATGATGGTACTGTCACATAAGTTTTAAATCACTGGGTTTTTTTTTTCTTTTTATTTTCCCCAGTTTAAAGAGTGAATGCTTTCTCCGGAAAGTTTCAAAGAGTATTGCACTAGGTTATAATTAGCTCAAGGTATCACTTCTTGCAGTAGGTTTTATTCTTTGAATTGCCTGGAATTTAATTTGACAAGCACTGATCTGCAGACATTGCTAAAACTCTTGACACGGCCATTTCAAAGTTATTAGAGGCTTTGCTTCTCTTTCATTGGTGTCAACAAAGCACTTTGAAAAAGTCTGTGGTTCAAAACATTCGACAGTTATTTATACATTTACATAATTTCGAACTCATGCAAATTTCAAAACAGGATACAAAGCTTGTGTAGTTATTTCTATTCTTGAGGAAAATACTGTCTACCTCTCCAGTGATAGCCTTCCCCTCTCTCGGGAAAGGCTCATTAACAGACTATATCTCCTATAGTCTTGCTTTTTGGGCTATGAGTCATTCTAGCTCTGCTAGGCTGCGTTCTTCCCTCCCTTGTGTACAAAATGGGCATGCACTGTTAGTTTTACTGCAAAGTAATTTCTGCTGCCTCGAAAATCTCTTAAATTCACCTTTAGGAATTTGAAACATAGCTTTGAGGCATGTTCAGTTTCAAGAGTCCTACAGTTTGTCAGTGCTTCCTGGCTGCTATCTGGAATATGCAGTTTTATTATGGCAAGCATTTCTTCATCATGGATTCTTTATATAATATGTGCACAACCTATGGTTAATGGTGTGGAAATGTTTTATTGCAACTTCCTCTTTTTAAGTAGATGTGTTTCTAAATTGTTTTGCCTAAAGTGTCTGTTATGCCTCCTGTAACTCATTCAGTATTAAATCCCACTATCATTTAGACTCCAAACTGTATGAAGCATATAAAAAGAATCTCATCTTGCTTGGTGTTTCCTTATGCTAACTTTGCCACACCTTTTGGTGAGGAATACCGTATGGTTATCCAGTCACATTAATGACTTAAACTCCAGCCAGGATAAAATAATACACAAATAGAAGAATTTATAACACTGTAAATTGACAACACAGTGTATTGAAATTCGATAACAGATGGGCAAAGAATTGAAAGAAAAATGTACTTAAATTATTTATGAACCAGAAAACCCTCTTTCTCCTTCAGCTAACTGTGTTCTTCTAACATGGTAACAGGCAGAGAAGCAGATCGTGCAAATAGTATGCCTTTAGCTCCATCCCATGAAATGAAACTCTCCCTAGAGTAGTATCCTTCATCAGAGTATACTTTTGGTGGTGTAACATTTTACTTCTTGCAGCCAGTTTTTCCTCTGAAGTCTACCAATCTTCAGACAGTTTTAATCCTTCTCCTGGCAAAATGTAATCTACTTACTCCTCCTGTGGAAGAAGGCTGACCGTAACTCGAAATTAATGTGTGGTTTTTCTTAGCGATGCAAACATCTCTTTGTCCGGCTGAGTATAATTTCTTGTCCTTGAAAGGCTAACTGTGAACTCTACATTTCAGCAAAGGATAAACACCTCCTCCCTCTCTGTTAGTTCACTGAAAAGTTTCAGTGAAATATGTCTTACCCTGGAAGATCTAGTACGTTGTGTAACATTTTACATATTAACACGGTTTCTACATACAAACTCTAAATGGCTGGAACTTATCGGTGGCTCTCAATCTCAATGGGAACAAACCCTGGTGACACGAAATGAGCTTGGAATGAATAGTCTTCAGCCTCTTTTTCCTAAATGTACTGTAATAGTATGAGTGAGTTAAACTGCAGTGACCATGCACAAATGCATGAAAAAGATCTTAAGGTGTAAAATTGCAAGGACTGGAAGGAGATCTTTATTTCTTTGTTAAAAAACTAATAATAATTTGAAAGTTCAGAAAAGCATTTAGGCAGTTGCACTACTTGTTTTCCAGTGATCTGATGCATGACTTTCCTTTCCACCTGCCATTTTATTCTTGATATTTTGGAAAAATTTTGCATTTCGGAAGGACCAGGAAGCTTACCATTCTGCCTGAGACAGCTGGAGTTGGAATGATGAATCAGTTTGGTCACAACTCAGATACAATTTTATTTTATATGTCTTCTGACTTCTGTTATCTATGCAAGGAGATGGTTAGTTGATTCACAACTTTTTTTTCCTTCATATCACAGTCTTTTAGCAGGCACAAGTGATGTATCTGGTTAATTTATGAATCTGCACGGCCCCTTGATTCAAGATATGAATTACTTTACAGAAACAAAGCCCCCAAAATATGAATTTAGATATATGCTTATGCACATGGAAATATTAGTTTCTACAGTTATGAAAGTCCTTTAAAAGTCAACAAAAGATGTGGAACTTCATATTTATTGGGTAACTGGTTTGGTCTGTTTCTCTACATTAGATAATCAAGTTTCTATTTTTATGAATATTATAGAAAAATGGTACCACCACACAAGGGAACAAAAGAGAATGACCTCAAGTTATTATCTGCAAAGGAAATTGAATTGGTGGCAAGTACTGATGAGTCAGAGACTGATGAGTAAGCAGCTTGGAAAATCCACTCTATGAAACAGTCTTTTAAATAAAAGGAAGAGAATATTTTTAGATATGTAAAATACAGAAGATACTTCTGTACTGCTTAACTTGGATCTTACCTTCAGTGTTCTAAAAAAGCGGTGTATTGCTATTTGAGCTGTGCTATATTGGTAAAATAGAAATTGGAGTTAATGGCTGAAGAATGACATGTGCCTTTTTGGCAAGGAGGAACATTGGTTCACTCTTTCAGAGAGGATCAAGGAAATCTGGCAATAAATTGTGATCCTGCTTTGTACACTCCTCTTACTTTGAATGAAGCTCAGTTCATCAGAACAATAGCAGCCATGTTAAGACACACTTTGTTCAGCAATACCCCTTTTGCAATTAGTCTTTCTTAATGCAGAATTCAATTAATTTTGTTTCACTTGTCCCTAAAGCATTTTAGGTAATTTGTTGTACTAAAGAAGGCAATACCACTAACTGTACCTTGAAAACCCAACCCTCAGTTGCCTGTTATGCAGTGAGATAGAGTAGCTTTCAGATCGTGACGGGAAAATTTTGCCTTCACAAGAATGTACTGGTTTTGGTGGTTCCTGGGGATGAAGATAGAAGAGTCTTTGAAGAGACAGAAAATATGATAGGTGCACTTTAAGGGAAGAATGTGAAAAAATATGTTGCAAGGGTAAAATCGATACAAAAGATGCCACCTGTAAATGCTAAGTGTTGCGCAGAAGATTTGTTGAGGAGCTTGACACCAGAGTTTGAAAAAAGGTAGAAGATTACAGCTACAAATTAAATGTTGGGCTACATTTTCATGTACAGTATAGTTGTATTGTGGTATGACTTTACAAATGTACCCTATCTAAATCCTGATTCAAGCAGTCTATACATTTGAAAATTCAAATCTCGATCCTAGATATCAGGAGTACTGCTCAGTCCTACTGCTTTTCTGTCTTTATTTCTGGTTACCAGCCATGTTTAATTGATCAAAACTTGGCTGTAAACTTTGATGGAAATGAATAACAAACAGGAAGGCAAACATCCCCTTTCATTTTAATCAATTGCTTTTAAATCATTGTATCTTGTTTTATATTTTTTTTCCCCATTATGTATTGCTGAAGTTCTTTGTGTTTTCTTATATCATTCAGACCTGTTACTTGATAGGCATGAATTGACTTAGTGGAATTTAAGCTCTGTTGAGCTCTTCAAATTATTTAGACATTTTCAATGTCATATGAAATTGTCATATTATTTTCCTTTAGTTTAAAGGGTTACAATCAGTTTAAACAATAATCTTTGTGCTGCACATATATTAGCTATATTGTGGAGGCGGCCACAAACAAATTCCAAGTAAAGCTCTCTATTCTTTAACTTATTGTGCTTTTTTCTATAGGTGCTTTTTAAAATACTGCCAGAGATTTTTTTTGTCAGTTCTTTTAGTTATTTGGGATTACTTTTTATATTAAGAACATTACTTTTAGACTTAATTTAGTGGGACTGTTTCTGAGTCAAAATCTACCTTAGAAAAAATGATACAATAACGAGTGATTTCTATGCAGGAAATAAATTTCATTTCTTTATTTTCTGTAAATCAACTTAGCTCTACTGACTCCAATAAAATTTGCTAACCTACACTAGCTGGAGGTATGACACATTATGCAAATTTCCTTTTAGCTGCAATCCTTTCTTTTCATTATTATCCACCCCCAGTGTTTCACCCTATCTCATCATCTGCCCTATACTCCTCCTTCTTCTCATCCCCTTCTCCCTACCCAAATAGAAGTTATCAGCTTCCCTCATCCATCCTTTTTATTCCCCTTATCCCAAACCAAGTATCTTCCACCATGTCTCCTATTTAATACTGCATTTGTGAGGAGCCTTCATCACACCACCTATTTTCTGCCTTCAAATACTTTTCCTAACTTTGCTTCCCATTATGCTTCCTAACAACTGTGTGGCGTTAAGACTGCTCTGCACTGCTGTGCTGACCTATTTGCTTATTGTTCTGTTTGACAGTGTTTGCTGTTTGTCTCTTGCTCAGTTCAC
The DNA here is from genome assembly GCA_013398225.1 of Steatornis caripensis. Taxonomy (NCBI): domain Eukaryota; kingdom Metazoa; phylum Chordata; class Aves; order Caprimulgiformes; family Steatornithidae; genus Steatornis; species Steatornis caripensis. The sequence goes on along the minus strand of VZSC01016802.1, from coordinate 156,292 downwards.
AGTGTGTAGGGTCTTGAAATAGAAAAGATGTAACTATTTCTTTGTTTTGAGTTTATAGAGCAAGTACCATATTAGAGCTGTCAGATGCTAGGCCATATAGGGGATATAAATTAATCTACACTCTACTGGATTTGCTCAGTGTTGTAAATTCACAGTTCATGACCAGAGAATATCAGACAATATATATTTTATGTAGAAATCACAGAAAAATAAATGCTGGAGTTCCTTTACTTTCTTTTCCCCTTTTTTCCCCCTGTGCTTTAAAGTGGAGAGCAGTGGATGTTGTCTACCTTGACTTCAGCAAGGCTTTTGACACTGTCTCCCACAACATCCTCATAGGTAAGGTCAGGAAGAGTGGGTTAGATGAGTGCACAGTGAGCTGGATTGAGAACTGGCTGAATGGCAGAGCGCAGAGGGTTGTGATCAGTGGCTCAGAGTCTAGTTGGAGGCCTGTGACCAGCGGTGTTCACCAGGTGTCAGTACTGGGTCCAGTCCTGTTCAACATATTCATCAATGACCTGGATGAAGGGGCAGAGTGTACCCTCACCAAGTTTGCTGATGATACAAAGCTGGCAGCTGATGTACCAGAAGGCTGTGCTGCCATTCAGCGTGACCTGGACAGGCTGGAGAGTTG
>VZSC01016802.1:109704-138986 GCA_013398225.1 Steatornis caripensis | reverse complement strand
AGTCAGCCGCTCCCCCCAGCTTTGTATCATCAGCAAACTTGCTGAGGGTACGCTCTGCCCCTTCATCCAGGCCGTTGATGAATATGTTGAACAGTACTGGACCCAGTACCAACCGCTGGTGAACACTGCTGGTCATAGGCCTCCAACTAGACTCTGCTCCACTGATGACAACCCGTTGAGCTCTGCCATTCAGCCAGTTCTCGATNAGTCAGCCGCTCCCCCCAGCTTTGTATCATCAGCAAACTTGCTGAGGGTACGCTCTGCCCCTTCATCCAGGCCGTTGATGAATATGTTGAACTGTACTGGACCCAGTACCAACTGCTGGTGAACACCGCTGGTCGTAGGCCTCCAACTAGACTCTGCACCACTGATGACAACCCGTTGAGCTCTGCCATTCAGCCAGTTCTCGATCCACCTCACTGTCCACTCTTCTAACCCAACACCTTTCTGCAACTGTGAGAATGGGAAATTTAAAGATAAAATTGTAATGGTACTTGCATAAAAGAGGGCAGAATAGTGTTACAGTGGAAGTGTGTAGAATGGTCTTATGGTAAAAGCATGGAAGCTCACGTAACATGGAGCAGAATCCTGATGGTCATATGTATATGTGTGAGTAAATATTTATGCTTCAAGACAAAAATCTCTCAAGAGATATTTAGTTCATTATTTCTTATATGAGAGCAACATGGCGGTATCTGTCAGAATATGTGTTCAAGTTAAACCACCAAAATCTCAAATTGTGGCATATGAGCAGTTTTAGTAGTGATGTTCTTCCTTTTACAAGCAGAAAGCATACTGAGAAGACAGATATCATCCAAATAAAGTAATTAAAATATACGGCTAACTGGATACATTTCATTAGATATGTTTTTGGGGTGTTGCAGAGATAGTAGTCAGCACATTAAACATTATGATTTTCAAAAGTGTATGTAGTCCTGAGTAAAATCTGTGGAGGAGGCAGCCCAAGTGTAAAATAACAATATCCAGGCAGAGCCTGTAAATGCTAATAGTTCTTTTTACCCCCTAGAAAGGAGGCTTAGTCAATAATTAAAATAAGCAATCCATATTTGACTTAAGATCAAAAGAGCTAAAATTATCTTTTTTTTTCACTTGGCTTTGCTTTAGCATTCAAATTTAAGCACAAATGGAAGCATAAACATGCTGTCTTTGAGAGCTGCTTTTACCAGTAAGGCAGTTAACATGCAAATTTGGAACATAAATTTAGCTTACAAATGGCATTGCGCAAAGATTACTGTTACATCTCCTTCTGTAGTCAGAAGGAATGTGGAGAAGATAACTTGTTTCAGAAGTAACTGTAATTCAAGGAGAAACTGGCACAAGATATTATAGCCCGATCACAGAAGTTTGCACCTTAAACTGGTGCATAGCATTGCTAACAAGTCCAGGCATAATTTTTATTACTTTGAAGATGGACATGATTGAAGCTGGATGGTAAGTAAATTTAATAAGATGCACAGAATTTCCCATGGGAAAGTGCAACCATGGATCTGGCAGAGGTGATACGAGAAGTTTATAAACTTGATTTGCCAAATTTTCCACTTCTTTTGCTTGTGACTTGAGCGTCTTCTTTTGTATAAAGCCCTATTAACTAAGAATTCTCCCCTTGCTCACGGTGGCGTACCATTTTACATCACATCGCTGCAACTGGCACAAATACCTACATAAGCTGTAAAGGCAGTGGCAGGACAGGCCCTGTGTGCGTGGAAGTGCTTGATGTGACGTGCAGTCCACTTCTGTCATTAAGATATGAGTAATTCCCAGAGACTTCTGCAGAATCATTATGTATTAACCTTTTTGACTCCCTAATTGACTCCCTGATTGTCTTGGATTAACATAAGAGAAGATTTTCAGAACTCACAATGAACATAATATATTTCATATGGTCACTTCATTATTCATCTGTATTCTAATATCTCATCAAATGTAGTCTGTGCTTTTCCCCATCTCTCCTTGTTGCTGCCTACTTAGAACACAATCATTTTTCCCCGTAGGACAGTCACTTTGCGTTGTCTTTACTACAACTTACTGTTGACTGCAAAAAAATCCTTTTTTTTAATGTACTTGTATGAAGGACACCATATAAACATAAATTGTGTTGAATTACATAATGAAAAGCCTATTAGTGTGAGTACCTTCTTTCAAGGTTCTCATAATGTGTCCATTTGAAAAATAAGCTAGTTCAGTCTCATGTTAAGTGTGATCATTTAAAATGTAATATACCCGAATTGGTTTCTTCCTGTATGTGTAATGGGGTATTCTGAACTTTGTATCAAGGTCATTTTTGCAGAATACCAATAGCTGACACTACTGCTGTGAGCCAGCCTACTAAAGCATAACTTATATTGGCTTTAACCTAACTTAATGATTAATTTTCTTAAAGAATACTCCTACAGCTGCTAAACTCATTATTTATGAAAATACTGTAAATAATTCCTCTGTCTTTTGCTATGCTTGCTCTTCTTCGGTGATTACCTGTCTCACTATTACTCTTTATCGCAAGGTGGTGGAGATGGAAACCCATCTGAAATAGCATTGAACACAGTTCTACTCCTGTAACCCTCCTGCATGGCATGTAGAGACTTTGAGCTACCTAAGTCTAGGTGAGTGACAGTGGTGCCATTTTTGTATCTATCTAAAGCAGCAAAAACAGTGCTTTTCCCACTGAAAAGCAAATCACCACAATTGCCTACATCATCAGCAAATAGAATTAAGCTAAATACTTGCCAAGTTACAATCTGGTTTCTTAAGGAAGCCAGGCATATACAGACATTTGGTCTATCCAGTAGGAAGTTAGCAGACAAAGTATACAAATCCCTCAGAAACCAAGCTTTGTTGCTGTCTTTAGACGGCAACTTGTTTACTGTAAGTAAATATCTGATGGGGAGTCTGCTGTCCGCTTGTCTTTTTATACTGCATATAGCAAAACCCACAGAATATCTTGTCTATTGAAGAATATGGTTATTAGTGATGAAATTAATAAATCCATTAAATGGATACATCCTGGGAATGCTATATTCATTTATACCTGCAATAAAGATTTGAGTACATAATAAGTACAATAAAAACAGGCCTCAAGCACATTGTAGGCACTACTCCTCCACATAATCAACTCACACGGAGCAATGCAATTATGTGTGCTCTGAAAAGACGAGTATAATAAGAAAAATAATAGAACAATCTTTTTGTAAAGCCCAAGTACAGAATATGTATCTTTAATGATATTCTGCTCTTATTTTCATCTGAAGTTTTAGAAGTGTTTTGTATAGTTTCATATATTCTTCTACAGGTGAGAAAACTGAGACTTGAGACTACCCTGACATACTCAAATAACTAGCTTCTTGCTTTATGGTTTCCTGCTTAAACAGCAAACCACACTGTCTCCGTCATATTGTTTGTAACTCTCCATTATTTCCTATATATTCCTTATTCAGTCCCTGTCTTAAACATATGTATTTGCAGTTCTAAAACTGTTGGAGGTGTTTGGAACTGAAAGCATGCTGCAGTATAATGCTCATCTCATGCTCCCAGGCTTTTGGTGTGGAGCGAGATGTAAGATAGGTGAGTCTGCGGCATGAAAGATCAGTGTTATTTCTGTGTTGTGTATTATGAGGCTTGGCCTGTATGAAATGGTCTGCCTAGGCTCAATTATAGATGTTTGCACAGATTCCTAGAATTTTGGAACAGAAAATAGGTATGAAATTAAATCAATCATCTACTTTCTCTTCTTGAAAACTGTTGATTACGTAACTTCTAGCTTTGTAACAGTCTGCGTGACAGACATAGTTCTCCAAATAATTTGTTGCAGCTGCCTAAGTTATCATTAAATATTTTTAGTTTTCTGAATTCTAAGTATCAAAGCTTTTTTTACTGTAGTCTAAGCAATTCTGAGAGCATTTTTTTCAGGTTTTCACGTATCTGCGGAACAAATACGTATCCGTAGAACAAATTATTTTTTAAATGCATAACTGCAAATAGAAAAATAAAATCCACAATTTTTGTGCATTATTTTAAATCCTATAGAATCAAAAGTAATTTTTCTCCTCTGAACTGAAGGTTTAATTCTGAACCTTGAAGAAAATAGGAAAAAAAAGGCGATAGCTAAGAGCTAACAGGGTAGGAGGATCCTTTCTTGGAACAGCTAGAAGAGATAGTGAACAGTCCAGGATATTCCCTACACCTTCAAATTGATATAAACTATTATGACTGTTATTAATGAAATTATATCAACACTTCCTCTCATTGAATTAATGAAAGCAGTTATGGCTTGTGGCTCTTCCCATCAGTTCCTAAGCAAAAATGTACTATATTACTTTAGTGTCTGAAAACTCAGTTGGAGTGAATTCCAACAAATACACCTCCCGCAGATTTTTGCTAACAACTTGATGTTTGATACGAACACCTCCACGTGAATTCCTAGGTAATCTTGAAATATCTGTCTTCTAAAAAATGTGTAGGTGTCATTCTCTTCAGACTAGCAAGCCACTTTTCTTAAGCATCATAATGACAATGACCATGAAGATTTTCCCATTTATTTTATGCAGGATTATTTTGTTCCGATATTTCTAAAGAGTCTAGAATTTCCAAAATATCTGAACTGAAATAGGAAATTTGAGGGGAAATAATCCCATTTGGATTTCTTTTTCCTCACTGCAGTCCCTTCTGGATCTGTGGTGCTATGAAGTTCTTCGTGTGCTCGTGTATTCAGTTTAAAACTGCTCTAAACATCTTGCATACCTGATCACTGTTGGTCAGTTTTGCTACTAAGTTGTCTATATGACAAGCAAAGAAAACGTGAAAGTGATTCAAAACTTCTTTTCTAGCTCTTTAAGAAACCTGCATCCTGTTTTGTAAGCAGCACCAGCCTTCTCTTGTAATTCCTCTCATTCCTGCTGCTAGCTTTTGGGTAGCACTTGGACTGAATGTGATAAATCAGTCCAGTAACCAAGACTGGTCTGAGGGAACCTGGTGTGGAATACTTACAGCATCATGATCACTGTACTGGCCATCAGAGAAAGAAGAAAGCCAAACTAATAATTCAGGAGAGTGAAAGAACATTACGGAACTCTTGGCTGGCACCTGTTTATCACCCATTGAGTTTCCCTAGAGCAGTAATATTCAGTGAGAAACTTAAAAGCTGGAAAGAGGCTGTGCTCATGCTGAGTGATCTGAATGCCTGCTGCCTCTGGATGCTGTCATGAGACTATAATTTTACATTTTTTAAAAAAATACCAAACCCCAAACATATCTATTTTTAGAAATATTATGAAGGTGTTTCTTTTTTAAATTATTGTTTTATTTGATTTTTATCTTGTCTCCTCTGGACAGAATAAACATTTTACAGGTTTTATTTGCATTGGAAGTTTTTGTATAGCTAAGCAATTGGTTTAGGTTTTAGAAGAAAAATAGTTTTGGCAAATGTTTAACATTCATATGCCCAGTGTGTTCTGTCTTTTTTAGTAGTAAATTTTTGAAGTTATGTGGACAAACTGACATGTTCCTGGCTCCTGCTAAAGATGGTGAAGGCTGGTTAGAAACAAATTTATGCCCAGACATTGATGACTCTGCCTATTTCTGCTCCTCTTTGCTAGTCTCTGTGAACCAGCAGCAGAAAGAAGAGGGAGCTGGAACTGCAACTGCTGTGTAGCACAGTGGGCCGCTTGAGATGGAAAAATTTTCTGGTGGTTTATTCACAGAATTTTTGAGAAAGTGGCTAAAAATGTAACATTGTATAAATGTGTGTGGTTGATCTTGTCTTTCCGAACCAAACATTTCTTCATCTGGCTCTATATTTATTTGCATCATCCTACCTACTGACACTTAGAAGATATTTGATAATTATGAATAATATCTAATTTTGAACCTATTGTATTGTTTTATTCATTTGGTGAAACTTGAAAGTTATAACATTTTTCGGATTACTAGTTCTGGAAAAATGAGTTTTCTTTGCACTGAAAGGCTGTATTTGCACTCTTAGAATATAAAGCAAAAGATAAATTGAATTAAGGTATCTATTATAATCTCTGTAATGTCCTACATTTGGTTGCCTCTTAATAATGTTTGCTGAGCATATTATTGATATTTATAGAATGTCTAATTGAGATTTTAGATTCCCCTTCTTTCTGCAATAGAAGTACAAGTCTGGTAAGCTAGTAATCACCAAAACATCAATTCAAAATGATTTATAAGTGTTAAGAGCAAGAAACTAACTTTAACTTTGTCTGACCTTATGCATAACATAGGACATAATATTTTCATCTGATAATTACTACATTAAATCTGTAGTCGGGAAGAAAATAGAGGCTATTCTTCATGTAAATACTTAATTCTTTTATTAAAAAAAATCTTGTGAACAGGGATGTGTTGTCTTACCCATGCTGCTATTCCTTTGAACTGCTGGCTAATTTTGCAGTTATTACTACTGGATTAAATCATTCCCTGCTATCATCAGTAGTTTTTTCCATGTGGAATGATGTGTAAAGTTTTATCAAAACTATCCTGCTAATACTGGGGTTTAGACTTAATAGTTGACTATTTTAGTCTGTGGATATGTTACCTTACTAATGATGCATTCCAGGAATGAAAAACCTTCAGACAGCAGTGTCCAAAGAGAAGGCGGATTTTGTGGGGAGGTTTTATGTGTTTTCTCACTTGAACATGTGAAGTTTAATATATAATATGCTTTATATATATATATAATGACCTTTTTTTTTTTGTCAAGCCATAGATTTGTCTAGCAGTAGATCAAAAAAGAGCTGTCAGTATTGCTATGCTAGCCATGGCTCTGCTGAGATTTTATGTAGTTAAGTATTTTGTGGCTTTTACAGTTTTTATCTTTTACTTTGTGTGATCCTTTTATGTATTTGACTTCAAAAGCAATAGGTGACGTACAGAGTCTTGAAACACAGTTAGCCTGCATGTTCATTCATATGCTGATTTCCAAGGCCTTTATAATTTCTCATTTGCTGTTGCACTTTCTCCAAAAATGCTTGCTGCTGTCGCTTGCGTGGCTCTGATCGATAGGAATAGTTGTTTTTTCTTGTCCTTTTGCTTTGTATACGCAGTAACGTATACATCCCCTGAGAGGTACATTGATAAATATTGTATTAACATTTTAATGTTTTTAGAGCTCTTCAGGTGAAACTTGCAGTAGATATTTCATAAACATAATTATAAATGCTTTGTAACAGCTCTTCCTCCACCCTGCTGTCTTAATTACTTCCTTTTTCCCTCCTTGAATCTACAGTGAAGAAAGATCAACCTAGTTAAATATTTGTGAGAATGGTTGCTTTCATTGTGGTCTTCAAAATAATACTCATAAGGTCTAGGAATTGCAGTCTATTGAAAGTGAAGAGGAATTGAATTTCTAAGTCAGTTTGGTCCTTTAACCCAATCTTTCCCTTATGCCTTTTAAATACAAAGCTTCATCCAAACTTCAGTGAAAGCAAAATAAGGCTTTTATTTGACTAATTTATTGGGCCTTGTATTGTGCTTTCTTTTGCAAGGCGGACAGGACAACAAAGAGATGATGTGCTTGTATATTTGTATGTGTTGTCTGATACGCAATATGAAGGGTGAATGGGAGAAAAGGAACAGATTGGGATAAGCAACATCTCTGCCATCCACACCGGTTCTGAAAGGCAATTTACAGGCACTTTGTTGCTTAGTGATAAAAAGAGTTGTCAGGCAATGTAACTTTCTACCAGCATCATTCCACCAAAGCAAGAAGGGGAAGGGTCATCCTAACACCGTTTATCAGGCTTGCTCAAATACTTTGGATGCAGTCATAGCAGGAAGTTTGGAAATGCTTTTTTCCGTAAGTTGCATAAGTTTCCGTAAGTGTAGCTCTCCATTAACAAAACTGAATCAGAATCTATTTTATTAGTAGTATATTTGGGCAAAATTGTTTGATACTTTTCTCCTCAACATCTAAAAGCAAATTAGACATATTTCTTACATTTCATCTTATATCCAAGAAGATTGTATGCACTGTTAATCAATCTTACTTTACATAGAAGTAAACAGAAACACAGAGAGGTATAAAAGCCAGAATTTCAAGAAGCAAGATTTAATTCTGAGCACCCCTGCTTTTTGATTAGTAGGATGATTTTATTCCATCCTAGATTTTTCTTTTCTTGGATTTTTAGATTGTAGTGGGTTATTGGAAGGAACAGAGAAGTCACTGCCGGGGGAAAAGTGGGAAAATAGCAGTTTTTTGGTAAGAAAATATATTAGCTTTTGCGGTGCTTTATTCAGAGTCCAATAAAGCCTTTTTCTGACTAAATCTAGGGTTAGAAATAAATCGTCAATACTAAGAGGTTTGTAGAAGGAGAACTTAGGAAAATGATGTGATTAGGCAGTTGAGGGAGTCGTGTAAACTACACAGGTTGCAGAGGTTATGACATGTCGGTAGAGAACTTAGATAGGTCAGGATCCCCATTTCAAAGATTGTTCAAAACTTTGTAAGCTAGGTGTCCTGTTTACTCACTTATTTATTTATTCACATGATTCTTTTTCTTGCGTATGCTTTTAATAAGTAATATTTGGTCTAAAAACCTAAAAATATATTTGGTTACTGGGATCCCATTGGCATTTTTCAGAAAAGAATAGAATTGCATTTCAGTCTGCCATAGAAATTTTGGTTGATAAGTGAAAAAATTACGAAGGAGATTGTGTCCGAGAGTGAGAGAATCCTGTGACTGCATCCCAAGCTAGACAACAGTTTGAAGCAAGGGTTCAGATAGGGGATCAGCTTGAAGCAAGGAGGACGATTAATTCAAAGTAATTCATAAAGTTCTTAATATGCTGGCACTGGTACAGTAGCAGAGCTGATACTCAATAGAATAAACACCTATAAAAAATAATTTTTGTTTCTTTACTGTAGTCTCATGGGAAGAGGTTGTTAGCTTTTAGCATAAAGTATCTTCAGTAAGTCACTTTTTTTAGTCTCTCTGTTACTGTCATTGAAACATGGCATTGGGATATATAACACCTCGAAATAATTCAGAAATACGTGTTATATTGTGTGTATTAAACACATTTACATTTTCTTTAGATGATTTTTCCAAGTAATAACAAAATAACTTTCCTCATTTTTTTAGTGCTCTTCTGTGTTTTAGTATTTTCATTGTACATATATTAAGCCAGTATTGTGAGGTCTGAATTCTGACATAGTAACTTGCTAAGACTAGGTCTAAATAAAGTCAGAGGGACTAGTTCAGAAATACGGCATTAATTGTGAGAATATCAGAACTGTATAATTAATGGTCTGCTTGTATGTACTTACTGCCTTTATGCTAATTGCTTGTATCTCCTGGAAAAGTGCTGAGAATGCAAAGAATCCAACCTTCCCCTTTATCATTTTAAAAGTTCTTATGATGATGCTTATTCATTTGTCCCAGGGAAACCAGAGCAGGATGACACCTGCATCCTATTCTCAGATGCTGAACCTAAGCGCAGAAAGCTACTTCTACAATTTATTGTTGTTAGATGTATCCTTGCAAGCAGGAGAATAGGGAAAAGTAGCCTGAAATTCAAGTCAACCAGAAGTTTTGAGGGGGAGGAAGAAGAGGTTATGTCAAGTGAGACTAGAAGGGACACGGAGTGATGAAAACCTAGTCTCCTATCAACTAGAGATAAGATCAGTGTCATTGCTTGCATGGATGTAGCATTGCAGTGCAGATGTGGAAAAAGAAGTGTGAACTCTAGTATGTGAGTCTTTAACAGCTCTTTGCAGTTCCTATTCAAGTAGATTTAACTTTTCAAAGCTGAGAAATACTGATGGAAATAATAGCTTATATCACTGTTGAGTAGGAAAAAAGAAAAAGGATTAGAGACAATAGAAGAGGAGGATAAACTAGTAATGTTGCTATGTAAATGTGCCCAAAGCATTTATTTTAGTAAAGTATCTGTTTCCGAGAAATGAGTAAAATGTAGATTGTTTTGTTTTGTTCTGCTTCTTCCCATCATCATATCAGCATTTTGTAGAATGACAGAGAGGTGCTCAGAGTAGATGTGAGAAGTTGCAGTGCTCGGCATTGGCAGTAGGAATCCTGTTAAGCACTTAGGAGTGTTTAAAATCGCTGTTACATGGCTGCATCTGCCAAGATAAGCATTACCTACCTTTGGTTTTATCACTGATCTTCACCCAGGCAGTTTTGAAAACCCTGACAAGATTTGGCTAGGGAAGGTGCAGAGGAATTCAGGAAAGAAGCGGGGAAGTGGCACAAAGTAGAGAAGTCATAAATATTGCTGATGTGCATTAAATGAATTTTCTTTTCATTTCAGTTAATGCATATGTTTAAAGAACTTAAGTCAAATTGTTACAGTGTTTTTTAAATGTGTAGAACAACAAGGATGAAGGAGATTAGAATGAGGCCTGTAAACCTCCTGAGCTCACTTCAGGATTTGATTCTGTGAACCTCATGCTGCTCCCTATGCACATCTATACAATTCACCCATAGTGAGAATAGCAGTATGAAGAAATCTTTCAGGTACTTTCTCTAGCTGCAGTGATCTTCCTAGCTGTGATGCAGATCTGTCTGATGCATGCACATGCACCTGCCCAAGAAAATAAAGCTAATTGTCGATGCTGTTGGGTACTGTATTCACTCTGGTCCTGGCTGGAGTATGTGAAACTTCACCTCTTCCTATCTGCCCAGTTTGTCACCTTCCCTCCTCCCAAAAGTGAAACAAAGCCAATCCTTTTTTTTTTTTTTTTTTAACTTGATCACTAAAATTTTCATTTTAGGGGGATTTCATGACCACACTGAATAGGCTGTAATTTTTGTCTTAATGCCTCATATTTTGTATCTCGATTATACTGAAAGTAGTTTTGAAGGAAGAAGCTTCAATGATTATAGACTTGACCTGGAGCGGAAGAATTTTAGTTTTGGTGGTGTTGGGAGTGGGGAAGCGGGTGATGCTTTTGGGATTGATTCCGTTTTTTTTTTTTTTCTCCCAAGAGTTTATTGAATGTGGGTTTTTCCTTGTGGCTGAAGGCTACTAGTTTGAGTCAAATTATTTCTCCTTGTGTTTGGAGATTGTTACATTATGTAGTTAGTTACACTCTGTCAGGTTGTTTGGCTTTGTTATTGGTAAAGTGGTTTTTTCTTTCTTTTTTTTTTTCTCCCTTGATTCATGCTTTTCATGTAAATGACAACCTGCAAAAAAATAGTAGCAGTCGACAGGGACTGTCATTTAGCTCAATGAGTAGAAAGTTATCTTTCTGAGACATAAACATCTACATTCTCTGCTGCTTCTTGTCTTGGTCACCAGAGTGCACCTGGAGTGCAAGACAGTGACAACACACAGTGGTGGATACGTGTTACTCTGTTACAGGTGCCATCTCCTAACACTGCAGCCTTTGTAAGTGCTGTGAAAAAAAAAAATTACACCTGCTTCAAGACTTGCTAGAGCTTGACTTATTGCTCTTACTGATAGCAGGTGGAAAAATCTGACAACTTCTTCACAGGAGTTTTAATGATTTTGCTGTAGAGGAGAAAAATAGTTTTCAACAGTCAGTGGGGGTGTTTATTTAAAATATCCCGAACTGTCACTTATTCGGCCACATAACAGGGTTGTTAAGGATGAACTGACAGAGCTGTGAATCAAGATTTCCGGCCCACCTGCTTTCCTCCCTTGTCAGCCTTGTCAAATTTCTCTTGCTGAAATCAAGGAATGTTAAGTTCTTTAAAAGAAGTGATACATTCTCTGTGAGCACAGTTCCTTTTTTGTCCTGCCTCATAAATATTTAAAAAGTGTTAATCTTGTTTGTTACCTGACTGATAAGCACTGGGCAAAACATCTGTCAGTGCAATTTCATTACTGAACTTAGATCGGAGCTTTTTGAACATCATTGCAGTTACTGGGTAGAATTTTAAAACATACTCAAATGACTTTGGAACAAATTCACCATTTTCACTGTTTAGTAACACGATTATTAATACATACATGACTCAGAGTAGATGCCACTACAATTTACACTTATTTTGTGATATATTCCAACAGCAGTTATTATATTGCAGAATGATGCATGAAATATGACTCCAAGACTTCATGTCATGGTTTTGAATGTTGCCGTACTCTGAGGCAATGGAGCGCAGATTCTGTCAGGTTTACTTAGTACTGTAAATAGTATGCTTAACATGAATGTAATTACAAAAAGGATCAGTATGTAGTCCATGCAATAATCTGGCATTTCTATGTTTGCTGCCATTATTGTGATGGATTTTGGTTTTATTTATTTTATTATTTCCCCAGTAAACTGTTAATTTTTGACTGTGAATACTACATAATTAGACAATCCTGGGAGGAAACTGGAAACTATTCAGTAGCAAAATTCATTTGGACCTTTAGGCATTAGGAAATCAGGGATCTTCAGTGATTACCTTAAACTTTTAACATCTTTTTGGGAGTAGTTATGTGTAGTTAATGATATTACTTCTTTAGTTTCTGGGTTTGCTACTGAAATTAATCTATGGCTTAATTTCAAATAATTTTTTAAAGATTTTCATCACAAACGAGAGAGCTGGAGATACAGTTTTGCCATGTGAACACTTTCCATTGCAAATTCTATAGATGTAGGGGTTTTGTTTTATTTCGTATAAATGGAGCCTGTCAGCTTCTACTTGGAAGAAAACTGGCTAAAATATTTTGAAATTATAATTAAAGTGTTGCTGTTGAGGCACAATGTGTGAAAGTAAGGTACCTTAACAATAATACATATATTTGTGAAGAACTGAGGAAAGATGAAAATAATAAAAAAAATGGGCAGCTAGAAAAGTCATTGGCCCATGACATGTTATTGCAACCTCACATTCTTCTTCTGCCTTCTTCTCCCATCAAGGAATGCATGGGGGGAGGATAAGACAGGTGTCCACCCCTTTTCCTGTGTCAAAATTTGCATCTTTATCCCTCTAAGATATTATGCTATAAGCCACTTGCAGTCAGTTGCTACACCATGTAAAGATTCAGGTTACACAAAGCATCATGCGCCAAATTAAGCAACTCTTTTCCAGACTCTTTGGCTTTGAGTCCTTTTGTGAGAATACATTTCAGACTTTCACCCTGCTATCTTTTTATGAGTGTCTCCTTCCCCTTGCTTTCTTCAGACACGGGAATGTGTGAAACAGGAATAATGGCCTTTAAACAATTAGTTGATTATTTGTAACCTTTTTTTTTCCCTTAGCTCTTCTGGCATTCCTTTCTCTATAACAGATGTTAACGACAGATTTCTGTAGCTCATAGAGTGCCCTCATCATTGCCAGTGCCAGGATTATAGGATGTACTGGGCTGACAGAGGGGAGAAAGGGAACTGCAGGAGCAAAAAGGAGAGGGCAGAGCAGGTGAGATAAGTGGAAGTAGCCTGTGGGGCCAAAGGGGAGATGATGAGTTTTACATTTTAAATCTTGACAATTATTAAACTGTAGATATATATGATGAATAAGTAGGGAGTGGTTGAGAGGCAATAGTTCCATGTAAAAATTTGGAGTTGTACTGGAAGAATCAGAGAAAAGGAGACAACCAGAATGGAAGAAAGAGTAGGAGTGTAGTGGAAGGGCAGTTGGAAAGAAAGACTCCTTGGGAATGCTTGGTATTCATTTAAAAAAAAAAAAAAAATTGATCAGATGGTAAATGGCTTTGGAATTGCTGCCAAATGTTTGTATACATTTGTGAAACCTTTAAGACTTAACTTAAAGGTTTTCTCTGTGGAGGCTGTAGCATTAAATTAGTTAGGTCAGCCTATGCTACCCAGAAGCAGGAGGTATGATCCTAGGCTAAAATTACCTTCAGGCATGTGTCTTTCTCTGTACCAGTAAGAGTCTCTCATCTTAAGAATTAAGAGTTTGTCAGTGTTTGGGGGCTTGGAGTCTGCATATGTAATTTTATGAATATTTAAAAAATAATTGATGAACTGCACTGAACTGTTTAATTTTTCGTTTATCACAATCCACCGTCTCTCCTGGTAAAATAGTATATTGAAACTGAAATACAGTAGGCTGCCATTCTAAGTAGTCTGATAAATTACACGGACACCATGGCAGACTGACATTCCTAGTCTTTATTGCACTTGGTTTATTACTTTTATACTTCTAAATTTTGTTATAATAAGTTTGGCTGGAAAAATTGAAACTACAGATGTGCATCTCTACAGCTCAAATAGTATGGCTGCCTTCCAGCATAGCCTGCTTTCTTCAACCTGAAAGAAAAACCAAATTAGGGAAACTTTAACAGTTGCATTGCAGCAAGAGTCAGATACTGAATGCAGGATCAATGGTTAGATTGGCAGTGATCCACTGTAGTGACAGAAGGTGTCTGTAATAAAATCCAGTCTGTGAAACTAAAACAGATGATATGGGTACACATCTAACTATCCATTAGTGATTGAGGGTGCTGTCCCTCCTAAAATATTGCAGAACCAACCCTTGCAATCACATTGACAGTCCATTGTAGGGGTGATAGTCAGTTGTCAAGCCTTGTGCTTTAGCTGCTCACGAGGAAGACATATTTTTCATAAGATAACCCTTGGAAATAAGTGTTGTTTGATGCTCTAATAGTACTATTTTTGCTGTCTTATACTGAAAACAGTAGCAACTTCCCAAGGCCAGGCTGCTAGATAAATCTGAAGAAAAACATAAATATGGGCTTCCAAAATAAGTATGTGTTTAAATTTTAGCATAAAACACTGCACTTATCAGGCCCATTCTTATGATCTCTGTCTGCCTGCCTTCACATCATTTCTACTCATTTGGCTACAGGCCCTGAAACTAATTGCTGATAAGAAATGTTATTCAGGACAGATAGAAATGTTAATGGTTATGTCTGTGTTACACCTGAGATTATGTAATAGCCTGTGTCTTACAAGGGCTAATTATATAATGAGACCGTGTGATATGGATGAAATACAGAAATCATAAAGCCCAAGCAAAAGGAAGGAATGTTGATGTATACATTTCAATAGAAATTGTTGTCTTGGATACTGTTGGAGCATTTGAAGTTATGAAAAAGTAGAAGTGCAGAATGCTGTTTCCATACCTGTTCTGTCAGTAAATAATATTTTTTCAATTTTTCATCCTGCTTACTCTCTTAAATGCCCTATTCATCTATTTAGATAGCTATTTACTTATTAACAATATTTGAGTCAAACAGGACCCAATTTTTATGACACAAAGCCAAATAAAATATTCCTAATTATGAACGAAAATCTGTTTCCCTACAAAGAAGTATTATGCTGAACAACACATACAACAACCAAGAATTTGGTGATCTAAGTTGTAGCTAGCTAGAATAGTTTTTAAGCTGCTGACTGCTAAAAGCTGGGAGGGGAAAAACTGCATTATATCCACCTATTTTGTCTTTTTTTCCGTAAGATTCAACTTCAGTTTGCTGTCAGAAACAGGATATTGGGCTATGTCTGTCAATCTTTGATCTGAACCAGAACACCCATTCTTTTTACTTTATTCTTTAGCTTTAGTCTTTCAAATAAAGAAGCATCACTTCCATGTTGTATAGTGGAAAAAGTATTCAAGTTTAGTAAAAATATGTTTGTTAAGGTCCACCAGAGCAATCTAATACATAATGGTTTAGTTCTTTAGATAACATTAATGAAGGATAGAGTCTAGACTTGGTATTTGAAAACTTGATGATGGGCCTTTTTGGTTTTGGGGTTTTTTTAAGTATAGGCTAGGAGTAACTCTAGTTCACTCATTATGTTAACGCTGCAAGGCTTGCTTGGGAAAAACAGATAACTACATATGTACATGATCATATCTAATATAGAGCATGCAGTAGTAGTGACTCTTTAGGCTCTTTAGAGTTAGGATGAATCCATCCTAAAATGAAATTTTCCTTTGTAAAATCTTTACTACACTTAAATTTTATGTAGACTGTGTAGAAGAGATTTTAATCCCTTTTCCTGATCCTTTCTTTCCTCTGCGTACTGCTAAATCCCTTTTAAGTCTGAGCATTAGATTTAAATGAACTCTAGGGCTTTTCTGTTTAATGGGAACTTCACCTTATACAGGAGTAGTCACTGGATTCCCGGTAGATACCTTGGTGACTTCACCTAAATGAACTAGTAAGAGAATGGCAGGAATCCTCTTCCATTCTGATCCCTTAGTGTGAATTTCCTGAAGTCTCTGTGCCAGGGAATATCTGCAGTCAGAAACTGCTGTGAATAAGGTCCCAATGCTTCCTCTTTTGATTTTAGTTGTTTCATTAAATGAAAGAGGAGCATCAGCTCTTCAATGTTTGAAAGAAAGACTTGCCTTTGAAACTGTTACTGTACAATCATTGCTTTTAGGCAGAAAGCTAGAATAAATTTTGATTGTCTGCTAAGATTTTTAAAGTCTTTAATATTACTGCCTGTACGGCAAATAGTTAAGTAAAAGCTTTTATACAAATGCTTCAGATTTGCCTAGGGAAAACAGTAGCTGTCCTGAAAATAAGGATAGCATTTTAGAAGTGCAGTCAGCTGATCTTCTACAGATACTAGTGAATAACAAAATGAATCCAATAGCATGTAGTTTCTTAAAGAGAGATGTGATAGATCTTACTTGCTGAATTAATTGATTTTACATGGAAACGTAATCCTTTCCTAAAGACAGATTTGTTCCTAAGAATACATTTTGAAGTAATGAGGTTGCCTAAATCTGATGGTGCTTCTACCTCATGTTTGAAAGCTTCAAAGATGAAAGAGAAATTCATGATAGTTTTGCAGTTAAGTTTAAATAATTCATTTGCTTGCTTACTATTCAAATTGTACTAATAAAGTGAAGTATCTATCACAGTGAAGATTTCACAGTCAAAAATATTAAATGTGGCTAGAAGTATAACTTACTGAGCTAATTTTTAATTATCCTGTTCAGACATTATTGTTGGTGTTATGGATACTGTATTGTTGTATATTTTTTCCGAAGTGTACAGTACATTCATATTGTTTACTCATTTCCTGTGCAAACAGNTAGAAGTATAACTTACTGAGCTAATTTTTAATTATCCTGTTCAGACATTATTGTTGGTGTTATGGATACTGTATTGTTGTATATTTTTTCCAAAGTGTACAGTACATTCATATTGTTTACTCATTTCCTGTGCAAACAGACATAAGGCATAAGATGTTTGATGTGAATTGGAGAGGAGTTATAGATGAAGAACTGTAGACCAGAGCAAGAATTTTTCAGTAGTTCTATTACTGCAGTTATAACAAAGCTTCATGCATCTCAATGCTTAGAAACAATACAATCTTGTCGATGGGAAGGGACTGCACATTGAATGTCACGTTGGACTCAGTAACAGAACTTGCATGGTCTTCATGAGAGACAAGATTATCTTCATAAAGCCACATGAGTTTTAATTAAGAGGGAATCTTTCTGTGGAAAGTTATGCAGTACAGGATAAATATCCAAAATTCAAAAAAACTTAAGAATTCTTCTCTGTTTAATGATGCCTTCTGGTTTTTTTCTAATCAAGAGAGGTTTTTTGGTTTTTTTTTTTAATACTGGGAAGTCAAACCTCTCTCCTGAAGAGGTATGTGAAGAGCTAGTACACTATAGATGTAGCTGCCATAGCTACCGATATGCCAAAAGCACCAGCAAGCATAGGTGCTAAGATTATACTTTCATAGAGTGTAAACATAAGCATAAAATAAGCTCAGTGTGTATCATCACAGGTTCCATTTTAAACACTTGAATATAAAATTCCCTCCTATTTTGATGGAAGTTGTGACACTGCACAATTGAATTATTTTCGTCAGAACATGGATGAAAATGTTGATACAATTTAGTAACTTAGCCTTGAGGGAAACATAATGGGAGTGTGAAAATGAAAATGTTGAGTCTGATTTTTTTCAGAACTGACACTGTGATTGGCAAGATGAATGACTGGTTGCTTTGCTAGATGAGGGTTTTCTTACGAAAAGCTGCTTAAGATGGCAAGTTGGCATCCATCATATACAAGGGTACTTTTGTATTTTAGATAATGTTTACTATTATATTTACAGAAAACATTCATGCTGAGACAGAGATAGTTTATTAGATGAAAATGAAGAGCAAGAGGAGTTAATTTTCTGCAGCAAGATACATACACTGCCATTGTTTCAGACACTTGGGGTGAAGTAAGAAAATCTTGTACTACGTTTCAACAGAAGTATCAGAAAGTAGGGGTGCGTTCAACAAGTCCAAAAATGCCTTAGAAATCATTCCCTAAAACTGCCTTTTCAAAAGCAGTTGGGATCATATTTTGAATGGATGAATCTATTTGTAAATATGTGGATTTGTAAATCTTCTGGATTATGAGCTTCACTGAAAACAAATGATTTTTGCAAGTCCTTAATTGTCTCCTAAGAAAACTAATGAATTAATGTATTACCACTGCATCCTGATTGTAATCAGTTTGATATTGTATTAATTTTAGTATAGGGCACAACTATGTTTTATTATTTGAGATATTGTAATAATACTTGATAAAAAAGTAGTAATAAAATTGGCTACTAAGGTCTTAATGCCTTTCAGAGGATGGCATTAGAACTGTAGAACTGTTTCCAACTAACACACTACAGTATGCAGTACAGTATGACTGTAATTTTCCCCAGTAAGTTTTTTGTTTACAGTGTCTGCCTCTAAGCTTACCCATTATTCATAGCGTTGAAAGCTAAAGTTCACAGTACCTGTTAGGGGTTTCAGTGAGTGTTATTCTCTACACAATATTGGTTCTAAATTCATAATGTAAGGATATGGTAGAAATTTTTCATGTTCTTAATGAATATAACCAGGATAAATCTGTAGCTGTATTACTGATTTTATTTTTCTTGAACTTTTTGAATAAATGGCTGCATTTCAAAGGATTTTTAGGAACCTTCTTAGTACAATTTTGTAATAGTTATTATTGATTTCCCTTCTTTAATTGGAGAATTGAGCTGCTGCAATTCCACAGCATGAACACTTTTCTTATTAGAACACAAGCAAGTCTTCTGCACTCTTGAGGTTTGGAAATAATAGTGGCTCTTCATGTTTGCATAAGGAAATTTTGTGAGGTTGTGTACAGCAGTATCCTATCTGTCTGGCATAATGCTCAATTACTTCAGAGATGGACTTCCTTTTTAATTACTTGTTAGAATATTTAAGGACTGTCAGATCTATTTAAGAGTATGAAACAAAATTTGTTTTCTTTCTCCCTCAGAACTTTTTAATGTATGGTGGTTAAACATGAAAACTGTAAGTTTGCAAAATAAATTTAGAAGAAATGAGTGCATCATTTAAGTCTATATCATAAATTCACTGCTAAATGTTTGGATGAAACAGTATTGTAATTTGCAGTAATCACAGGAATATTTGTTACAGTTATATACAAATTTAAAACTCTAAATTTATATTTAAGTTATTTATTGTTGTGAAAATAGCACATGCTAGGTTATATGGTCATCAGAAATATGGATAAATTTGGAACTACCATATTTGATGGGAAGCTGAATGCCCACATACCTTCTCAATCATTATTCTTTTGTTGGTTATAGTAACTTAATTTTATATTTCCAGTAATTAGCCCTGGTTTATGCAAAGACTTTATGCAGGTCATATATAAATCAGTAACAGTTGGTCACTTAAATTAGTGGCCTAAACAATGAAAAAAAATCCAGCTTTTCCAGAAAGCAACAAGTTTCACCCATGGGTGTACTGCTAGAGATGTTCTTAAGCCTCCATAGGCTCAGGTGCGTGGTTTGTAAACTGGGAAGTGTATGAGCAGCTCTGAAATACTTAAAAAGTTAAGTATTCAGTTATTTTTCAAGTAAATTCATTTTGCATTATGAGATGTTTACCTCTAAGTTTTTCCATAGTGTTAGAAGTAAGAGAAAATGATTTTTTTTTCTGCAAACATTTTAGAATCAAATTTTCTGGTAAAAGGTGTTAAACAAGCACAGAGTCCCATTATCAAAATGTCTGCATGCAGATTTGTTTCAGGGTTTAAGCCTTTTCAGATGGTGTCAAAGGGGGGAAAAAAACCCTATTTGATTCAATGTGATCAGTACAGAAATAAGAAAGTGTGGACTCTCGAAGCTCTATCTCACATAATATAAATTTGAGATGTGAATAAATGATGCCATTTTTGGCATAAATCAAGGCCAGAGTTTTTTAAAGTATGTACAAAATTTTCTTGGGAAGGCAAATGGGGAAGGCCATCAGAAGGAACTGTTAAAAATCACAGCCAAGATTTGGGCAGCTGATTCCGCTTAACAGTACTATACTGCAGGGAAAAGAGAAACCAGCTTTCAGCCTGATTTCAATTGTCCCTGATCAGAATCTGCCTGATTTAGCGATTGGAGTCAGCAGAGAGGCATAACATGTGCTACTCACTCAGTCAGCCAACACGTGTGCTTTACCTGAATGATTACCCGTGGCAGAAGCACGCAGCCTGCTGCTGATGGCTGGCCGGAGATGGACGTGCTACCTGATCAAATAATGTGTTTACGGTCATGAGGGCTCTGCAGTATTACGGTCGGTGTCACTGGTTGCCAGACAAAACGAGCATCAATGTACAACACACTAGCCATCACTGCTGTGGCCTGTGCTTGGTCGCTGTTAATTGTGACTCGTGTATGGTGCTGTCTCAGTCAACCTAAGTAGAAAACATCTTTTAGTTTATGGTATTCAATAACAGTTGTTGCCTCTGCAGTTTCCTAGTCTTGGGTTAGGTTGAAAAGGCTGGTCTTCTGATATGTACGTTTGATTTTAATTATATTTTACAGTTCCAAGTGCTGTGGAATTTGTGATAGCCGGTCGAAAGACTAAATTGTGTCATTCTGTTTCATGCCAACTATATAATAGTTTCTATTCAATAGGAGTTCAAGTTGTCCCATTAATAGCAAGAAGCTCATTTTCAAAGTAACAGGGAATGAGGGTATAATAACTTGGATCTGAGAGATTAGTTCAAATGTTTTCACTGAGTGAGTTAAAAATAAGAAGTCATTAGAGGGTGTTTGAGAAGAAAACAAATGTGTAAGGTAAAATCAGACAAATTATCTGAATTTCTGGAACAATAACTCTTGAGAACCTTTTTGGGTTGATCATACCTACCTAAAACGATTTGGTAAGGTATTACATNCTGAGTGAGTTAAAAATAAGAAGTCATTAGAGGGTGTTTGAGAAGAAAACAAATGTGTAAGGTAAAATCAGACAAATTATCTGAATTTCTGGAACAATAACTCTTGAGAACCTTTTTGGGTTGATCATACCTACCTAAAACAATTTGGTAAGGTATTACATGACTACTCATTATTTAAAGAACATACCTTTACATTCATAGATGAAAACTACAGTGTGAAGGAAGCATCAGGGAAGGAATGCATTTACTGAAGAGGAGGAATACTACTTTGTAAATAACGGATTTTAACTTTTTTTCTGAGAAAGCACATGTATACGAGTTCAAGGTTGTATTGTGTAACATGCATAAGAGAATGCATGAATGAATACATGTTTCTGAAGTTCAACATGCATACCTTCTATCAGGCGATTATGCTTCTGCAGTTTGGCGAGCAAGCTGAGTTAAAACAAATCTTTCTGGTGACCAGAAAAAAAAAAAAAGAGGGATAGATTAATTGAGATTCTAGCTGAATAGAATGTTCTTCTGCTTGGCAAAATATTGCAGAGGAGGGAAATTAAATGTAGGCAGTGAAGAAGTTACTTTTCAGTGGAGATGCTGTGAAGATCTTTGATCTCATGCTGACCATAACTGTTAGTGCAAAAGCACTACTGATCACCTGGGATCTGAAAGGCTCCATTTGTGTGATGCTGAACCTGTTCTGGTAAGTCCTGTCTTTCCGTGAACTAGATTGCAGTTACTATGCTTCCCACTGCTTTCATTTTACAACAGACATGGGTGTTACTGCTTTAGATATCTCTACATGATGGTTTAGATATGGCCTTTGTCTTTTTTTTTCCAGACCTCTGGAGTTAGTTTGGAAAGGAGAAGGAAAACTATCCATCTAGTGTATTTTAAGCATTAAATTTGCATTTGGAACAGTGAGATTTTTAACTGTGCATTTGGAACAGTGAGATTTTGTTTAAAACATGTAGTCCAAAAGGTATTATTCAGCTCCATGATATCTGAGCTGTCGTTTATCATTTAATAAAGGTACTGTTGAGAACTTACTGTAGAGAAGAACATTAAAGACAGCTTTTGGTATGAAGTTATTAAATAATGTTGAAGAAAGGTTTTATCTAGTAAACAATTGTTGTGCTCAATGATGAAAGTAATGAATGTATTAATGGAATAAAAAACCCTAATATTCTTTGAAGGTGATGCAAAGCATAATTACAGCTAGGGAGTTAAAGGATAAATAAAACTGGTGGTTTAGAAAATTAATTAATAAAGAATCTTTTTTATATCTAAAGATTTACACTAATACCTTTTTTCTGGTGTTAAGAATAAATAAAAGTAATTTCACTTATTTGGGGCACTTGTTCTAAAATTAAAATTTTTGGAATTAATTTGTTCAGCAATATAGCAGAGTGTCTTTTGGCATTCTACTTTCTTTTCTTAAAGTCACAATTATTGGGAAAGTTATAAAGAATTCTTGAATGAAAAAAACACAACATTTTGCAGGATAGGATTTTAATTTGGGGTATTCCTTTTCTTTCACAGAAGGGTGTAGTTCATTATTCTTATTTACAGAATTTTTTGTTCAGAAGATTGAAATTTCAGCTGACTTAAATCAGGTCATCATGATTAGAACAGATAATCAGCACTATTTGCGATGACCATTCATTGATGTTTATTCAAATGTGTGGTAATTAACATTTGAGATCTTAGTTTACACAGCAAGTGTTTTCTCCTTTTTTTCCAAAGCTATGGGTTCCTCCTGTTGTAAAAGATGCTTCTATTGCTCCCGGACATGAGAGATTGTCAGTACTACCTGCTGCTTCTTCTCTACAACACATCTTTTTTTTTTTCTTTAATCATCTGATGAGTCATTAAGCATAGTGAGAAATGGGACAAGGAAGTCTTCTGGCTTATTTTACTTAAATACAGTTAGCTGCTGCTGAGAGGAGATGTGCTTGCTCTGTAGTTATTTGGGTTAGGAGATCCATTTTAACCAAGATTCAGTGTATCTATGTCCTGGTTTGACTCAATGCAGTACTCATCCCATACACATCATGCTCAGAATAAAGGTGAGGGATCACCAGGGTCACTCCCTCTCCCGTTATGGCCAGGGGCCTGAGGGCACTGATGGGCTCTAATGGCCCTAAGCAGCCTCACCTGGTGCTTCTGCCCACACCCATGGCCCAGGAGCCTATTTCAGCCCAGCGTCGGGCTGTCAGTGGGGGTTATGGTAATGTTGCAGGATGTTGCTCTCTAGCTCTGCCCAGATCTATGCTCAAGCATCTGAGGAGGACTCTACCCGACTACTCTGCTTTTGATCCTAAAACCAGCTCTTGCCTGCTGCTGAGTGCAGTCTGGGATTTTCCTGGGGTGTGCCCCACAGCATTTGGGTGATGTATTTGTCATTGGTGGTGGTGGTGAGATTGATATCGGGTTTGTGCATATTTGTATATATTTCATTGTTATTTTTTCCCATTATTATAATACATGAGTCTTGTAGTTAGATTAAAGTTGTTTTTAACTTTTCCAACCTGTAAGTCTCTTTCCCTTTTCTCGTTCCCCTCCATTTTGTGAAGGGAGGGAGTTAACAAAGAGCATCTGTTGTTCATTTAAAGCCAGCCCAGCTTTAAACCCTGACAATCTATCTCCTTTGTTGAGGAACTTTTTATTGATATCTCTAGCCATATTACACTGCTGTTATTGCTCCCCGGCTAAGGTTTTAGAATTTCCAAGAGTTTATTGTATACTGCTTAGCACTGTGCTGAGCTTTGCATTGTGCATTAATGTGTCCTAAGTCATCCTTTATTCTGGGACACGTTCAGCTTTGCAGTGTATGTATGAGGATAGAGAGGAAATTTTGTAGCAGGGCATTGTCAAAGTCAGCATTGGTTTATAAGACTGGCACGAGGAACACCAAAGTATACTTCTTCAGGTGCTGCCTTCATTTTACCAAACCGAGGAATGAAAGTGCTCACATAATTTGTAAGGGGAACACATAGAGGAATGACATGAATAGTCTCTGCTGCACGTATCTCTTCTCTATTGTTTTGAGATTTGGTTAGAAGCTTTGGTTGAAGCCTTCTGTCATTCTGTTAAGTGTGAAGATGCTGGTGTAAGTGTGACTGAATACTCCATTTAAAAAAAAAAAAAGCATGGGTAGCTAACCTGCCATTACATCAAGGGTACAGGTGTCGTGAAAAATGAATGCCAAATCAAAGCTAACGCCATCAGAACAATGCCACAGGCAAAGAAACTTCATGTTGCTTACTCCTGCAACTGCACAGAGTTGACTACGCATGCTTACTCATCCACACTCACACTGTAGAGTGTTTACAGTCTGGTAGGGTGACTTTGAGGATACAAAGAAGAGTAGGAGGAATGACTGAAAATTTGATTGTTTTGCTCAAAGCTAAGTTCAGTACTAAGAATGCATGTTCAAAATGACAGCAGGGAAAAATACATACTTGTAATTCCACCTGTGAGATACCTGACTGGTACATTTCAGTGTTCAGGGCTGGTAGATATCATTGACTTTGAAGTATTTCACTTATTGCAGTAGCTGGTGTTATTTAATTTGGGTTTCAAGTTTTGGCCTTAGCTGATCTTACATGCATTGTTTTTCTTCTTCATAGCAGTGCTTAATGGATGCTTTTGGATTAATTCCCTTTGTAAATAAATCTTGGTAGGTCTGCTTCCTATTATATAGGCTGCCATGTGTTTTCTCTATCTAATACTAGTTCATGTTCGTCTAGCTTTTAAGTACGGTACTGTGTACCTGTGATTGAAATCTGATCCTTTGTTCAGGTCTAGTCAGTTTTATTTTACTGAAAGCATCACTGTTATCCAAAATTTTATATTTTAATGAAATTGTTATGGTAGCTTCAGTTTGGCAGCTTTTGGTTGTCTGTAGTCTTCTGGCATTTTCATAATCCATATTTTTGATATGTTGGTAATCACAGAATATCCTTACAGTGCTGTTGACTTGACTGCAACTTGGTGTTGTGCTTTCCATGCTTTGCTCTGTGACCTTATGCAGACCTTTTAATCTCCCATACCTGTGATCCCCATCTATTAAAAAAAAAAAAACAAACCCAAACTGATTATTTTCTTCAACTTTTCCTCTTTTTTTTGAGTATATAAAACCTCGTACATAGGGACTACCTCCTTACAAGTGGGTTCAGTGAATCTAAATGAATGAGACTGTATATAGTGTTAGGTGTAGATTTAACATTGATGGTACTCTTTCTTGTGTGTTTGGGACCTGTTTTGTCGAGAACTTTGGAGTCTGATCTGTGTCATATGGAACTCTTCATTTAATTTCTTTTCATTATGTGTCTTCATAGCTGGAAGTGTTCTGGGTATTTAATTAGTTAACTTCGTAATTGGTCTGTGTTGCTTCAGTCCAGTGATTGATCTCAGTTACAAAGTTTAGTTTAATTTACATCAGTTGTGAAAAGTTATATTTTTGCACTAGAGTTTATGCAGTGAAAGTTTGACAAAAAACACTAGCCCACCACTGAATCACTGCTGTCAGTTCTACATAAATACATACTTCTCTGTCTGCTTCTCACTGGGATACTAATAGCCATTTATTACTTCGGTNTCTAAATGAATGAGACTGTATATAGTGTTAGGTGTAGATTTAACATTGATGGTACTCTTTCTTGTGTGTTTGGGACCTGTTTTGTCGAGCACTTTGGAGTCTGATCTGTGTCATATGGAACTCTTCATTTAATTTCTTTTCATTATGTGTCTTCATAGCTGGAAGTGTTCTGGGTATTTAATTAGTTAACTTCGTAATTGGTCTGTGTTGCTTCAGTCCAGTGATTGATCTCAGTTACAAAGTTTAGTTTAATTTACATCAGTTGTGAAAAGTTATATTTTTGCACTAGAGTTTATGCAGTGAAAGTTTGACAAAAAACACTAGCCCACCACTGAATCACTGCTGTCAGTTCTACATAAATACATACTTCTCCGTCTGCTTCTCACTGGGATACTAATAGCCATTTATTCCTTTGGTTTTAGAAAGTAATTTTATCTGTGGATGTGGATCTGTTCATTAAATTTTCTTCTCTCTCTCTTCCTGTGGTCCCCCCCTTTTTTTTGCATCCTGACTCAATTTACCTTTACCTGCTAGAAGAAAAGTACTCATGAAAAGTGTGGGTTTGGTTTGGCTTTAGTAGCATTGCTTCATGTCAGGAAGTTTTAAAATGTGAATGATTGTCTTCTTTTTGAGACGTAGGAAAGACATGATGCATGTTATCATGCTGGTCAGATTTTTCTCTCACACTTTAACCTACTTGAGAGGTCGGAAAATGCATATGGTGCTAACCCACATCACTCTTTCCAGGCAAAGACTATTTTTTTCCCTAATAGTCTGCTGTTTTGTATTAATACCTCTGAGCTCCAATCTTGACTTTAGAAAATGGGCAACTGGCTTTGGACATGTGTATAATATTTAAAACACTAGTGCTGTACTTAGTACTGATGAATTGTTGGGTAGATTTTTGTCTTGCAATGAGAGTGAGAGGTGATAGTGGTTAATACTGACAGATGAGGTCAGGAACATGACCAATATTACATTGTATGAAACCACCTGAGAGCCTCCTGTAAGGTGCTGAACTCCCAGCTTTACTTGGAGACTCCATAGACTCAGCATATTTCAGTGATCTGTAAGATTCCCTCATTTTATGAGGAAAAAGAATTCTAAGGAAGAATATGGAAAATCTGTTTTCTTTGTATTTGATAGTATTAGGCAGAGAGTAAAATATGCTTGCCTTTACATTAGTTTATGTACTGTGGTGTAGTGCTTTTACAGTACTGCCTTCAAATAGCAAGTGCCAACAAAGGCTGGATTCATTTCTTGTTACTTTTAGAAAGGTATTTTGTTATTATTGTACTGGATAATTTTTTTTTTTTGCCTTTACCAGTTCTTAAAAAAGTAACATTTCAGAATACAGGTAGTTAAAGGTAAATTATCTGAACTAACATTACAAACTGTTTTG
Source organism: Steatornis caripensis (assembly GCA_013398225.1). Taxonomy (NCBI): domain Eukaryota; kingdom Metazoa; phylum Chordata; class Aves; order Caprimulgiformes; family Steatornithidae; genus Steatornis; species Steatornis caripensis. The sequence goes on along the minus strand of VZSC01016802.1, from coordinate 111,867 downwards.
ATGGGTATGGAATCTCATCTGTTTTTTTGTTAAGCATTGTGTATCATGTTATGCAATATCATATGATATATAGCATAGATACATGATGCCAATTGTTGACAGTTTTGGTCACATCTGGGCAGCTGGAAAGCTAAGCTACCCATTTTAATGTAAATTTCTTAAATCTTTTTATCTGCTGGTATAATGAAAGCTTGCTACACCTGTGAATGAAAACTGCTAGTTCTCACCTATAATTTTTTGTTTGCTGGTCTTGGCTGCATTAATATTCAGAATCACATCAACCATGAAGTATTTTAAGATTTTTTCAAACAACCAAACCCATTATATTACTGAAAGAAAACACTGAAATTTAAAGTTAACATTGTAAAATAAAATGTATAATTGCTGTCAGCATTGCCTGCTTCAGAATTTCAAAAGAACATGTCTTTGGTAATGGAGCACAATTTCTCAGAAACCTTGAAAACTGAAGGGCTAAATTGTTTTCCCCACAGATGTCCACTCCTTTGGGCTATAAAAACATCTAGTCAGTAACATGACCCAACAATTGTAGAAGGGTGTGGGTGTGTGTGTGTGTTCATACTTTTATAAAGCTAGTCGACTATCTGGGAAAACTTACATGTTTAAATTTATAGACTGTGCTTGGATCCTTTGAACGGAACTGTCTGCAGTGCACTTGTGAGCTTATAGAAACATATTTTATGGGTTAAGGTTGAAGATCTACTGTCACAGGGTCAGGTGAAGGATAAACATCTCTGCAGCATATTCAGAGCATGACATCATGCAATGAATAAACCTGATTGAAAGAGGAATGTAGATTCATAAGGTATGAAAGAATACATAGGAAGATTAGTAGCTACTATGTAGTTGAGGTTGATGATTGCAAAGGTATGTGTTTCCTAGCACAACTCTGTCTTGAAGGCAGACTACGATTCAGAAATAAGTTACGTAGAATTGCTGAACTTATCCCTGAACAACTACTCTTTACAGTGGAGGAACTGAGGTCTCTGGTAACACCTTTTGAACCAGCATGTGCTAATATGCACCATAGAAGCAAAACAAGCTGTCATTGTCAACAAATCACAGAATAGTAGGGGTTGGAAGGGACCTCTGGAGATCATCTAGTCCAACCCTCCTGCTAAAGCAGGTTCACCTAGAGCAGGTTGCACAGAAATATTTTAGTCCATGTTTCTTTGCATTAATGGTGGTGATAAACCAGGCTTTTGCTTTTTAAGAAAAACTGGATAAAATGTATGTCCTTCTCTCCCTCCATGAGTATTCTTACTGTATTGTTTCTGTGCACATTTTCTAGACCATTCTGGGTGACTTAGGTATTTTTGTGCATTTGAAAATTATAAGCAAATTATCTAGAGTAGCTATACATGCAAAAGCATGTGATATTCCTTGAGTATTACTTGATATTCCGCAGGGGTTGGTACTGGGTCCAATTCTGTTTAACAACTTCATTAATTATGTGGACGATGGGACAGAATGCACCCTCAGCCATATGAGACTGGGAGGTGTGACTGATAGACCAGATGATTGTGCTTGACAGGCTGTAGAAATGGTCTGATAGGAACCAGATGATGTTCAACAAAGGGAAATGCCAAGTCTTGCACCTGCAGAAGACTAACTCCATGCACCAGTACATGCTAGGGGATCAACAGCTAGAAAGCAGCTTTGCAGTAGACCCTAGTGGTCCTGGTAGACAACAAGCTGAACAGCAATGTCCTGTTGCAGCAAACAAGGCCAATGGTAGCCATGGATGCAGTAGAAAGAGCATTGCCAGCAAGTCAAAGCAGGAGATCTTTCCTCTACTCAGCCTTGATGATACTGCATCTGGAATGATGTGTCTAGTGCAAGAAAGTCATGGGTCTACTGGAGCAAGTTCAGTGAAGGGCCACTAAAGTGATTAAGGACTAGAGCATATTTCAGATAAGGAGAAGCTGAGAAAGCTGGGACTGTTCACCCTGAATCTGTGGTGGGCATCTTATCAGTGTGTATAAATACCTGATGGGAGGGTGCAAAGACAACAGAGCCAGACTCTTCTCAGTGGTATCCAGTGAAAGGCCAAGAGAGTACAAACTGAAATGGAGGAAATTCTGTTTAAACATAATCATAGAATCATAGAATGGTAGGGGTTGGAAGGGACCTCTAGAGATCATC
>VZSC01016802.1:90475-109230 GCA_013398225.1 Steatornis caripensis | reverse complement strand
TGTCCTCTTGACATCCACCCTTTAGATATTTGTGAGCATTGATAAGGAAAAACTGTTTTTATTGTGTGTGTGTGATCAAACACTGGCACAGGTTGACAAGGGAGGTTTTGGGGTCTCCATCCTTGGCTTGAGTAGGGTATCTCCATATGTGTGATCTGGCATCTCAGCAAGGTCAAAATTGGGCAAAAGGGGTTGGTTAAATCAGCAAATAAGAGTACTTGCTTTTTCCTCTCCTGAAAACCAGACAAGGAACCATAGAAGATTTTTGGAATTACATCAAGAGAATATTTGGGAGGGGAAACAGAAACATGCACTCCATTCCTCCTCTTCCAATGAGAGCATTGATGGTACAACAACAGGAGCATTCATTTTATGGTTTAAACTAATCAATGTGTTGACTGATGCCTTCTAATTCAACTAACCAAAACAGTGCTCACTGGAATCTCCATTTTTTACATGATGGAAAGTTGCTCTTCCAAATGAGATGGATTTTTAATTAGAATTACTTTCATTTCTGAGTGGTATAATTTGTAACAGTATGACCTCATATTTCATAACTTTGAAAGCTGCCTAATTCTAATTTTTTCCACTTTAAAGGAAAAAAGCCAACGGTCCAAGAAAATGTGTGCTAAGAAGTCACTGACATGATGGATTTCAATATCTCTAAGTAATTAGTTAAGTTATGCTTGTCTCTTTCATTAAAAGCACCATTAGACAGCCAGATGCAAAACATGACTGTGGTAAATGGTTTTTCAGGTAATTCTTGATAATGTTAAATGTGGTTGTCATTTCAATTGATCACTATACATCTGTTCTTAAATATCCATCCATCTACTTGAGCTGCCTGCTCAATAAATTGTATGTCAAAATCATTAGGATAATTTAAAGAAAAGAATTTCCCCTGGTATAACCAGCTGCAGAATGTTTTCTTTGTTTCTGTGGGGTTTTTTTCATTCTCTCCTGAGATTGCTAAAAAAATCTATACTACAGCCATTTCTCTCCCTTTTGTTTCTTATCACGTTTCTTCCTTTTTCAGCTTTCTTTGGGAGATAGAGTATACAATCAACGTGCTGAGTAGAAAATTGTAAATCTGTGCAAAGGGACATATATTGCCTGCAGTCTCTGCTCATGCTTGCCTTTTGTTTTAGTGAGAGAAGTGCACCGGAAGGTTGATGGGGGCACTGATTACTGTCATAGCACAAGGCTGAACAAAAGCACACCTTCCTTTCTGTAAATGTATACACTTTGACAAATGAAAGCCCATAGTATTTTGGTTATTCTTCAGATCCTTTTGTTGACTTGTTAATTTTAACCTGTACAGAAGCTAGAGCAGGAAATGGTGTAAATTAAGGATTTTTTCATCTTGACTTCTTGAAATAGGATTGGTCGGTCACTTGCCTTTTTCAGTGTTGCTATTATATGAGAGGTGATGTGCTGATAAAGAATATAGAATGCAATGTTATGGCTGTTTCTCAGTGCTTAAGTAATAATGGCAGAGGTGGGGTGAGAGGAGGGGAGACGACAGCATAGTACAATGCCATTCCCAGCCTCAGAGCAAATTCATTGACAGGCACCCAGTAAGTTTAATGTGCACATTGTATAGTGATAATGGCATTCCCATAATGTCTGTAATGTACCTTATGGCTGCTGGAGGTAAGATGCTTGTAAATAAGTCTGGAGTAGGTATCTCACAGCACATCTTCCACGCAGTGTGTCTGCAGATTGGAGCATGATGTGTCCTATTTATCTTGTCTGCATGACAACCAAGACTTCACTCTCTCTTTAACCGCTCTGAGTTCATCCCTCTATAATGCTGGGCTTCCTGCATTTCTTTTGAGTAAAACTTGCTTGTGTAGTGATGGTCAGGGGGTGCAGTCCTGTAACTTCTAGCTGCCAAAAACCTCTGCCTCAATTCTTTGTTGTTGCTTATGTTGGTTTGATTGGACTCAGAAATTGTAGACTGCTTTTTGGTTCTGTGCTTTGACATTGTAGTAAAAACAGTTCTCTCCTGTATGGAACTGTCATCTGGGCTCAGAAATTTTCCATTCTTTTATTTCAGAACATGCTGTCTTTCTCGCTTTTTTCATTTATTGTTGGCTTTTCTTTTGACAACCTTTTTTTCTTTTATCTAATGGTGTTTGAGCAGGTAAATACGAGTTTCTTTGAATAGCATATTTCATTAAAACAAAGCAACCTAATTAACTCATCCCCAGTTATGTGCTGCAGTAATCCTTTAATGCAGACTCCTTACAAATGGTGTTATTACAGATAGGAAGAACTAACATAAATCAGAAATGTCAGATGTTTTTCAAAGATATTTTCTTTCCCCACATTTTAAAGGAGTCAATGTTTTCACTGTCTATAGTCCATCTTACTATTTCTTTAAATCATTAGCTAGGAGCTGTTATTCAAGGGGACCTTTAAAATGTAGAGAAAGCATAAGTAACAACTTAGGTTTGTGTAACTGATTTGAGTAAAGTAAGCACTAAAACATTTGCCAGAAACATAAAGTCATGATCAACTCATCTAAGTTCTGTTATATGTTATTTTGTAAAGCACTTTTTCTAAATATTTAGCATTAGTTCTACCCATGTACCTTTGAAGCACAAGACATATGAATTGCATTCATAGAGAACAGAAAGCTAGGTACAGTGGCCCACAGGCATAATCAAATGGGGAAGATACTTGTTTTGGTCTAAAATATGCTACAATAAGGTGTATGAAAAAGGAAGAGAACAGATTAGTAAAGGTATAGTAACTCTTTCTGTGAATACTTGATTTCCCCTTGAGTGTACTAGAAGTTATTAGTGCTTTCAGTACTGCTCAGATTCAGCATGGTTGTGTGCATAGAGCTGCAAGTTAGTTGATTAAATACAAAAGGGACGGAAAGCTGAGTTTGGTGGTGAAAAAGGAGTTGTTGGAGACCAGAAGTCTGGGCCCAGATATAGGAGGAAAACAAGCTGGCTAGAGTAGATGATTTAGAGAGCTAGACTATTTAAATGATTTGGTGAAGAGCAGGTAGACTAAAGCTAGTGAAAAACTATCTGGGACTAAAGTTAAAGGTAAGGGGCAGCTGTTTGACAGCTGCCTGGGAAAGCAGGTAGCTGAGGATGTGCAGACTGCCTCCTGAGGGAGCCTGCATGGTGGATTCAGATACATTAGGAGTAGGAAGGAGAGGGCAGGATTGTGGTGAATGTGCAGAAGAGTTGTATCCACTAAAGTTCACTTTATTTCTGAGCTCTGAATGGGCCACAAGACTTCAGAGACTTGCTGTTCCTCTGTTGTCAGGAAACCTCTATCACAGGCAGTCTGATTTTGTGACCCCTCTGCTGTTTTCAGTAGATACATCTCCCTTGAGAATGGAAGATTGTATAACAGAAATATCTGTATCCTTTTTGCCAGATTTTTATTTGCCAAGATAGAAATATTCTCTGCCACCATGTGTATTTCAGTGAAATTTTAGAAGCCTGGAAGGTCTTTATGCTTATTGTACTTTCTTCTTTCTGGCTTCCCCAAACTTCTCTTTAACAAGCCATCTAGACAATGAATGTGCTGCATTCATAATACGGGTATTTCCACCAGGTCACTGTATGGCATCTTCCTGAGCCATTAACAGCTCATCTGGCTGGCTGCATCGTAGTAGTGCCCCTGGTCTTTGATGGCTGTTTGTGAAGTTGCTTTTGAGACAAGGCTGTCATTTGGGCACAAATTCATGTGGACTTGAATTGGATAGAAAATTCTGCAAGCTTGAAATGTGTGGTGTTCTTAGTTTTGGTTTGTTTGGGGTTTTTTTGTTGGTGGATCTGCTGTCATTCTATGACAGAGTAAGAGGAGGCTGTTGTCATAGGACTTCTTTTTTGAAAGTCAATATGTAGTGGATGGGATGGTGTATGTTACTGGATCTAACTATTGCCCTAAGGATTTTCTTCTTGCCTTTATGCTCCCTACTAACACTAGGTAGTTACTCAAGCCATCCTTAAAAACCGTTAATAAATGTACTTATCATTTTTCAGAGTAACAGCTTGAAATTTCTGTAGAAATATCTTCCAGAAATGCTGAGCACTTATAACTGAAGCAAATGGGAATGCTAGTTTGAATAGATGAACTACCATACAGCAATCACCTTCTGGAAAATCATTTGCTAGAGTTATCAAATTGGGTGTGAAAATTAATAGGATTTTTTTTCCTTAGTCTGTCTATGGCTCAGTCAACTATCTTTAAAATGGAGTGATACAATCTTTCATTTTGCTGGCCATTTTAAAGATTGATTAAGTTTTTGTGAAGCAGTCCTCTGTTCTGAAATGTACCATTGAAAGTTCAAGACAAATGAACAGATTTAACAGGTTCACCACAGGTTTTAACAGTTTGCGGCAAATATTGACCAGCTGATCATTAATAACGTTTCATTTATCGCATGTACTGAATGGCACAGGGTTTCTGGGAGGGAGGGGAAAGGCAATCATTTAGAAACTGCAAAATGTATATACACAAGTAAGGTGAGTTCATGGTTGACTAGAGTACCCTAGGAATGATGGGCTTTGCCTTCTTGTGAGTTTGACTATACAGCTTTAAAATCACATTCTTTTAACATTCTTTTGGCTTTGTAAATCTAAACCTGCATTCAAAATGCAGCTGTAAAAGCAAGTACCGTTTTAGATCGAGTAGATTGTGGCCTTATTGCAGATGATGGAAAAAATTCCGTAATCTGTGAACTTTTCCTCTAACTTTTCACTCATCTGTGGTGAATGAAATAATATGTGAATATGTGCATGACTAGCTTGAATGTCAGCTTAAAAATGGAAAAGCTTGTTGCTTTATTCCTCCACTGAAACGTCATACTCCAGCTGATCTCATGTGGCACTCAGATTATGATGGTTCTCTGAATGAAATCTTTGTGTGATTGTGATGTATTTTCAAAATTCCTAATGTTACTCATTATTGCATTCCCCAAGAATGTGCTTAAGTGACAGCTAGCCCTTCAGCAATGCTCCTGCCAAAACCAGAGAACAGATGACATCATTGACATTGTATCTGATCAGCTGCATTTGACACCTAGGCATATTACATTTAGTGTGATTGGAACAGTGGTAAAAACTCTCTTGGTGGACACTTAACCAGATTGCTGTGATTATGCACCAGTGAGAAGTGTTTTAAATTTTGTCTGGTATATTATACTTAGAAATCAGTTGTTTCCAACTTAAATTATATTTACAAAAAAAATGTTCCCCTTTCTTTTCTTTGTGTGCCTCACAAGTTATCTTGTTTCTCAGGTATACATTGGAAATGCATCTAAAGCATTCTAAAACAGAATAACACTAATAAAGTCTACTGTCTCTCTAGACAAATAATAAACGTTGAACGTTGCTATACATTCCATCTTACAAATTCTAATTCTCTTCCCTTTTTGCAGATGCTTTCTTTGAGGGGGGAAAACTGTTTCAAGTTCACTATACTAAACACAAGATGTATTTCTTTACTTGTTTTGTCTTCACTTTCTTCTCTTCTTTTTGTGTAATTTCTTTCAAACTCTACATCTTGCTTTGTTCATTGATGCCTGACATCATCTTAAATCGAGTTGTGGCCAAATAGAATGTCTTACTTTCCTTCCTTCTCTTTTTTTGTAACTGTGTCAAAAATACACAGTTCTTCTCTATTTTCTACCCTCTGTCTTAAGACTGTAAGAAGAAAGACATTATTTCCAAATCAGATTATTTCATCATTTTGATATAATTGTTACTATCTAATATTGGGGGAAAGTCTGTTATGTTGCTAAATAATTTTTACTAAAAAATAATGTACATGTGTCATAAAGGTTATAGAAACTGATGATGAAAGCAAATAAAAAATGGAAAGAAAACATTGTCTGCTGGTGTGGAACGGGTATTTAGTTGTTACCTGTTAAGATTTTCATGTGCAGAAGAAAATATATGTTAACTTGCATCTCTTCAGCTTTATCTACCAGGCAAGCTGTGTTATCACTGTTGGTGGAACAGTGAGCTTCTAAGACAGTAACTTGCAATGGGAAAATTTAAATAGGTTATAAAAATGTATTTTCTGGTACCTGATTGCTTAATAGTGCTTTGAATTTTGAGGCAGAAAGTGAGATGGTCTAGTTTACCTGCTGTACCTCTATTCTGGGTGTGTAGTAATTTCAGCCTGTGTTTTGTTCTGTTCAACAACACTAACTGATTGCCAACAAACTTATTTGTTTTATATAAAGGGGAGCAGTAAACCTGCGTTTTTTGCAAGAGTAAATCATAGACTGATCCATAGGTAACATTGCTGCAGTTTCGAAACAGTGCTTCATAATCAAATAATTCATAGAATGCTTCTGAAAACTCAAGAAGTTGATAACTGCATTTCAGTAGGTAATTACACATAGCGTGCAATCCACCGTTCAAGAGAAGTGGTACAAATAACACTCTTAGGCTGGTTTTAATCCAGAAAATTCTACTTTAGTCAATAATATTATTATTTTACATCAAGACTAATAAGACCAGGACTTGGCATTTTTCTTAAGCAAAATACTAAATCACAAATTCATCCTTTTCTTTATTTTAGGGTTAACAGTCTGGTAATGATAGTCAGTTCTGACTGTGGGACAGCAGAGGTGTCCCCTGGCACTGTAAGAGGAGAAAGTAATATCTGTTCAGTCTCCCACCTTCCTTCTCAGGTGTATTTGTTCCTTATAGTGCTATTATATAGCTCTTAGTGCTATTATATAGCTCTTATTTTTGTTACTTTGTGGTGGTTTGAATTTGCACATTACCTTAAAATAACAACATTCTCTCTGTGGTCCTTGCATCAGTTGTATTCTCAGAGTCAGTCCTAGATTCTGCCATAGAAACATGTGACTAGCATTTTCCTAGGCACCAAGAATGATACTGGTATTTTTGTTGCCTTTGAAGATGATGGTGGTTTTAACTGTGTGTAGACATATGCCAAATGCAAGATCATTTGCTACTCTTGACTGAGGAAGTGTAGAATCCCAAGTACGTCTTTGCAGAGGGTCTGTCCCTCAGAGTCCCGGCCTGTTCTTACAGCGTGAAACCACTGGAGCGCGAGTTACCCGGTGTCTCTCTGCTTCCTCTGAACTGCCCAGAGAAACAGGAAGAGGAATCTTAGTGCACAGCCTAGAGCTGAGCTTTATACATGCTTGATTGTGTGTGGTAACCAAAGCTATTGCACTCCTCTTGAAGTTAACAATCAGATCCTCTTTACCATCCAGGAATAGTGTGTGGGCAGAAAAGAACATTTCAGCCATCTTTTCGGTATTTCCTGTTTGGAACAGTAGCTCCAGTTGTCTCCCTGCACACAGGAGTCAAATAGCTGGCCAAATAACTAGTTTCCAATAAGTGTGACGTAGCTGCTTGTGTTAGATAACTGCTGCACATGTGCATTACTGATTCACTACCCTTGAGCTTGCACTGGAAGTCTGAGCGCTACACAGTATGAGAGATTCATTGCTTTTGTCATTGGGGCAGGAAATATTTGGAGGATGTGATGTATCGAAACGTCTTTGCAAGACTGTCTAGACACAGAAAGCTGAGATTGCATTATGTATGTCTGAATCTCTGTTATTTAGAGGGCTAAAAGAAGAAAACTGTGAACTAAGCAAACAGCTCTAGGAAACCAGGGATCTAGGCACTGTAATTTGCCTGCCTTAATTTGGCCTTACTTGTTCTCAGAAACATCAGAAGTACCTGCAAACAATAGTCTCTGCCCAGGGTAGCACTAATTAATCTCGGTGCGAATTGAAGAAAAGATCCCAAAGAGCACCTGAAAACCCTGCAATATGGAGGGATGACAAAGTCTGCAAGTCTTGGCCCTGGGTCATGCTTTCCTAGCCCACATATGGGCAACAGCGTGAAACACGAGGTGATTTATCTGTTCCCATTATATCTAAGCCTAAAAATACTGTAGCAGCATTGAAAAGCTATTCAGAAGTCTTAAGCATTGAATTTTTTTCTTTTCATTTTTCAGGATGCTGACAGTCTCCCTGCTGATAGTTTGATAGATTGGATGTTTTCTGTAACTTTCCTTAGCAGGTTATTCTACCCCTCTCCAGGCCCATTCTTCCCTCCCTTGATTTTTGTCAGATTTACATCTGTTTCTTTAGCAAGCGACTATAAAAACGCCTCAAAGTCCATTTGCAATCTATGCTTAATATGAGCTTCAGAATGCTAAGCAGAATGCAAAGTTACTGAACTATTTTGAAGAAAGTAAACAACTCTGGATTTTTAAATTCACCAAAATCCTTTTTGATTTCCTCTTTGGAGGATCCCTGTCTTTGAATTGTTTGTGCTGTGCTTTGCCTAAGGATATGTTTGCATACTAGAGGCTTTGATTTGCATAGATGAATAGCCCTATGTGTTTGTGTTTACCTTCCATTTTCATAATTTTAGCAGAAGAGAAAGTGCAAGCACAGTTTTAGCTGAGTAATTTGGCATATTTTTGCATTGAGATTTAGTTCTACTGCATAGCATAAGTCAATGCAACTCAAGTAGATGGCAGAAAATGTGAAGTGAGAATGATGGGAAGAAAAAGGAACCTAAAGGATGATCTCTTGCAACTGTGCAACAGTCAATAACTACAAATTAGTTACAGCGTGAGTGACACAAACAATCATCAGGTGTACTCCAAAAAGGAACTGAAAAAAAAAAGGCTGCACGTTAGTCACTCCAACTGTCATCTTTCTGTAGTAGACTCAAAGAAGTGTGTTCTCAGACCGTAGTGATTTTTTTCTTCTTCTGTCAACATTGTGATACTCAGCATTACATGGCAGTAAGAACAATAGGTGCATGGAACATTTAGTGACCTAAAAGAGCACTTTTTCTTACTGAATTTCAGACTTTGTGTACTCCCATAAAATCATTTCACAGCTTAAATAGTTATCAAAGTTGCATATGAAATAAAATCTCTGCTCGTCATGGCTTCTTCAATAGAGGTTGAGTTTTGCACTTCTGGAGATGTGCGATAACTAAGGGACGTACTACAAACATAGCTAAAAAGAAATCAGTTTTGGCCATCTAATCTCTCTGTATTTTCAGATGTATTTTCAAGAACATCAGTCAAGAATGTAAATTTGTTCAGTTGTGCTGTACACCTGTTGCGGTTTAACCACAGCCAGCAACTGAGCACCACACAGCCCTTCGCTCACTCCCCTCACAGCAGAATGGGAGGAGGAGAATTGAAAGGATAAAAGTGAGAAAACTCATGGGTTGAGATAACAGTTTAATAATTGAAACAAAATAAAGCAATAACAATAAAAATTATAATGACAGGAAAATAACAAAGACAAATAAAACCCAAGAAAGAAAAATGATGCAAAACCCAGTCTGCTTTATTTATCTTTGTGTTTACATTAGCAAACGGCACTGTCCAACAGGAGTGGATTTGTAGACCAAATCAATAGCCTCTCACAACACAGTATTTGTATATATTCTGGGAGCTGTACTTCCTGATCCTACGGACCAGTCCCAGGTACAGAATGAGATGCGTTAGGTGTTTTCGGGGAGGGCACCTTCCAGTGCTGGTTCATTCAAAAGGGATCTTGTTCACATTGCCTGAGAGGCTTCACAGTGTGAGCCACATAATGGGAAAGGAGGAAGGTAAAGAGATTTGATCACGACTGGTCTTTTGCAGCCAAAGTCAAATTGTAGTGTTAAATGCACTATCTGTTTCTCTTATTTTACTCCAAAAGCTCAAAGTTACAGAAACAAGTTGACATACGTTTACATACCCAGTTTGTAGCACATAACTGACAGCAGTTTAGTGCAGTTCTGTTGCTGGATTTGATTCTTCAATTTCATTTGTCAGGGAAAAGTTATACTTTTTGTGTGCAAGATTTTTCAGTCTGAATTTACCACAGCGTTTGCTGGAGGGACAAACTGAATCAAATAATTTGTGCAAATTTTCTCTAGTGTCTTACCAAGCTCTGACCAAAAAGTACTTCTACAGCTGTCACTGTAAAATTGGAATTTTATTGAGAATAATTGAGAACTGAATTTACTTTGTAATTTAAAAATGAGGAAACATTGCCACGTTATATTTCAGCTTCAAGGGCTGTGTTGGTGATACAAGATTGCATGTTGTTCAGAGACCACTGGAAGGCAGTTTATTCTACTTTGTAGAACAAACCTTGCCTACCTCAAATTCTTGGATACCATGACAGCTTAGGTCTAGTTGTTTGATAGTAGGCAGTGACTCTTTTAAATCTTCATATATCATGCCATAAACCGTTGGTTATGTGATACTGTCCTAAGGAAAAGGACAGATTACACGTTGCTCTTCTGAAGGCTGGAAAAGGGATCTGCAGCCTTTGTTTCTCTTGTGGTGACACCTTCTTGCAACGTTTTTCATTCTCGTGCATTGGTGGTATCCAGCAGGATTGTAGCTTACGTTGTTTTTAATTTTAATTTGTGTATAACTGTAAAGCTCGGTGCCTCTTAGAGCTGGTAAACAATGTAGGCATTTCTGTATTAAATTTTCAACACATTATTATGATGTTGCTTTGCAATTTAGCAGCATTAAGGATCAGAGTTTGACTCCGTGTTTTATGTGGTTTATTATTTTTATGTCACTTTTACCAGCAGTGCATTGAATTGGAATTAATGAGGATTGAGAATACATCTAATGCATGCTTTGCAGCAAACTGCTGAAATTACTGCTCAAATAATTTGTTGCCCACTATAAGATTTTACTATATCAGCTATGTTGTATCTAGTGATTATAAATTTAATAGTTTTGGTAGACTGTACTGAGGTTCTCTGATGAAAATTATGAGAGTGGTCTAGAGCAAATGCAACATATTTTTCCTGGTTAGTGCAAACCCACAATTTCTGTGTTCCGCCAGGTCAATTACTCCTTTACTACCATCATGGACTGGTTTGTGTGGTGGTGGTTGTTGTTGTTGGGGGGTGTGTGTGTAGGGGAAGGGGTGATATTTCTGCAAATATTCCGGTGCAATAACATCATATAGTTCTTCCAGAGTCCAACATCAAATGCACATGGGCTTTTTTCTAGCTTTTCCCCTCTGATTGCTTTAAACAAAAATTTGCCTAGTGCTAACAGCTGTCTTCTAAACTGATAATAGGAGCTTGAAATACATAGTGCTAACCTTAATTACATGCTTCAGGCTCTCATATTGTGCACCAGCTCTGTCAAATGCAAACTATATATTGTCTGAAATAGGAATGTTTAATCAGATCAACATGAACAAAGTCAAGCTGAGGAACTTGCTCTACTGATTTTTTTCATGTGTTAGAAAACTCACGTGCAACTTGTCTGTCATGCAACTGTAACTGCATAAATTATCTCTGTATTTCTACAGGAGTAGAATGGTGTGTTTGTTCAGTTTTTCTTAACAAAACAGCTTCTGATTGTGGTTATTTTCATTTAATAATGGTTTGCCTTATGATTTTCCTTACTCATGTCCCTTCCTCTGCCCTCTCCCTTCTTCAAAAAAGCATGCTGCTGACTTTACTTGGTAGCTATACACAATTTATTAGATACTTATTTTAAAAATCACCCTTTCTTTTATGTTGCATTTTTGAAACATCTGTTGTAAGATTTGACGGTGAAATGTAGATAAGAAAATAAATCAGTTATTTTCTGTGAAAAGGTTAGGGACGTGCATAAATTCTATGTTCCTGTATAGTCTATAGATTCAGATTGGGCGTAATAACACTTCAGATCATGACATGGCCTAGTAGACCAACTGGAAGTAGGATCCAAACACTACCTAAGAAGAGCTGTAGAAAACGTAAGGGACAGCCAAATAGTCCCCTGCTGTCACAGAGAATTACTCAAAAAGTATCTGTATGTATTCGGCAGTGTGCATTAGGAAACTGGTTGTGCTGTCTTCCTACTGCCCTCTAGATAGGCTGTTTCAGAGCCTTACATCGCTATTAATTAGCAACTGTCTTCAGGTTTTCAGCCTCAATTTACTCATGCCACTTTACAAGCTTCTGTTCTTATGTTGGTGTTTGTCTCCTATTTTCTTTCCCTTCTTTGGGATAATCTAACCATGTACTTCTAAAGAATAACCATGCTACATTTCCAAACTTGTTTTGTTAGGCTAAGCAAGCCAGTTTTCTTCCCATCTCTTCTTTTATGACATTGGCAATTTGTTTCTCTGGTCATCCTTGGAGCTTGCCTCCACATTTATTCTGGTGTGAGTTCATTTTTCTTTTTTTAATGTGGATAATTGGAATCAGATGACATGTTTCAGATGAAGTCTCTCCCACGCAAGGGGTTTTGTAAAAAAGCTTTAATAGCTCTCTGCTTCTATCAAAACACTTCTCCTGATGCATCTTAAAATTTCATTTGCCTTTTTCACAGCTGCATCATGCTGGTGATTTATAGTCGACCTGTGATCAATATATACAGCCAGGCCTTTTTATCTTTTTTAGCTGATGTGCTCTCATTGTATATCATGGATTCATGTTAATAGCCCCTTGCCCTTGTTCTATTACATGTCATTCCATTTCAATTACAAACCTCAAAGCCACCTAATTTTTCCTGGATAATATTCTGTTCTTCCTTTGTATTGATGTCTCCCAACTTCATGCCATCATCCATTTTCATCACAGCAAGTCTACTTTTTGTGCTAAAGCCATTTAATAGAAGCATTGTGTAAGACTTAGCCATGAGGAGTTCTGCTTTCCTACATGCCAGTACTTAGTTTGCTTACACATCATCCTTTAGCTGCTTTCTTACTCAGTTGTGTAAGCCTTCAGCAATCTGCTAAGTTTTTTTTGTGACTTACTATATATTCAGTGATGTTAATTTAGTATCTATGGTTAAACAGCAAGAGAGAGAGAAACTCTGTGGGAGGAGTAAAGACTGGGAAACTGCCAGAAGTTTTCTAGGTTGCAAAAAACTCAGTGCAACTGCTTTAGTTACAAAGGAAAAATCTCCTTATTTCTGTTGTTGCTAAGGCTGGTTATGTGTTTTCCCCCATTGTTTTTGGCAGGTGGGTTTTTTTTTGTTTTGGGGTTTTTTTTTTTTTTTTTGTTTGCTAGAGGATGCTTATGCTTTAAAGCAGATTCTGTGATAATTTTCTGTGGTGGGCTGTCCCCAGCCAGCAGTCAGGCACCCATACAGCTGCTCACTTGCTCCATTCTCCTGTGGGACAGGGAGAAAATAGAAAGATGACAAGAAGATTCATGGATCAAGATAACATCAGTTTAATAAATGGAGCAAAAGCTACACAGCCAAGCAAGGAGAGGAATTTATTCACTACAGGTAGGTGATGGTAAATAAATAAATAAATCTTGCTGGTAGGCAGATGTCCAGCCTCTTCCTGGGAAGCCAGGCATCAGCATGTGTAACACAAATGCCCTAACTGCCAACATTCTCCCTTCCTACTCCTCTCCTTGAACTTTTATTGCTGAGCACAATGGTATGGAACATACCATTTGGTCAGTTCAGGTCAGCTGTCCTGACTGTGTCCCCTCCCAGCTTCTTGCCCACCCACATTTTACTTGTTGCAGGGGCAGAGTGGGAAAAAGAGGAGACTTCAATCTGTGCAGGCTCTGCCAAGCAATACCCCAAACCACTGGTGTGTTATGTACACTGTTTTAGTCACAGATCCAAAACAAAGCACTGCAGAAGCTGCTGTGAAGAAAATTAACTCCAGCAAGTACATGCACATGGAAAAATAATATAAAATTATATAGATTCTATTTCTCCCCAGAAAATTTGCCAGATTAATTAGTATACAAAAAAATATCAACAATTTAAGCAGTGTGGGAAGGGGAGGTACTGATCTACAGGAAAGCCTAGACCTTAAAATCACAACTTTTTTGGTATACTTGCACCATTTTTTCTTTCTTTTTGGCCTTGATTATTGAGCCCATGTCTAACAGCTGATACTGTCATGAAATCCATGTGATACTCATTTCAGTTTCCTAGTGAATACAGTTTAATTTATGGACTGTTACATGTTTGACTATACACAGTTTTTGTTCTCCCTCTTAGTTGTTTCCCCAAGAAGTTTTAGACTTCACTTGCCTAGCAGTGAAAACAGGATTTTCTTCCTTTCAGTGTATTTATGATATTAACAAGAGTCATAAATTCATACTGTTTCCAGCTTTATATCAAAATTAATCTTGTATCTAAAATCTCAGTTGTTCCTAACAGACAAGGTTTCCCAACAAGATTAGAGTTTCCCAGCTACCCGAGATTAGAATCATTTTCTAGTCAGTCATTGCAGAACGGATGGAGGTTTGGAAGTGATTAAACTGAAGGAGATGCTCTGGGCAACCCAAGAACATAATCTTGTGATAAAATTACAATCCTGACTGGCAAGTCTGTTGTAAACCCATAAATCTGTAAGAAAGGGTTGGCTGCTTTGGGTTGTGAGTTACTGACTGAAACACTTTTAGACTGATGGCATGTAGAACT
Organism: Steatornis caripensis; assembly: GCA_013398225.1. Lineage (NCBI taxonomy): Eukaryota > Metazoa > Chordata > Aves > Caprimulgiformes > Steatornithidae > Steatornis > Steatornis caripensis. Next base: position 94,821 of record VZSC01016802.1, on the reverse strand, counting down.
GCTCCCCCAAAAGTAATTAAATGGTGACATTTTGAGCTAAGTGTCAGTGAAGATCTGACTCTACTGTTTTGGCTTCTGTTTAAACCTTAGCAGGGAACTGACCTTACTGCTGAGCAGCTGGAGTTGATCTGATGTAGCCATAAACTGGGGAAATATTTTTTTTTGTCCCACTTCACATATTGCAAGCTTGCACTTAACCAGTCTCTTCGAGGTACTGCATGAGGAGGAGAGCTCAGAAGGTATTTCAATTCAATTTGCGCAATATCCTTAGTGAAATCTTTTCTGCACTTTTCTTATATTTAGCATATCTAGAAAAGTAATTAATTTACATACCTAAAAATTATTTCAGATGCCAAACTTTAGGCTGTTTGAAAATACTTTAATTCCATAAGAAAACTGAAAATTTTAATTTCTGTAAAGATTTTTTGCTTTATCCTTAAAATAGAAAACAATTTAATGATACAGGTTGTCTCTCTAATACATATCATGTATCATTTAAAAAATATTTTTGAATGTCTTGATACTACAAATTAGGTGGTATTGAGTATACCTAAAAAGCAGTTCAGGAGCTAGCAAGGCTCATTTCTATAGTAAAGAGAGTCAATGTTTGAAAAGGCACAAGATGCCTCAAGTTGATGCTGTAGTTGTAATGGCTAATACACTGTCAGATTTACAGTCTACTTAGACTTTTCTTCTTGTTGGGATAGATATGTTCAGACTGTTTTAGTAGTTACAATGTGATACAGCAACACAATGCTAAAGCCATGTTTGCCACCGAACTGTAGAGAAGGGGATACCACCGTTTTAGTTCTTTTTCTTTTAAGGGCTTTGAGATTCTGAAGGGGACTGGCCCTCAGCTGTTAGAAATCAGTGACTTTTAATGTAATGTGTTAAGGTATACCAATGTAATGAAGACTTAAGTTTCCTGTTCCTTGTTTAATAGATCCCCTTCAGCCTGAACTGTTGCATGTTCTGTTGATTGTAAGCATAAGATTTGGAGAGCTACACATTATTATGTAGTTAATGTTATTGAGCTACATATTAGCTACATAGTAGTGTGGCAGGTTATTTAAAGATGTTGGTTTGTATTTTCTATTTTTTCTCTGCTGGAAAGAACAGCTAGAGGGTAGTGCTAGTGGGAGACTGTGACCTGCCATTGTTATTAATGCCAGTAAGGATTTCGGAAGGATCTGAAACACGTGTTGGGAAGCAACTAGTAACAGTGAAAACTTTTGCTTATTGCTTATTATCCCAACCCACTAAATACAATAAGAGCTCTCCTGGGGTTAAATATATCAAACACCTAAACTGAGATACTTCCTTTCAAATACTCCCTAGAGAACACAGCATTATGATAGACAAAGCCTTCAGTCCAAAGGTGGAATATTTCAAAACAGAGGGTAATAACTGAATCCAAAGGGAATGTCTGGTTTAGAAAACGTAGGAGGGGTTTTTTTCCTCAGCATTTAACCTTTCTGCATGAATTATTCTTGGTTTAATTTTTGGCTGTGCTCTTGAAGTTGAGCCTGAGAGCCTGAACGCTCTCCCATTCCCAAGTCACGCAGTTAGAAAAGACAAAGAGTAGCCAGGGCTCTGTTGTGTGTTTCTGTTTCCCCATATGAGAATTCATCTTTTCGACCAGAATTCTTCTGCTGGGGTTGCTGTTGACACAGAGCACCAAGCTGGAAAGCAGCGATAATGTGTGTCACTGCTGCAGTTTGACAGATGCTCTGATTCCAACCTCTGCCCCTCCGTTTGCTTTTCTCTGTTGCACAGGTGGTGAAATCCTGTTAGGACTGATTTAGTGAGTGGCAGAACAGGTTCATAATTCTCAGCATCATTCCCTTTTGCAGCTTAAACAAGATTTTGAAGCATAAAATAAATTTTAATCTTTCCAAGGAAAGATGCTAATCTGAAGCCGGCTGTTGGCTCAATATTGGGTTCCTGCTAGCTTTGATAACAGCTCATGATTTGTGGAAATTCAGCATGGATTGAGATGTTAGCTTGCAACTCACTCCAGACTTCCTTGCCTAATGGGAAGTAAACAGAGGTTTATATGTGGTTGGGCCTTAACACCATAAAATTTGACTATGCAGTTCATGAAGTTCTCTGCTTTTGCATGCGATCCTTCTTTGCTACCCACTGGGTTTCCTGGAAGAGGAGTGGGTATTCAGCGAGGTCTTAACTTCTCCACAAAGTCTTCTGTTATGCATTTATTTCCACCCCACAGTCCTAACAAATGCTTTGATTTCACACATTCAAGCACAGTAAAGAAACAATTTTATATATTCGGTATGCAAACAACACTGGCATATAAATGATCCAGAGCACTAAGGCATATATAACTTTAATTTCAGTGATAGAAGGTATTGATGGTAGAAGGTTGGTTTAATTCTCATATAGAAATTGGCAAAACCAAAATTATGATCACTATCTACTTAGGATTTAAAAACTATTTAGAGGAAAAAAGTCTAAAAATGTTAACTATTCATCTGATTTAGACTGCAAAAATGCTTTTGTAGTTTACAGAGATTTGGGAAAAAGTATGCATTATTTTTATATTTGAGCCTTCAATTTTCTCTTCATTAGTTATCAAATCAGATTCTGTTGTCAGAGACATAGATGTAAATCTACAATATTTTCACTGGAGGTACTAAAACTGCTTCATTTTCAAATTTTTTATTAATGAGGACAGGAATTTTGACAGTACTTTTTAGTTGTTGCAGGTTTGAATAAAGTATACTGTTTTCAGAGTAACTTTAGGAAGAAGCTGTCATCAAGATAGGCAGTTCTTTGAATGTTGATAAGATGTGTGATTGGCCCCCCTGTAATTTTGTTTGTTCTAAGCTTCTGTTTGTTCTTGGAACTTGGCTGTTTAAGATGAAATGACAAGAGCTCTTCACAGTACTTTTGGACTCAATTTGGAGTTACTTGTGAAATTTATGCGACTAGCAGCCAACAGAGTCCAGCTTCTCTATTAATGTCATTATCTTGAATGCTTTCTCTGTTTTTTTCTTAAAGATCTAAAGGCTTTTTCGTTATATAAAATCACTTCTCATCCTGAAGCGAAAAGTTGGAGAGGACTTCCATTTCCTAAAATGCTGCTCAGAGCTAGCTTAATTTTTTCTGTCTGAGGAACAGATCTACTTTTTCATTCATTTGCATTATAGCACAAATCACGTGGATGAGAGATAAACATGCTACAAGATCCATCAGTAGCACTGCTGGATCAGAGTTCACTTAGAGTGATGATGGCCCATAATATCTGCTCAGCTGAGTGGGAGAACTGACTTTGTCTGCAGCGGGCTCATATATCAATTTAAAGAGGAAGGAAAGTTGCCACAGAACCACAGTTCCAACCAGCAGCACTACTTTGCCAAAAAAGTAATCCTCTGGCATGAATTTTTTGTCAAGGCTAGTGATGGGTTACATTTGCCAAGTAAGACGTGCTCAGCTGAACTGCAGTATCTTGGAAGCGCAGTGTGATTATGTCACTTTTTCTTTCTTTCTTTTGTAGAGAATGTTGCATGTTGAAAGTGTCATTCTGTGAATACTTGCTGTAAATTAAGATAACTATTCTCAGAAGTGCAGACATTGATCTTGGCTTCTAAAACTCTCAGACTATGCAATTCTAAAGCAGTCTGGTCCTGTAGATATCTATAAATCCAGTTTGTATATAAAGGAACTTTTACCTTTTTTGCTCAGAAAGGATAATCCAAAGGCCATTCCTACAGGGGCTGAATCCTGATCAAGCATTGAAGGATGTGCTTGATGTGAATTAGGCACATAAAAATGTACTATACATACATGTAATCTAAACCAGTTACATTGGTATTGGTTTAATATAAATTTTCATTGTGAGCACACAGCATTTATTTGCATTTGCCCTCAACATCCTGTATGGGTACATACTGAATTTTAGTGCAGTCTCATTTTAAAAAAGGGAGCCAAAGGTAAGGAAGGTAATTGTTCTGCTCATGGGTATACAATGAGTTGCCATCATCACTGAAGCTTGGGAGCTGTGTCCTTCATGCCATTATTGAGCCAGTAGACTTTCTCTTGCTTGAGACATAAGGATCTTCTGATGACTGAATGCAGGCTGAATAATTCACTGACCTGGTAACTGAATGTCCTCCTTGCAGGAGAAAAAATGGTCCTATGGATTCAAAAGCAAGGTGGAAGGGCAGACTGTGAGGGAAATGCTACAATCAGCTTTTAAAGAAAGTGTTATGTCATTCACGAGGGTTATTCTTTCTCCATGTGAATAAAAAGTTACTGTTTAGTAACTGCAGAAATATTTTTCCTTTTTTCCTTTTCAAGTGTCTGGTAAGATTTATGGGGGGGGG
>VZSC01016802.1:61776-83441 GCA_013398225.1 Steatornis caripensis | reverse complement strand
CGTGTTGCATCCCTGCATGTTCTGACAACAGTCCTATATTCCTCCCAAGTAGCTAGTCCTTTTTTCCACATCCTGTAAACTTCCTTCTTCCCTTTGAGTTTTTTTTACAACCTCCTTGTTCATCCATGGAGATCTCCTGCCTCCTTTGCTCGACTTCTTCCTGATTGGGATGCATTGATCCTGAGCTTGGAGGAAGCGATTCTTGAATATTAACCAGCTCTCTGTGGCCCCCCTGCCTTCTAGAGCCCTAACCCAAGGGATTCCTCCCAGTAGGTCTTTGAAGAGGGCAAAGTTAGCTTTCCAGAAGTCCAGGGTTCTAATCCTACTTGTAGCCCTGCTTCTTCCACGCAGGATCCTGAACTCCACCATTTCATGGTCACTGCAGCCAAGACAGCCCCCAACCTTCGCATCGCCAACGAGTCCTTCTCTGTTGGTTAGTATCAGGTCCAGGATCGCTCCTCTCCTCATTGGCTCCTCCACCACCTGCGTTAAAAAGTTATCACCAATGCTGTGCAGGAACCTCCTGGACTGTACATGCCTAGCTGTATAAATGTGAATTTATATTTAGGGTTTCCTGTTACTTTTTGTGTATTGGATTAATACAACTGAGTAAGTCACTGACACACTGTGGTCAGACAGGAGATTTATGAAGTGGAGTAAAATGAAAAAAAAAAGCACCTTTTTTTCTTCTTTAGAGTTTATGTTCTTTTGAAAAGCATGTTTTGTTTTACAGAGGAAAACTCCTATCGTAACAGATTTAATGTGTATTACCCATGATTTGACTGTTTTCTCTAAAACTATTAGAAGGCAATAGCTTTCTGCATAGTCCTTGTAGGCTTACCTATAGGTGGGTTTTACCAACTGAAGTTTGTATTTATAAAAATGTTGTGTGGAGAATCAGCTTTTTTTCTAAACTCTTAATTTTCTTTGAGGCTTTCTTACCTTATTTTTTTCTTCTTTGTTCAGAAAAATGCTACCATCATAACACTTTTCGTAATGAATCTAGTCTTTCTTGAAAGTGTATACATTTAATAGTCTTCAGTGTTACTAACTCATGCTATTTATCAGCACAGTGTTGCTATTAGCACAAAGATATTAGCAGAAGGGGTTTTTTAATAATTATTTGTACACTTTATTGTTAATTTATATGAAAATCCTTGTTTTCTTGAGAAAATGGCTGTGCCTTAAACTCTAGTGGAATTCACATATTTTATGTTTCTACTGTAATTGCCCATGTGGACAAACCTGGTGAATGTTTAGTACCTTAAAGACAGAACAAGATAAACCATTTCATCTACATGAACCTTTGTGTGATCATAGCTGCCTGCTTTTCAGTAATTCTGTTTTGCTCTGAATTCTGACTCTCAAATTGAAAGTGGCCCATATCCCTTGGTCATTAATTCCAAGCTGGATGTGAAGCAGGTGAGAGGGCTGAAAATAGCACATTTACATTACAGACATAGCAAGGCTCCTGTAGATTCATGTAGACAGTTCTTCAGGTAGCTTTTGTGAACGGGCCAAGTGTTTTACCACTGCTTCTAGACCATTTTGATGATTGTGCTGTGTAATTCAGGTTTTGCTTGAGGTTGTCTAGTCTCTACACTGGGATGACACTGTGAGTACAGTGCTGTGTTTTAGTGAAACAGCTATTCTACGCAGTGTGGGACAGTTTAAAAAGGGACAACAGAATTTGGTCTGGGTCTTCCAGTGTTTTAACTTAATAGCACTCTATTTTATATTACCAATTTTACATTTAGACTTGCAGCAGTACTTTTGTTCTAGTAACAGATGTCTCTCCAGACATATGTGGGCATATTTAAATGGAGCTGGCATAGCATAATCCTATTTCAAAAAGAGATTAATGTAACAGAACTTTTTTGTCTGCACAAATTAATTGAACAGTTATGAGAAGATGGATCGCTACTCTGTAATAATTACAGATCTATTTAATATAATTAATACTCTATATTAGAATTGGTGTGAAATAGCATTATTCTCTTGCACAGTTAAGGTATAATTTAACACTTTCTTTCTCTGAGTAAACATTGTCACTGCATGACACTCCCAAGAGTATCTGTCTCTGGTAATGATTCTCAAGAGCAAGAACTTTGCAATCCTGAGCTTCACAGAGATCAGACTTAGCTAATATCCTGTGAGAACTAACATCAAATCAATGGATTGCTTATTACCTGAGCTCTTTTGTTTCATTTTATTATTCCTTATAATTGAACTAGTCGTGTGAATATGAGAAAATACGAGGTAAGTTGTACACACCGGCAATTTGTTCCAAACATTGCCTGAGCCTACTGGTGCATGATTTTCTGAGGAAAAATTAATCTATTTCTAGCAAAGAATTGCAAAACTTTTGCTCATTTTGCTCTCTCTAAAAAGAACTGTGAAAATTTTTGGAAACTGTAAGAAAAAGGCCCCCATGCATAAAGTGAAAACAGGAAGTGCCCTGTCAGTGGAACTCAGTTTAACCTTTTTCAGCATGAAAAACCCGGTAAGTTTATTTTGTATGATCGTATGATTGGAAAATGATATAACAGTGCTAGAATCAAACAGAAAAGATGCAATACCATCAACTCCTGATTTAATGCTTCAAGTAGCAATCTGGCTGTCAGATATTGCCCAGGGAGGTTTAGAATATGCTTATGAAAGCTATAATAAAAATAACTACAGAGTAGACAAACTGCGGTTATCTCAATTCTCGATGTTTTTCCGAGGTGTAGGCAGAATCACAAATGCATTTTTCTAATTGTGAAACATGTTTTTTGTTTCTGAACAAAATTCCTAACCAAAGGTCAGGGGGTTGAGTAAATATTTGAGTCCTTGCTCTCACTGAGACTAATGCTTCATTGCAAAATTTGAGACTAAGTTATGCAGACTTCTTTCCTTACCTCACTACTGGTAGTCTATGTTCGAATCTTGTTGGGAGAAGGATAGCTGAGATGCAGCTTTAGTGGTTTCATAGTTTACTAGCAGAAGGATGGTCAGTGGTTATAGTCTTACCTAACTTGCTATACTTGCCACAGATGGGGAAAAGCCCCATGCAAGTTTTTCAACTGCTTGAGAAAACATGGGGGGGAAAAAAGGAAAAAGGCTAGTGGTTTTCTGTCAGTGTGACTGGCCAGTTCAGGTGAAGTTACACTGAGGCAGAGAAGACAGCATGTCTGCTTTTCAACTAGTGGCATTCCACTCATGTCAGAAGAGAGACTGTCCATTTCTCAGAAGCAGTTTTCTGACAAGATGTACTCTGCAAGGCCTAGAGCCTCTTGTGACAGCCCTTAGGCTGACTGAAACATTGGAGACACAGAAGCACATAGTGGAAATGCTCTTGCTGAAAGGTTTAAAATAGAATGCGATGTAATTTTGGTTGGATATGACACCTAAGACTTTCATTAGATGGTTGACAAAAAGTCTGGATGAAAGGGAGACAGATGATTTATCTTCAGCTAAAGAAATCAAATGAAGGGTGGTGAAAGGGAAGAAAGAGCATATGAAAATTCTGTCTTTAGTCTAAAGAACGCATGGGTTGAACAGACAACATATTAGTCTTTATCTGCATATTTCTAGTACCAGCTATAATACAGACTAATTTATTTTCCCTTGCCAAACTTGTGCATCTCCTTGCTTCTGCTAATCCCAAGTGGGAAAGCCTGGACAAATAGACAGCTTGTATCAAGGAGGCTTGAGTGGCCAAGGAAGGAGTGTGTGGTGTGGCACAAACCCTGCAAACCAAAGGTGGTATTAGTGGGTGAGACTATGGTGACATGGTAGAACATATGTTTGGCAGTTTAGTGAGTTCCCATCTAGGGAAAGTCTGTGAGGACCTTCAGAGTACCACATGTTTTTCCACTGTTTTGTTCTGTACCTTGTGGCTAACCTTCTTCACTTTTTCTATTCTGTTACAAACCCTTGGGGAATAATTTGTATGGTAATTTTTGTGAATTAAGTGTATTGGGAGATAGGTGAACATCATTAAACTGTTATCACATTTACCATTCCTGTTGTAAAAGGCTAATTTTACTCCTTTAATGTCTTCTGTATTGCTTTGCTTTTTTGTGGTGGCCAGAGGTTTCCAATTTATTCCTAGCTCTGTGGAGATGCTTTCATTTTGAGTTTTAGAAAATATACAGACTGTAGTAAGTTGTAAGTGCTTGCATGTGAAGATGGCTAGAATATCTAGAAGAAGTGCTTAAAAATTAACATTTTTTAGCAATGACATTGATTATTCGTACCATCTTGAAGGAGGTTGTTGTTGTTGAGGAACTTCACAGTTCCACCTTGTTCCACCATGATTGCCATCTGCCGATGAACACAGACTTCTCATCCTTTTTTTGCAAAGCGGTATTAGATTCAGCAAGACTGTTTGTCTGAACTGTCAGGTCAAGAACTGGCTCTGACTGTATTAAGCGTTAGATGATTTTGACTTAAGATTAATTTTTTTCTTGTTTATAACATAAAATTTTCTTTCATGAGCATGTAACTGTGGCAGCAGCCACATTTCCACTTCATATTTAATCTCTAGTTTTTCTATTAATCATATTACATTTCCAATTAGAGTTCTACTTAGAAATTTGTTTCGGTGTGGTTCTTAGGGGAATCAGTAAATGTGTTTTATAATTAAGTGCTCAAATATTAGAATTTAATAGTTCATAATTAGAGGGTTTTTAAATTAGAAATCTGTCTTCCTATACAATTTGAGGAGCTAAAATCTAATTTACATCTTCACCTTAAGGAAAATTCATAAAATGAACTACACTAAAGCAGTGAAATACATTTTTAATTAAAGGGAAGAAACTACTAATCAAGTGCAACTTAGGAACTTAACCTAATAGTGAAGGTATTGTATAACATCATATAGTCTCTTTATGCTAAAGAATGAAATACAGTGGTTTAAAAAATTAGATGAAACATTACTTAAAGCAGTGAATTTCAATTTACCATATGAAGCCTCCCATGGTAGTATTCCCATTACCTTCGGTCTCATTGTAGAGATAAATACATACCTATTCAAGCACAGGGATAAGGACTAATAATAATTGCATTGTTCAGTGGCATGCATGCTGTCATGCAATTATCTGATACTGTATATCTGTTTCTAGTTGTTTTCTGAGGTGCAAGGATTCATAATATTGTTGATGAGTGCTTAGGGCTGTGTTCATAGTCAGAAATCCTATTTTCTTCTTGGCCAAAAGCTCACTGCAAGAAAAATGCTGATTCTGTGGGAAAACCAGCACATCGAATATTGGCCAGGAACAGGTATTGAACTAGAAGGTCCAGAACGGAAAGAATTATTTTCCTGTACCAGCTAAGAAGACAGTCCCAAGTTAAGACCAGCATTATCAGGGTTGGTTTAAGATGTAATCAAAACAGGCAATTGCCTACAGTGGCATATTGATGGAATTGGCCTTTAGGAAGACACTAATGACATTTTTGTGACTGACCTTGGCTTATCTCTGCAGAAACAGCACCATGAAGATCCTAGATTACATGTACATTACTGGGCACAGAAGCTTTCTCCAATTCTAGAGCCTGGGTGGATGCTGAGGCCACATATTGATCCAATCTGAGCAGGCTCTTCATCCTTATCCATGAAAAAAAATACCCAGATTTGCAGGCTCAGCTGAAGACACAGGTATTTTCTGACAGCCTGCCTGGAGAACCACGATATCAGGTCTCTTGTGCATCCCTGCAAGTAGGTCTAGACGCTGCCTGAAGCATTTTCTCCAAGGTACTGATGACCCTTAGAGCAAATAAGCATCAGAAACAAGCTCCTTGGCTATGTGCCCCATAAGAGGTAGCCCTTGTCCCTGACTGCATATCTTACTCAAGCTACCCTGCTTCTACTTCTTCGTGTAGATGCTGTGGGGAAAGGTGTACAGAAAAGGGTTGCCATGGCAGGGTGAATGGGATTACTGAAGACTTGTTCTTCCCTTCTGCCTTGCATACGCTTCACCAGGGTGGTGGTGTAACATTGCCTTAAGATCAAGACTGTGTGGCAAGGATACTATGAAAGAGAGGGGTCTGGAGCAAGTCATATTTGTAGGGTGACACTTGGTTATTTAGGCCAGGGATTGTGTTTGGTTTTGTCTGCCTGAGGTGCGGAGAGAGATGTCCTAGTGGAGCCATCCTGGTACCTATTCAGTATAGCCTGAGCTACTCGGAAATAGTGAGGCAGTCCTGAGATTAAATGCACGCCCCGTGGTAACCTGACATAGTGGGGACATAGATCTCTTGGGAAGTGGGTGTGGCTTATACTCCAGTTAAAACTTCCAAGCGAGGGTTCATCTAAGTCTTACGGGGTTTGTAGGCCATGAACTGACTTTTCACATTGGTGAAGTTTCTCTGCTGTGATTAATAGCAAGCAGTATTATTTTTTTCATTATTTTAGTACAGTGAAAGGTTTGTACAAGAAATACTTCACAGAAAGATGTTTGCCTTGAAAATCTGAACACACTATTTGCATTAATTTCCTTATCCTCTAATGACACCCCTGGTGCATCTCTTCTCTACTTCAATTTAGTTGTGGTTTGCTCAATAGTGGCTGATGACCCAGTCAGGAAGTCCTCACAAGCATCAACACAAGCTAATATGTTCGTGATCTTTGCCCTCTTGCTTGTGAATTGTTGACATATTGAGGGTAAATCACTCGGATCTCTTTAAATGCTTGGGTGACTTAAGGAAGCTTGTAGGTTTGCCACCTTTAGTTGCACAAATTATATGCCTGTATTTGCAATTATATCAGCAACTGTGATTTTTGCCTCATTAAGCTGCCAAAGAAGTGTAGAAGGATCTAAATGTAAACGGTAAACTGGGACACAGGATCTGCTGAAACTGGTCTTATTAATTACTTTGGTGGTGGTGGTTTTGGCTGTTTTTGACATTATGTGATCTGACATTACTGCCTGCTTCTATTGTTGAGGTGGATGGCGGAGCAAATTAACGAGATCCTTATTTAATATTGTGCTTTTGCTTTTTGACTAGCTGAATTCACATTTTCCACTGAATTATAGGTTAAAATATTCAGTATTGAATAATGCTGACTTATTTGGCAAGAGGATTGGCTGGTACACCTACCACAATGGTACAGATCACAGACTATAATAAAAAATTACTTATGTATTATGCCCTTCATTAATATTTCAGGATTCAGACAGTAAAGGGAGCAATTTATCTCAGTATAAGTTAGAATACTGTTTAATAAGATTTTGTGAGGAGACAAGATTAATGTTAATAGTGTTTTTTTCATTGACAGGAAAATAGTGTTAACATTAGTAACTCACTTTTTCTGTTAAAAGTAGAGCATTTGTTTTACAGCCATCCACAACAACAAGGTTAAACTGAAAAAAATCACAGACTATAAACAAGGTCAGGCCTATAAAAAAGTAAAACATGAATCTATTTTCCTAGGCTAAAATCTTATTAGAATGAATACTCTTACAGATCAGAATGAAGGTGATGAAGGCTGTAAAGATATTCAAGTAGAATAATTCAACTTCACTGTCTCTCCATTCCAGGAAGTGGCTATTTCTTTTTTATACTCTCAAACAGTGAATTTGAAACTCAGCTAATTAAGTTTCAAGTTTACTATGTTTTGTGGTCTCCTTGGTTCTGAAAATAATTCATGTAACTTCTTTTCACTTCTCAAGTTTTAAGGCATAAATGAGCTTGGTACACAGTTTCTTGAAGGTGTGTTGAGCAAAGTCTGTATTCAAGAAAACAATACACTTGCTGTGCTTGGGTAAATGTTTCCCCTTCAGAATGTATTTGGCTTCATTAAGATGACACATAGACAGGAATATGGAATATTTGGTTCCTCTGAGATTGCTCGTACACAGCTAAGGACTTCTCTAGGTTATAGCAATATACATGCTGACGCTAATATGGCACTGTTGTAGTTGCACTGATAATATTTTAATGAAGACACAAATAAGGTTTGTATAAATTCAAGAAACTATATTACCAAAATTAATCCACTTCATATAGTGTACTCTACAAATATACACAAGAGTAGTTATATGTGTAATTACTTTGATGCATATATTTGATCAAAATACAGTATATATAAAAGTTCATGTACATGTACTTAAGAACTTTGGATTTTTGACATGTCCCAAAGCATAATGGCATATCGAGCTAACACCTTTCATGTATATGTAATACAAAGAATATATTCAATACCAGCATTCATAAATTCTATGCCAGTCCACCTTCACATACCTACACAACCAGCATATCCAGGGCAAAGCTCTGGCATAACAAGAACGTCATGGTTTATGCCTTCCCATTCTAAATAGTTCCGTGTTCATAAGCAAGCAATACAGTCTTTCCATAGCCCACAGCCCTGCTGGATTTCCTGACTACCAGTCTCTATGGTTTTCCTGTCTCTGTGAATATTTAGTTAATGATGGAAGGAAGAGTAACTAAAACTGCGGAAATAGAAGAAGAAGTAACTTGTAAACTGGTGGTAGTAAAGCATCCTGTCTAAATTTGTTGGGGGAGGGACACAGTACTTTAACTCCTCAGATGTGTGGTGTATTTTGCTAGAAATTCCTGATTCACATGAAAAAATAGACTTTTCGTACGAGGAACAAAATATCACTAAAACAATGGGATGAAATGTCTTTCTCTGTTTTCTTTATNGGGGGAGGGACACAGTACTTTAACTCCTCAGATGTGTGGTGTATTTTGCTAGAAATTCCTGATTCACATGAAAAAATAGACTTTTCGTACGAGGAACAAAATATCACTAAAACAATGGGATGAAATGTCTTTCTCAGTGTTTTCTTTATTTACCTGTTGCTTATTTTGAATAAGCAATTAAAAATATCCGGACATGCATGCACAGCTGTGAATGCAAATGTTGGACACAACTAAGCACTTAATATCAAAATTTTCTTCCACTGCAAATATTCAGCCCTCCCTGAAATCTGTTAGTTACGAGTTTATCTAAGGCAGCAGCTTGCCTGTGGCAAACATAATTGTAAAATATGACCTTTGACTGTAAGTCTCGGGTACAAAATGCTTGAACAATGTTTCATGCAAGTTTGTCCACAAAGACTTGGCCTGGTGTTTGTAGATCTGCACAGTTGCATATTATGTGACTCAGAACTGCAAATACTTCCTCATGTTCAGGTGGAACTTCCTGTGCTCCAGTTTGTGCCCATTGCCCCTTGTCCTGTCGCTGGGCACCACTGAAAAGAGCCTGGCTCTATCCTCTTGACACCCACCCTTTAGATTTTGTTGCTGCGCAGCTGGAATGTGCGGATTAAAAATACTTACAAGTTTATTATCCATACATATCTAAGAAGTTGGATTTGCTTGTATAAGTATTCTAGTTCAGAGCTATAGCTGTAGCTCTTTCTTTGATCGGAGCATTTCCATTTTAAGTTAGGGGAGTCCAATGTGAAATACTGGATACAAAATAATAACTGTATGCGATATACACATGTACGTCTGTGCACATGCACACGCGTATGTTCTTTCCCCTTCACCATCCACGAAGGCTGCAGACCATGTTTGCGCAAGCAGTCCTATGGATATCAGTTGGACTGGTCATCTAAGCATGGTCCACACAGTCTAATGTAGGGAAGGGTAGTTTTGTGAGGACTGTTGCTGTGCTCTGTGATGAAGCAAACAAGGGTTACAATAATTCCAAGTATTCAAGGTTCTTGCTGTTTTGCCAATAGATGCTGATGTCCTTTATGGTTTTGTACTTGCATTTAAAGATTCTGCTGCCCTATGGAAATTCCAGCAGAAGGGAATGTATCAGTCGCTTAGTCTGTTATGTCAGCACATGAAAATCGAGTCTACTTATGGATTCTAATGAACAGTTTATTTTTGAATAAATTCTTTATTCTATATGCAGAGAATCTGAAGAGGGTTACAAAAGTGATTGGGCAAGTGTGCAAGGCTTTCTGTGGTAGGAAGAATATCAGATGACTTGATTCTACATGTCTAATGAGTTTTGAGACGTCCAGTTTTAGCTCCTCTATGGTGGAATCAAAGCTCCGGAAAAATTCTAATCATGACTGTCAGATTGATGTTTGCTTGAAACAAACACCAGCAGTAAACATGGCCTGCAAGATTTATTCAGCGAATAAAGCATAACATTTACACAGAAAGAGGGCAGCATTAGAGGGAAGACCAATGATCAGACCTGACCTTTGGCAAGCAGTACAAATTTCTAAGTATGATGCCCCAGTCAAATAGATTAGTTTCCAGAACGGTTAATTCCTCATGAAAGAGAAGGTCAGACAGGGTATATGTGGGACCTTTTTCAGTTTAATTTATTTTAGTGCTTTAAACAAAAATGCCAGATGGTATTTTACCAAACACTGTTTAAGACAAGTAATTGGTTGAGTTATAAAATTATTTTGGAAATATAAACCTAAAGCCATATTACTTCAAAAACTGGTAAGGAACTGTCACTGGAGAAATTGCTTTGATTGAACTGGAGGTCCTTGGTTCAGGAAACTTGATTTTTTTCAAAGTCTTCATTGTACTTTGGGTGAATGTCTTTGGGTAAACGTCATAATCTTCTGTTTTAGATGTGTGAAATGGGAGTGGCAGTGAAGCTTTTTGTTATTATTATGTGCATGTTAGTGAGATTTTTGGGGGTGTTCAAAAAATATCTCTGCAGTTATTTGGGTTTTGTGTTTTGTTGGTTTTCCTAATGGTCAGCATTGTTCTACAAAGCCTTTCCATCTTGCATATCTGTACTGATTATTGTAATTTATGCTCCACATGAAATGGCTTTGTTACAAATGTGATCCTTGTCTCACATGAAATGGCTTTGCTCTAAGTGTGACACAGTGTGAGCCAGTCAGCTTGCCAGATTGCTATTAGTTTGTAATAAACATTTAGAAAAATGAAGCATCATTAAAGGAAATCAGCTGTTCCATGTNTTTTTCAAAGTCTTCATTGTACTTTGGGTGAATGTCTTTGGGTAAACGTCATAATCTTCTGTTTTAGATGTGTGAAATGGGAGTGGCAGTGAAGCTTTTTGTTATTATTATGTGCATGTTAGTGAGATTTTTGGGGGTGTTCAAAAAATATCTCTGCAGTTATTTTGGTTTTGTGTTTTGTTGGTTTTCCTAATGGTCAGCATTGTTCTACAAAGCCTTTCCATCTTGCATATCTGTACTGAGGATTGTAATTTATGCTCCACATGAAATGGCTTTGTTACAAATGTGATCCTTGTCTCACATGAAATGGCTTTGCTCTAAGTGTGACACAGTGTGAGCCAGTCAGCTTGCCAGATTGCTATTAGTTTGTAATAAACATTTAGAAAAATGAAGCATCATTAAAGGAAATCAGCTGTTCCATGTAGCTGCTGCATATTTATAGACACTCTGCTTACATGAATTAATTAGTCCCTGATTGGAGGAAGCACACTCTATCTCTACCTCTTGGCATCTTTCCATTCTGTTTCTTCTTTTACTATCCTCTATTGTACTGGCATCCAAAAGATAAAATGTATACCTTTAAACCTACTTGGTATAACACAAACAAAGTGATCGTAGTACAACTTTGACAGAGGTGTTTCTCAGTACTTACGCAGAGCACAAGAAGGTTACCTTATGATAATGTTCTACTCTAGTAATATTATCACTTAATTAAAGAACAAGCATGATGCAAGCTGTGTTATCCAGCCAAAGAAGGTTTGTTTTGGTTTTTTGTTTCACCTCACTGTTTCAGGAAGAATTCACTGCTGTTCTGTGATTGTATAACCAGAAAATAGTCTTAGCAGTCAGATTTATGTTACATTAAATTAGTTATTTACTACTGTGATTTTAATATCGTTCCAAACACTTTAAAGGCACTTGCCTAGATGAAAGTTGGCATTCAGAGTCTTCTTTAAATTTGTATGTCAGTCTTAGACTCATATTTGCCAAAACTTTCAGTTCTCCTCTTGTTTGGTGCCTGTGAAATAACTTTCTGCTTTGTCATGGCAGCAATTTAAGAAATACTTGGATATTCTTTAAGAGTATTTAAAAAAAAAAATTCCTACTTTACCCAGCCATCTGTCACTTGTGTACCTTTATGCATAAAGAACTTCGCAGAATAGATCAGATCAGCTCATTAGAGTGAAGGTGAATACTTCTGAGGTAATGATTATGGTTAGTTCACAATAGTAGGCTTTACAGGTTTTTATTCTTAAGGCACCCAAAATTTGGACTGCTAGAACAAGTAATTGAATTAATTGTATAAAATATAGCAATGATCAAAATGTGGGAATTGCAATTTGAAAGAGGTATTATGCATAGCTGGGGAATACAGGAAAGCAGAAGGGAATGCATTTGACCTTAGCATGGAAACCAAAATATGTCATTAATTTGCTAGGCAAAAAAGAATGGTAAAACACAACTGAACTGTTGTTCAGAATCAGATGCTTTTGTGAGTGTCTTTCCCGCACATTTTTCCAAAAGGTTCTTGGTACTAGGACATTCCTCAAGTAAATCAGAGTAACCACAAGAAAAGTTTTTAATGGGTGTTAGCCATTGATGCAAGTTTGATCAGATGAGAATCAAGTGGGATTTCCAAGGAAGGTAACACACAAATAAAAACAGCAAATGCTTTGCGGTAGCATCACATAATACATAATAAATCGCATAATAATGGATGTCTCTCTGATGCACTTGTGGTCAAATATAAATACAAACGCCTGACAAAACAATTGCAGGTCTTAAGTAACGCTTATAGAAAACGGGTCCAGCTGCTGGTGGTTGTAATAGTTATATTAGCAGCATTTTGTAAGTGTCACTCAGTGCACACTGGATCGCTGCAGTCTGACTCAGTATGTTGTATTTTTTAGATAGTGTCATAGCTGTATTTGGAACTTCTTGATATGCGTTAAAAGACAAAGACCACCTTTTTAGAGTTCATATTCTAAATCAAAGAATCAGAGCATAAGGGTTAATGAGAATTATTTTTCTGGACGTGAGGAAAGCATGTGAATGGTAATTTCTAGTAACCATTTAAGGCTTTTATCACCACCAGATTAATAATCAGTTATGTCAGCCTTTTCAGTAAATGAACAATCACTTGGTAATTTTAACGTCACAACTTTATATTACACTGAGCTTTTACAGAACTTTAACATTGAAGTTGTGTATTAAAACAACTCTAATATTTTTAATAGAACAGCAGCAATANGTAGTACAACTTTGACAGAGGTGTTTCTCAGTACTTACGCAGAGCACAAGAAGGTTACCTTATGATAATGTTCTACTCTAGTAATATTATCACTTAATTAAAGAACAAGCATGATGCAAGCTGTGTTATCCAGCCAAAGAAGGTTTGTTTTGGTTTTTTGTTTCACCTCATTGTTTCAGGAAGAATTCACTGCTGTTCTGTGATTGTATAACCAGAAAATAGTCTTAGCAGTCAGATTGATGTTACATTAAATTAGTTATTTACTACTGTGATTTTAATATCGTTCCAAACACTTTAAAGGCACTTGCCTAGATGAAAGTTGGCATTCAGAGTCTTCTTTAAATTTGTATGTCAGTCTTAGACTCATATTTGCCAAAACCTTCAGTTCTCCTCTTGTTTGGTGCCTGTGAAATAACTTTCTGCTTTGTCATGGCAGCAATTTAAGAAATACTTGGATATTCTTTAAGAGTATTTAAAAAAAAAAATTCCTACTTTACCCAGCCATCTGTCACTTGTGTACCTTTATGCATAAAGAACTTCGCAGAATAGATCAGATCAGCTCATTAGAGTGAAGGTGAATACTTCTGAGGTAATGATTATGGTTAGTTCACAATAGTAGGCTTTACAGGTTTTTATTCTTAAGGCACCCAAAATTTGGACTGCTAGAACAAGTAATTGAATTAATTGTATAAAATATAGCAATGATCAAAATGTGGGAATTGCAATTTGAAAGAGGTATTATGCATAGCTGGGGAATACAGGAAAGCAGAAGGGAATGCATTTGACCTTAGCATGGAAACCAAAATATGTCATTAATTTGCTAGGCAAAAAAGAATGGTAAAACACAACTGAACTGTTGTTCAGAATCAGATGCTTTTGTGAGTGTCTTTCCCGCACATTTTTCCAAAAGGTTCTTGGTACTAGGACATTCCTCAAGTAAATCAGAGTAACCACAAGAAAAGTTTTTAATGGGTGTTAGCCATTGATGCAACTTTGATCAGATGAGAATCAAGTGGGATTTCCAAGGAAGGTAACACACAAATAAAAACAGCAAATGCTTTGCGGTAGCATCACATAATACATAATAAATCGCATAATAATGGATGTCTCTCTGATGCACTTGTGGTCAAATATAAATACAAATGCCTGACAAAACAATTGCAGGTCTTAAGTAACACTTACAGAAAACGGGTCCAGCTGCTGGTGGTTGTAATAGTTATATTAGCAGCATTTTGTAAGTGTCACTCAGTGCACACTGGATCTCTCTGCAGTCTGACTCAGTATGTTGTATTTTTTTAGATAGTGTCATAGCTGTATTTGGAACTTCTTGATATGCGTTAAAAGACAAAGACCACCTTTTTAGAGTTCATATTCTAAATCAAAGAATCAGAGCATAAGGGTTAATGAGAATTATTTTTCTGGACGTGAGGAAAGCATGTGAATGGTAATTTCTAGTAACCATTTAAGGCTTTTATCACCACCAGATTAATAATCAGTTATGTCAGCCTTTTCAGTAAATGAACAATCACTTGGTAATTTTAACGTCACAACTTTATATTACACTGAGCTTTTACAGAACTTTAACATTGAAGTTGTGTATTAAAACAACTCTAATATTTTTAATAGAACAGCAGCAATAACAAAGAAATCTGAAATCACTTTTATACAAGCAGGTGTTCTTATGCAGGAAAGCTGTGCTGCTGGGGCCATGGTGTAGGCCAGAGTAGGGAAATGAGCACCACATCGAGAAAGGTCCTTCTCACAGCTACGTGACAGATTGGTATGGAACAGAAGCTTTTATACAGTGCCCTGACCATTAGGCCATGTAAATTATTCTCTGTTTCTGGGTCACCAATGAACAGTTTCATTTAAAACTGACCTCACAGCTCCATGTGCCAGATAGCTGGAGTAGGATTGGAGCTATAACTGGACAGTAGATACCTTTTCCGTGAAGTAACATTATAGCACACAGAGGTTCTTGGGCACAATACTATAGTGATGTGACATTTCTGCAGATCACAATCACTTGTCCTTGATGATCATGTGATATGTTAATAGATTAGACTTTAGCTTCTTTTGTGCTGTCTAATAAATGTAATTTTCTTTGCACCTGCCTTTTCAACTACCCGTGGGATTATTATGGTACTCTAATAAAACATCAGGAGTCTGCAGTTTATTCCAGGAGGGATTTAGCACCTATTTTCATGTCTTACTGCAAATCAGCATCCTTACATTAAAAGGTAATTAGATTATTCTCTAAGTCTTGTCCCAGCATATAAATTCAAGGAGTCAAGTTTACTAAAGGACTGTGCATGATAATAGACTGTTACGGCAAAGCTCTGGAAAAAAAACTTCAAAACTATTTCCTGGAAAAAGTCCAATTAATTGTTTGTTTTCTTGTAATTTCTGTTTCTACCAGACTCTTTCTCTGAAACACAGCAAAAAGAATGACAAGCAGGATTCTACTGTTGTGTATAGTTGATATTAAGCACGCTTATTTTATGAGTAGGAATAGAATCTGATACCTGACTTAAAAACTGAGTTCCTTTTGGCTAATGTAAGGTCATCAGATCTACAAGACACTTTTGCAGATACACGTGCACCCCATTTACCTACATTAATGATGTGTAGTTATATGAGATAACAGAATTATATGTTACTTGGAAAGATTTGTTGGTTTTACTGTGAAGCTTGCTGGAAAACAGTATCCAGCTATTACCTCTTTCTTATCTTCCTTGCCTGTGTTTTGTTAAGTGGTAAAATCTTACTTCCAGAATAAAGGCAATGGATATGAATCATATACACAGAAGAAACTATACAGTAAGAACTTACTGTTTCTGCAGGTCACGTTTCTGACTACAAGTGCAGTTTAAATGCATTGTTGGCAATCATTATTGTGGAACAATAAAAGTTTAAGTGTAAAAAGCTGTCTATTTGTGAACTAAAAAAAGAAACTAGTTAAATTAATATTCACTCCCTGTATAAAGGCATTTACGAAGACTTGATCACTGCTTAAATTAGACTTTGGGTCATTGGTATGTCGCCTAAATTAAAAGTGATCTAAATTAATCTGTGGTAGAAGCTTGTGTGGGCTTAAAAGATCCAATTAAAACTATTGCAACTTTTATTCTGAAGGCAGGAGCTTAGAAACAGAAAAAATTTATTCTTTAAAGACTTATAGTTAATTTTCCTCTTTCTCCGCAACAGTTTGGAATTGCTCTTTTAAATTAAATTTTTTAAGTTATAAACTACTCCGTAGTGCATCCTCATGCATTTACTTTTATTGCTTTGTTATTACTTCTGGTAGTTTTGTAGATGTTTTAAAGTCATCTACTTTTCAAGATGCCTTTGATCTCTGTTTTCAGGTTTAACCATTCATTACTGGACACTTTCATTTTTTATCTCTCTTCCATAAATCCCTGCAGCTCCTTGATTTTTTTTTTTTAGCCACTTTTTTCCATATTCCATTTTCACAATTAGGAATTACCTGCTATGCAGAAAGTACAGGAACGAACTTCCTAAGAGAATAATCTTTCCAGATATTTTTAAGCATTTCTTATGTTTTACACTGGACACTTCAAAATTTTGGAGAAATAAAGTATTCCTAATGCTGTAGTTTTAAAAAAGTTCTATCATTTTATAATTTTTTTCTTTAGTTACGAAGGCCGTGGCAAAAAATGTATAGAATTTTGCTGGGAAACACATTTTCCATCAGAGAAAAGCTGCATTTGTTTTAGAACAATTATGGAATGAACTAAATGGAATAGGAAAGAGCTTTATTCAACTCCATTCTTTTCAACTCATATTTAGGCAAATGATGATAAAAATATTTTTTCTTTTTTTAATTTTTAAAATACATTCTAGAGGAATGCTTCTTTTTACTTCTTTTACTTCTTGTGTTTTGCTGAGTCACTTGGAAGTAGTACTACACACACAAAAAGATACAGATTTAGGAAAATGTATGGATTATTGCTGAGTTTACCTCTGCGTCTGAAATATGTAGCCTTATGACTGCTCTTATGCATGAGTGTCCCAATTTAGGTCTAATTCTGTACTGTTCATTGACACCAAATACTAGTTGGGAAAGAGTTTTCTGCTTTCCTGCCTGTTTTCCCCTACCCCAAGCAATGCAAAGCCACCACTGTCTTCGTGATGTAAGTTACTGTTTAGTTAAGTGAACATTTTCAGATACTGTATGTATCTAGAAGAAATAAGGACTTGCAGTTGTGACCTGTGATCCTCTTACGTTTGTTCTTTTGTACAGCCTTTGCATATGAGCCAGATACAGTGCTGAAGGTTTATTGTATTAAATGTGGGCTGGGCTGCTTTGGGACTTCAAGTGCTAGAGAGACTAGGATTCCTTCCCAATGAGTGTGGAACAGGCGTGGCTGCTGTGAATGGTTCTATAATACTTGGGTTGGAACTGCCCTTTCTAAAGAATCAGTGGTTTCAGAGTGATTGAAAATGGGGCCTGCTGTTCCTTTCAGTTATCTGAAGGCTGTTCAGATCAGTTTAAATATTTTCACTGATTTCCATGAAATTTGAAATAAGTTATGTAAGAAGGCTGTCTAGCCCTTTAATGAAGCAACCTAATGATCAAAATTTCTTTTCTTGGTGGAAGAACTACCAACTCTGATTCTGTGATACAAGATGGTTTAAAAGACCTAGGACTTCCTGGTTTCTTTGTTTCCCTGTTCCTTTTATTTTTTTCCTTCAAAACAAGCTCATATTAATGATTTTTGTGCCATGCATATTTGCATTCCAGAGCGCTGAAAAGATAAAAGGTAAAAGCTCAAGACATCCACTTTGTATGTCATGAGTAAGGCACACGTAGCTGCTGCCTTTTCTGTTTCTCTGAAGTCTTTGAAAACAACAAACAGGTCTTTTGGCTATTAGTTTCCCATCTGTAACTAGGCAAGAACCTGTCACACACTGAAGGCAGCAACAGAATAAGCTGGTGAACTTCTTTTCCTGCTGGTAACTGAGAACAAGAACAAAGGACAATAGCTAGAGACTTATGACATACAGACCTAATGGAGGACACGTATGAAGAAATAAATTACTTCACTGCAATATGCTTGTATAGAACAGCTGTTCCACACATTCTAAAGTAACAGTGATTGATGCTCAACTCACAGGATGCCTGTTTTTTAAAGGTTTTGGGTTTCGGTTTATTTTTTTGAATCTCAGCTGCTTGATGTAGGCAGTATGTTATAATCTCATTAAAGTGTACCATAAATTGATTTCTTTATGGATGTTAAGCTTCAAAATCAGAGCATTAGACTGTATGGCTTCTGTAGAAGTAGTAAAAATTATTTTAAATGCATAGGTAAGTTCACCTACACTGCATTTCTAGACATTTTTTTCTTCTACAGGTATGGCTTTTCCATTTAAAAGGGTTAGTTTCCATGCTCAGAAAAGTGTTTTGCATGTCTTAAGATCATTAATTTCTTTTAATGAAAATTTTTATTTTGTTTTAAGAGAATTGCTACTTCAGCAAATTTTTCCTATTAATTTTGTTTTCATTAGTTGTCTGGCTTCTAATGTCTGTCAAGAATCAGTAAAAACTAGTTAATTATTTTTAACAGTCTGTATTCGTGAAAAGAAAGCTGACTAGTAGGTAGGGAAACAGCCTTTCTCACAGGAGAAATTTTTCTGAAACTGTTCATGGTAGAAGAGCGTGACTTGGGAGAAAAGATGTCTGTAGAGTCTTCAAAACTCCCACACATGCTCTGCTAACACTTGTATTTGAATAATTTCCACCATTACATTGCTTGTTTTGAGCTTCGCAGGTGATGGCATCAATGGAGGCATTAGCGTAGAAGCCAACAACTCTGTTGCCAGACTTTGAAAGGTGCCTTCGAAAAATGCCTTTGAAAGGCATTTTTTTGCCGAATTACCCAATTTTCCTCCCTCAACTCCATGCAGCATGCTGTGTCACCATAAAAGAGAGGGAAATTGTTCACAGTTATCTATAATTTTGAGGTACAAACATGTTTGTTAGATGGTTTAATTATTATTCCATAAATAAGTTGATCTATCAACTAAAATTTATAGGAAGAAAGACTGGCCACTGAACTGCACGACATATTATTCCAAGCAGTACTTAAAACTACATCTTGAAGTTGAATGGCTATTTTTAATCACTAAGATTCATTTCAAGGCATATACCAAGAAACTTTTTCTTCTTCAGGGTTGTATTGCTTAGATAGCTTGCTTAGGATGCAAAGAATCTGCTTGCATTTATTTAAAGAAAACTGATACCAGCAGCGTAATTGGAAGAATCTAAGGACAAAACCGAAGCTCTAGGTATGACTTTTCCTTTCCCAGGAGATAGTTTCTTCCCATACCCTGTCTTTTTATCCAATCCATTTGCTCTGCAATATGCTTCTAAAAATACTAAGTTAAAAGTATTTTTGGCATGAACCTTTTCAACTGTATAACAACAAATTGGAAGCCTCTGAAAATCATCTGTTTTCTGTGAACTCAAATGATTTGATCTGCAAATACCATCAGGAGGTTCTTTTGCCCTGTTTACTTTTTGTCAATCCAAAGTCTTTATTGTGCTGCTTCTGCTTATGAGCTATTTAGGCATGTTGTTCAAATTTACTCCTATTATATGTATGCCTGTCCTTGCATAAAACGAGAGTTTGTAACAACGTTTTGTGGTTTGGGTTTTTTTTGTTGGGAGGTACAACATGATAAAATTGTATTTTTATTAATTCCAGCATGCATGAACACCCACAGAAAAAAAGACTGATTAGCGTAACTTAACTTTGACTATTTCTGAATAACCCCTTTAATAAGCTTTTGCGTAGTTACTGCAATAGCAGACAGTAATGCTTCATCAACAAACAGATTTAAAATATACCACCACTCTCACAATTTGCTTTTGTAAGTAGGATACAGATATTGTGTAGAATACACCCTAGCTTATTTGGGCTGATCTGTTCTGAAATTAAGTTAAAAAAAAACAAAGGAAAACTAGCAAACATTTCTGTTTACTTGGGAAGTAGCTTTTGTCTCACTGCTTCATCTTCTGCCTCATCCATATACTATTTTATCCATTTTAGATGGGGAATAAAGAGAGAACAATTTTTTTTCCAAAGGTACCTACGAAGTTCAGTTCATATCTTGTTTTCCCAGTGTCTGAGGCATTTAGGAATTTTAATGCTGTGGATCATCATTTTGTAGACAATGGATTCCTTTTGACAATGGGACTTATGTTCCTCAGCCATATTCACCATAAAGCATCGTGTTTAAAAATTGCAGCACTAATTCCAAATGATCTGGTAAGAAGTCATGTCAAAATGTAGTACCATCCAGACCTACTAGTTTAGGATACTGTCTAGTTCAGGCAGTCTAGCTCTATTAACCTCAGCACTACACTGACACGTCTGTAGTGCTTCCAGTTCTGGGATCAACTTATTTATGGTCAGTGTGGGTTTCTGGGCAGTGGTGCAGTAAGCAACATACGCATAACCACAAGGCACATCTAAAACACTTTCCTTTACTCTTTTCTCATAGTCCCAGAAAGATGCATGTGTAAGAGCTGGGCATTGACAAGCCAGTGTCCAGTAACCTGACCACCCTCACACCAATCAGATGTACATGCAGAAGCTAATAGTCTTTTAGATTTGAAGATAATAGGTTATCTATCTCAACTTTTATTCCAAAACATCGAGGCTTGGAATTTTACACAAGCAGGATCTCATTCAAAAATCGGCTTGTCCTTTTCAAATGGAGGCTTTGTACAGCTGTAATTGATACGGAAAAAAAGAAGCTGGCTCTTTGTTAGAGGAAAATAGGTAGGAAAAGGTACAAGCTGCTGTATTCACAGAAGTGTTTAGGTATCTGTAACTGAAATTGGCAGTATCCACCTTGATAGCTGTCAGAATAAGGAAGGAGATCAAATGTTACAGATGTGTATCATGGGATGGAACTGAGAGATCTAATATCTTCATTCACAAATACAATGGTACAACTTAAGTAAACAGATAAGAAAACTTCTGGCATAACTGTTGTTCTTGCATAATGTTTAACAGGCTTAACGAGAATAGAAGCTGCATTTACTGTGGGAGGTAGAATACACAGTAAAGATCACTGCCTACTTCCTAAAATTAGAAGTGAAATGCAAGAGGAAATAAATGATTTGTGGTGGGAATCAATTTAAAACAAAATTTTGAAATTGATGGAGTGCAAATAAAGGTCAAGAGAAAAACAAATGTCTGCTGTCACTATAATTCAGTATTATTTAAATTCTGGCAAAGGTATTTTGTGTCGGTTGTACTGCTAACTAGACAACCTTGCAAGCTTGTTTAATGTTCTATCAAGTGAGTCTTCTCAGTTCCGTATGGATTTGACAGTAATTAGAAGTATGCTCTCACCTTGCAAAGCTTGCGTGGTACAGATGATTTATCACATGAAACTTCAGAGGGGAAAAAACCAACTGTGCCAAACTGTAGCCCTTCTTTACCAACATTGCAAAAAAAAAAAAAAAA
>VZSC01016802.1:41317-61598 GCA_013398225.1 Steatornis caripensis | reverse complement strand
AAAAAAAAAAAAAAAAAAAAAAAGAAGAAAAATAAAAATTCTGCTGTCATTGTTTGTATATTTTATATAGTCATATTCTGGTGGAATTTTGGCTTTCATGTTTTATGAAACAGGTCCAACATAAGGATTCTTGCTTCTCTCTGTCTTCACTTTTACGGTATGAATTAACTGAACAGCTGTGCTGTAGTTGCCAGTCATTCCTTTTCAGAAATTCCTGCAAGTATGTGCTTAATAGTCGGTAATATAATCAGGAGTCAGACTCTAAGGCAGTTATAGTGAGAGAAGAATTTTGGTCCAGATAGTGGTCTATTGTTATATATTTTCTATGGTAATGGGATTTTCTAGCAAAGATCAATATTTTTCATTTTTACAAGTGACAGATTGTTATGCAGTACTTCATAAAGTGGCACTAATCTGTACTTTTTCTCATTGACTTTCAAGCATAGCTCTTAAAAATTATGATGAAATTGTAAATGAAATGTAGAGTTTGAATACCTTTATCTTCCAGGCCATTACTTCAAAGCAAAACAAAAAATCCTGTTAATCTCTAGTAGAACTTCTCCACAGTTAAAACAACTAAGGATAGTTTTTACTACATCGCATTAATGTCTAGCTTTGGGACTTAGTTGTTTACCTCCTCAAGGTATGACAGCTTCTTTAAAAAAAACTTGTATAAAAATGTTGGATACAGTCAGGCTTAGGAACAAGTTTCAAAATAGTTTTTGCTAACTGCTCGTAAACATCCCAGTTAAAGTCTTTGGTATAAAACGATTTTAAATATAAAAGTAGAATTGGATGGGGACTTTTTGAGGAAAATAAACTTTGGGTGCATGAAGAGAGGTGCAGGTATATGATATTTGTGTTGATTTTGCAGTTAACTCAGCTGTTTTCAAGGATGAAGAATTAGGCATGTGTTGAGATCAGCGTTGTACTTGCAGTGGGTATTAGGAAAACAAACTAGAAAATTAATTATTTTGTTAGAACATCTTTAGCATGGCTTGCAAATGGCTGTAGGAGGGACCAGAGGGCGAGTCATTGCCTCTTGTCCTTCGCCCTCCAAAGAAGGGCTTCTGGAGGAACCAATGAGAAAAAGCCTTTGCAGGAACTGGAACAATTGTCAGCCCTAGAGCAGAAGGTCATGAAATGAGAGTGGAAACTCTCCTCCTATGTTTCTGTGCTTCTGGGCACTACGTGGCTCAGCATTAGCAGCAATTTAAGAAGATGCCTTTCTCACCCCCAAGTGACAGTATTCAGTGAATTGCTGTTACTTTTTCACTGTGCGAAGTACAAAAGCTACTGAATAAGTAGAAAATAAAATCCTTGCTTTTCAAATATGTGAAGTATCAGAATGTATACATACTTCATACAGTGACCTGCAAATACAGGCTGTCATTGATAGAGTATTTTCCAGTTAAATTCTTTAGCCTCCTTCATATCTGTCAAGAGCTTTTGTAGTAGCAATGAGTTGTTGAGGGGTTCTGAGCAGAAACATCATATCTCATAAAGAAAATCTTACAAAAGGAAAAGAATAGGCATTTGTTCTGAAATTATGGAAGTATTTTGTTACTACAGTTGTCATTGTTTTGTCAATCAGCTTCACTGAAGGCATTTGGTCTTAGGTAGACAGCCTGTCAACAGATTTAAGCACTTTACTGCCACCCTTATGAGACAAAAGTGGAAAATTGTTGTGTGTCACAACAACTATAAATGAAGTCTCAAATGCATGCATAGAAGAGAAATGCTTGAATTACTATTTTTTTAATATTTTCCATCCAAAATATTTCTATTTTTTCATAGGAAAATGCAAGATACATAGCTTATGTTCAATTCCTTAGATGCATACTTTGATTAAGAAATTTCTTTTTGTTCGCTGGAGGAATGTCATGGTTTAAAGCTGTGCTGGCTATTAAACAGATGACAGATGCTCTTTACTAACCCCCTCCCTCCCCAAAATGGGGGGGGTGGGGGGGTGGAGAGAGAAAAGGCAAAGAGACTTATGGGTTGGAAAAATTTGAAACAGCTTTACTCTAACTACAATAATAATATATAATAATAATGTGAAAAATAATAATGAAATATATACAAATATATACAAAACCAATACCAAGCTCTGTATAATTGTTCATAGTTTTATCTTTCATTAGATTTTTTTTCCATATTTGGTAATATATTCCTTTGGCCTGTAATCCTAATTTGCATAGAGACTGATGTTGTCATTTTTGCCAAGGCTCAAATTCACTGAATTTTGGAGTGGTTGTTTTCTGGATAACACAATTAAAACCTCCAGCACGAATTCCACAGGATCCTAAAATTTCAATATTGGTACCAAAATGCACTGACTTCAATGTGCAAGCAATCTTTCAACTCTCGTAAAGGTGTGTAACAAGGTAAACTTGAAATAAAAATACATCAATTGAAATTATTGTGATCCTCAGATTTAGACTATGCAGATTTTAATGTTCTTATGTCTGTAACTCCCATTGCATATGTATTCTCAGACATGAAACTTAACACTATATAACCAAAGCTATGTGAGTTATGAAAAAGAAAAATAGGTGTGTGAGATAAACTATAAATTTTTTATTTTAATATATTCCTGTTGTCAACTTTAACTCCGAAATAATGCTGCAGTGTTAAAATGATATTTATGTAGATACTCCATCCCTTTTGGCTCAAGCAAAGATCAGCCAGAGTATGCAGAGTTTAACACAGTTTCAATCAAATCATGTCTAAGACCTGTTCATTTTCAAAACTTGCGATCTGAACTTCTGGATTGTTCATAAGCAGGTGTTTCATCACTACCCCTCAAAAAATAATCAAGTGCAGAGCAAGCGTATGTCCAGCACAGAAAGTCTACGTACCTATATGCATACTTTTGTGTGTTATAAGAAGCAGAAGAAAAGAGTTTACTTGATTGGGCAGTAATTCCAGATGTGGCTTCTTATTCTTGTGGGCTATGGGAATGTTTGTGGTAGGTTAATTGTACGCATCTTTACCCCTGGTTATTACGTGATCTCCCCTGAAATTCTGTGAAGATGTTTCAATCCATATTACTTTTGCAAGTGAAGGAAGAATAAAAAAGGACATGTCAACAGCAGGTGTTTGGAGCCTAAACCTAAGTGTCTGGTGTTTTCTTTTGTATCAGCCAAAACTTTTACTGACCACATAAACTTAGCCTATGCAATGTTTAGAGAATTTTTTCTCACATAAAAATACCTGGTAGGATGAGGGAATTCCCTCTTGCAAATTCTGCTGTTACAGTTGGGGATTTCTTTGCCTTCTTTGCCTCTTCTGTGCTTTACTGCTAACAAGGTTACTGCTTTCCTCAAAATATACTGCTTAGGTAAGGGACAGTAACTGCAGCTCTGAAATCACAAGCCATGAGTATATATGAAAGTAAAGATCTGAAGGGACAATAAGAAGAAAATACCTCAGTACCAGAGGCAGTTCTTTGTCTGAGTTACCTCTCCAGTGCTGCTGGTTTTTTCTCTTCCATTTTCTAAAGAAAGTAGCACAAGTCAGAAACTTAACCTCTTTATGTTTGTTCACTCATCTGTAAAATAGAGAGTATTGCACATGTAACATTGCTTTTAGGATGAATATGTTAATGTCTAAAAAGCTTTTTAAGAATGTAAAATGCTATGTAAATGTGAGCTATTAGCATCCCTTTCTACTATAACAAGAGGGGGCGATGCTGCAGGAGTTTGTATGCTGCTCTTGAAGTAGTTCAGCGCAGGCCAAAGTGTCTTTGAGAGCAGCGTCCTGAGAGAATCTCTGAAATAGCAAAAATCTCATATTCCAACTGACTTCAACTAAGTCTTGTGAGGCAGACTGTTAATATTGTTTCTTTCTTCTCCCTTACTCCCTTTGGGGCTGGTTTTGTAGCGAGCGGGACATATAGACTGGGGGAAGCACCTCACGCTATCGTTTAAATTGCAGAGTTCTTACGTATATCTGTCATCCGTGGTAAAAACAAAACACCCCAAACCACACCACCTTCCTCATCTCACCCCACCTACCCCTAAATGGATTAAAGCTCTATCGTATTTGAAAGCTCTTGTTTGCAGGAGGGAATGAACAGGAAGTCTTAGCTATCACTTTAAGATGTACTATCATAAAAATACATTTGTAGTATCTCAAGGTGGGAGATCAAAATAATTGGTCTGGTGGTCGATCTAGTACATAGCAAGACAGCCTTCTGAGAGGTGTGCAGAGACAACAGGATGCAGAAGGCATGGCACCTTTTCATTACTTTGTTCAAAAGCTCTCCATCTTTTGGACAGCACAGTTAGGCCTTTAATGTTATAATGATACAGTTCGTGCAGGTGGAGAGAGAGCTATGGTCCTCAAATAGTGTTTATGTATTTTCTCGTTAATAACATAATGTAGCAGATGTCTTTCTGTTTAGAATGGAGTTAAAAGTCTGCAATATCTGTTCTCTTGTTTGAATCTCAGGTATTTCTATTAAAGAAATTAAAAATCCTTATACCTCTGAGACTGTAGCATAATAATAAAAAAAAAATTTACTTTGGTACCTGACCTAAGCAAGGTTTGTTTGTTTAGGGTTTTTTTCCCCTCTTTTTTTTAATTAAAGAATGGAAACCTTTTGTTCTAGGCAGCTTCTGTGCAGTCATAAAATGTGCTGTGTCAGAAAAAGGACACTGGAAGGCCATTCAGATAAGTAGCTGTACAACTGCAAATTTCATGCCTCTCTGCTCACCTGTGATAGTGTTTATCAAGGTTCTTTTCCAAAGCATGAAACATTTAAAAGTCCAAAAATGTTACATTACTTACTATATTTCACCTAAATGTGGTTTATATTTCTATTGTTTTGGAACAGCAATTGGACCTCAAAGAGTGTGTATTGTCATAGATAACGCCATATTTCCCATTTTTATAAATAGTGAAACACTTCAGGAAGCATTGAGTAGTTGATGTGCTTTGCCTGTGATATTACTTAATGAGCCCTTCTCATGCATGCAAAGTTTTAATAATAGTAAATTATAATTAAAACTGGCCTGAAATGCTTTAAAATGCCATCTAAGAAGCCTTCATATTTAAAAATGCTCACTACTCCTCTGCAGAAGATATGTGGGGGATAGAGTCCTATCCAATGGCTGGCTCAAATGATTTTGTGCTTTCTTTTTCAAATTCCTTCCTTCATTATTCTTCTTAATGTAGCAGAGCTATATTCATGTAGTGATACTAGTCTGATCTCTGACCACATAAGTGTAAGATTTTTTTCATTGTTTAGGTATGTCTCGGCTGACATTACCAACATTCTAGGAAAGTGTTAGATGCTCCTGTAATGGTTCCCTCTAGCCTTATGATAATTGAAAACCCTAATTGAAAAAAAAAAAACAAAAAACAAACTAATTCTTGTTGTACTCATTCAGTCCAAAAGTAATAGCACCTTTGATATTATTGGATAAGAAAATCAGGGTTTGCTCCAGGGACTCTGATTTATTTATTTATTTTCTTTTTTTTCCCCCAACACTAGTAGAATTCCATTTTAACTCAATTAAGTTGCAAAATCGGGGTAAAACTCAATCTGAATTCAGGCTTGTATTATGCTGGGATGTTTGTGCAGAATGCTGTACTTATTTCTTTTAAGTCTGTGGCAAAATTGTACACACCTCAAAAGCATGAGATGGAAGACAGTAAGTTGTTGCCTGAGACTGAAATAAAGTGGAGTGTACGTACATGGCCTGCCAAAAATTTGCTTGCTTTGACCAAAAAGCAAGTTGGTAGTCAGATTAATCAATCCCCTGTATAGCATCTTATCTGATTATTAAAAGGGGTTTTTATTATTAAAGAAGCCTAACATTTTAAAAAACAACAAAACTAGACTATTCAAAAGTTGAGTATGTTATAATTATCTTCATGTTAACCATAATAATAAATCAATAATTGAATTTTGATATTATCTCTGTGGAAAGTAAACTTAATATAGTAGAAGACAATTTTTTGATTGTCTTTGATTGTGATTATTTATAATTTTCATCCCAAAACTGTGTTTTATTGAAGTAATAACCATGTTAGTAATCGGTATGGGTGATTTCACATAAGTGGTCAACTATAAAAAATAAACTTTCTTGATTAGTTAAGATTTTAAAGTGCGATGCATTTTTTTCATCAAGTCTCAATAATATCTTGATTGTACACTACTGGCTGGGACTATTACAATTAATAATTTATTTAAACCATCTTTCTTCTGAAACTAAAACTTAATAAAACGTATTAATGCTGTTATGGTTTTATTTCACAAACTTTCCATTATTTTACATCTATTATCTTTTTTTTTAATGTCTTTTTATATCCTTTATAGTTCTGAAGCTTACTTGTTTTTTACACAATGTATTTTTACACAATATATTAAAGCCAAATACTGGTCTTGTAAAATCAAGACAAAATCATGAATGACCGTATTGAATACCCCATTTTACTTAGCCTTCATAATTAAGTGAACAGTGAGACAGATAAAAGGTTTTTATTTTATTCTATTATCTTCTCACTTGTTCTAGGAAAAAGTTTAGTTATTATTAATAATAGTATTAGTCCTACCTCTACACTGGCACCTACAATTAGTAACTTTTTTTTAATATCCTAGCTGAGTTTTATGATTTTTAGACTTACTGTTGGTAGGTTTTCTGTGTAGAAAAACTGAAGATGCCTGAAGGAACCAATTAACTTGCCCTCATACTTGCCCTCAACGGAAGATAGGCTATGCTATTCTTTTGATCATATTTATTTATTTAAAAAATTATGAAGAATGTATACATACATACACCTTTACTATTTGTTTTCAGTACTAATGAGCTACAAAACTCTATAAGTATTATATAATTTGGTTATTCTAATGGAAATTAACATTTCAATGCAAGTATATATGACTGGATATATTTTCATTTATGATTACATACTTTAATCTTTTTTCATCAGATAAATTTTGTGATGTGAATCTGTTGCATTTACGTAACACAGAAATAACCTTATAGTCTGGTACAGCTCCTACTTGTTGAACAACCGTCAATACATTTTGCCTGTCGCTTCCTGTTCCGTTATTTTTGCAGGGTACAATTTTCACTGAATAATGTAGCAAATTCCGAGGATTTAAATTCTAGGTTCTTTCATTTGAAGCACTTTTAAAAAAAATTACTTATTAAAACTGTGTGTCTTTTTCTAAAGACTTTATTATGTCAACAGAAAATGTTAGGTTTTACTTGGATAACTGGATATTGTTCTGGGGCTAAGGTTACACAGAAACATTGACTAATGTTTATTTTTCATGTTAAAAAGACCTTGATTTATTAATATACTCCTCTCACTTTATATTGTTAATATTGCAAGCCTACCTCAATCCATTTTGGTTTGGATTTAAAGCTATAATAGATAAATACAAGAAAATAAGTTGTCTTCCACAAAACGTTTCCTAGAAAGCAAATGAATGAGCTGAGAAATAAAATTTAAGCCATAAAATAGTATCTAAATGGGAATTACTTTCCTGGAGCTATTAACTGAATATGAATGTCACTTTAACATTAACTATTTTTTTTTCTCGTGAACATTTTTTGCTGCTTTTTGAGATCATGTTTGAATCAAATTTAGTTTTGCATTGCTTGTGTATATGGTTTATCTTTTTCTAAGGCATTTTTTTAACATTCTGCTAAAGCTTGGAGAATAGATCCAAGGAAAAAAGGCTTCAATGTCAAGAATGTGAAAAACAAATTTTAATTATCAGTTTTAAAGGTGTCGCGATCTTATTCTCTATAGATTGTTAGGCAAAGAAAGAGAATCTGGTTACAGAAGTTGTACTAGCTTTTATGGGTTCACTAATCATGATATCCAAGTGTGTGTACATAGTTTGTTAGGACTAATAGATGCTAATCAGAGTCATCTCTCCAAATCAGCCTATCTGGATCCTTTGGTGATCATGCATACAATTTGTAGATTAAAATATTGAAATATTTCAGTTGCCAGTGTAGTATGCTTGCATGCGCCATAGTCACAGTTTCGGTGTTGCATATTTTGAAGTAATGAAGCAGCAGGAAGTTTGTAATGGTACCTGTGTAGAGTGGGAAGAGGAACGCTCTTCCAGAATACCAGTGCCTGACATTTGGGAAGAAAGTTACTTTGGGATTTAGTCTTTACTTCGTGAAAGCTCTGAACATGTAGTATTTGGTGGCTACCAACTCTGACCTCAGGCATTTAAAAATGTACGGTGTGGTCTTTGTCAATGAAGTAAGCAGTGATAGGTTGCTGAGTTTGGAAATTAAATCACAAAGTAACAGAGTAGTATCATCTCAGCCAGGCTGAAGCAGTTCTGGATGAGCCGGTCTGAGTGGTACAGCATAGCACTGAAAACTGGAGGGAGTTAGGTTGCATGG
The DNA here is from genome assembly GCA_013398225.1 of Steatornis caripensis. NCBI lineage: Eukaryota > Metazoa > Chordata > Aves > Caprimulgiformes > Steatornithidae > Steatornis > Steatornis caripensis. Next base: position 53,211 of record VZSC01016802.1, on the reverse strand, counting down.
TTTTGCATCAATTTTTAAATATAAATCTTACTGTGTTGTAAAGGTTTTATAATTAACTGGTTACTAACAACTGTGGTTCTATTAAAGTGTTTCTTGAGTTCTGGTTATTAATTTGTACCTAATTTGAGTTCATACAGGTCTTAGCTAAAGGGAGCAGAAGTAAGGGGCATCCTAGCAGCCAACTGCCAGCAGCAACTTCAGTTGAACTTTTATTTTCTCACGAAACAATTTAGAAATAGGCACTGAAAGATTTTCAGGTTCAGAAGACTTAAGAATTTCTGCAGAGACTGTAAAAGGAACTGAATAAGCAATAGAATTCAAAGTCTATAGCAAGTTTAAGAAAATGGAAAAAGGAGCAGTATAAGGTAATTTATGCCCTGGTTTGGTTTAATATATTCAACTGAATTTGATATTATCTTCACAAGAACTAGTACATTTTCTATTAAAATAAATCAGAATTCTTTTATTGAAACTGATTATTTTACTTTTAACTCTGTGCTTATTAAAGCTAAGGAACAGTTTCCCTGAAGATATTTGCATCTATTAGCAAAGGAAATATATGTACTACTAGAAAATACTTAACCTAGAACAAATCGGTGACAGCAGGATATTGAGCAATTAAGTCTGTGTTCTCAGAGAAGATGTAAGGGAAAACCCAGATAAATGTAACAGATACTTAGGTTGTCTAATTGAGCTGCTTAGACATTTTGTTTTCTGAAGAAAACACATATGTATATAAAAAATTTAGGTATTTGACTCAGAATACTTTTTGAAGTAGATGCTTAAGAATACTTAGAATGCTTTCTAAAGAAAATTCGAAGATTTCTGCTGTAAAAGAAACAATGTCCTATTTTTCTGCATGAAATTTGCTATTTTCAGCAATAAATTAGCCTAGTGAATAGATGGGAAGGATCATGCACCAAGTACACTGAGAGTCTATTGACAGACTACAGACCAACTAGAATAAAAGGTCATTCCGAACACGTACACTTAATTTCTGCTCTTCCTTAAGCTAGTGGCATAATTCTCTCTCACTTTGCTTCAGTGTCTGCCTTTTTTAGTGCGATCATGCTCAGTGTAAATGCAATGGCAGTACAGTTAATCAATTGTATTTCATACTGTATCCTTCGATTTTTAAATGTAATTTTCACTGCTGAGCTTTACTTTGTGAAGTATAATTTTTTATGTATTTTGAACTTTTTTTCTGGTGACTAATACCATGCACATAATTATATTTTAGATTGTTTACTCATAGGAAAAAAATATGATTTAATGTGTACTGTGCTAAGTTTCCAAACAGAACACCTCTGATCTTCAGTCTTCTATTTCATAAAACTCAGCTAAAGTTTAGGTGACCTCACTAATGAAAAAATCATTTTGAAGTTTATTTAATAATTGGTTCACCTTCTTGTAGGTAATCTGTTTTCTGTTTTAATTCTATAATTTTGAATTGTTAGGTACATACCTGTAATAATAATTTGTGTGCCACAGTCTGCTACTTAAGCAGACATAGCAGACTAGAAGAAGCCAATACATTTTAATCATTTAGGGTATATGTGTGCAACACATCATTTCCAGAGACTGTATGTATCTCTGTATATATATGTACATAAATATACAGTTCAATAGTAATTAATGGTGCTGATTTAGTGATGTGGTTAAAGGTAAATGAGAGCAAAGTGATTTTACCCATTCTGCATATAACACAATTTTTTGTTTTTCAATTTGTTGTCTATTTTTACTTTATTTTTTTTCTCCCATTCCACTGACTGGTTATGGTCTTCATGTGCTTAATTGATGAAGATAGTGATACATTTCAGGCTGTTTTTCTAAGCTTTTCTTCAAATATGAAAAGTAAATAATATTCTGCAGTGCAATACTATTTGAGAACGTTTAGCATCCAGTGTTACAAAAATAGGTGCTTTTTCTCCCCAGAATTCCTGTGGTTTTAATTTAACAGCATTATTAAGTCTCATGCATCATCATGTTGGAGAAATTGGTGATCTGGAAAATGCAGACTAATTAATATCATGCAGCTGAATACTGAGTATTTTTATATAATAACTGATTACTGCCAGAGGCATGAATCTTACACCAGACTGACACACATAAAGCGGATTGTCCCCAGTGTTGAGAGCAGGATTGAAGTGATAGCAAACTACAGAAGTATCTACATTTCAATAGGTTAGGTACTTTAACTTTATTAGTGTATTTTGTTTTGTTTGTAAACTAAAAAAAAAAAAAACATAAACCAAACCAAAACGTATCTATTGCATGGCTGTTCTCTGGAAGCTGATAATTATTGGCTAATTAAACAGAGATTGGAGAAATAGGCTTTGCCTAAATTCTCTAGTGTAGTAATTACTGATTTGTAGCATTTTCTTCTTCAAAGTATTAAATCTGACCCTGATTTTATTTTATTGTTAATGTGAATGTTTTGAAACTTGATTTTGTCAGTTTGTCTGTAAGAATAGAAGCTGTTGATCTTTCAGATTAAATGGGCCATGCTTATAAAATAGCATCTATTTTATACTTGATATCGCTTAAAACTGAATATTAAAGCTATTTCCTTAAAGGAATTACTCTCATGGTGTGATGTTTTCCACAACTGTCACTGTTCTAATTGTTGGCAATGCTCACTAATAGCCAAAAAAAGGCAGAGTTAGTTTGACAGTTGTTTTGTAAATGATCTGAATGGTCTCTGTCCTAATGTTATTTGTCTTGAGCATTGCTGTAAGTGGTATCAAACAGTACCCTTGTTTTCCCTCTAGAGGACCTAGAGGTCACTAGACTTTGGTTTTGAGCTCCCACTCCTCTCCACAGAGAGGTGTCCCTCTCAAAGTTTGAAATGTATTATAGGATAATAGCACTGATGACTTATTCTATAGGCAATTAAGAGAAATCTCTGAATTGGTAGCCCTTATCGTTATGGGAGATTTCAACTTCCCAGATATCAACTAGGATACCATACTGCTGGGACAAGCAATTCTGGGAAATTCCTGAAGTTTGTGGAAGATAATTTCTTGTCACAAGTACTCAGTGAGCCAGCTAGGAAAGATGCCTTCCTAGACTTGTTGTTTGTGAATAGAGAAGTACTGGTGATGGATGTAATAGTGACTGCCTTGGCCATGGTGATCAAGAGATGGTTGAGTTTGAAGTTGTATACCTAATGAGAAAAAAGATCAGAAGAGTTGCTACCCTGGATTTCAAGAGAGCAAACTTTAAGCTACTCAGGGAGCTACTTAGCAACGTCACCTGGGAATCTGCTTTTGCAGTGGGCGCTACCATTTAAAAAGGATGTTAATGTACATGAATGCATCCCAAGGAGGGCACCAAAGCTAGGAAGGGGCTGGCAGGCACGTCCTCTGGGCAGCAGCTGAGGAGTCTGGGTTTGTCTAGTGCGGAGAGAAGGACGCTGAGGGGCGACCTCTCTGCTCTCTCCAGGGGCAGTGAAGGGGGAGGAGCTGATCTCTTGTCCCTGGTACCCAGTACCAGGATCTGTGGGAATGGCTCAAAGCTGCACCTGTGAGGGGAGGTTCGGGCTTGACGTGAGGAAACATTTCTTTACTGAGAGGGTGGTCATAGCCTGGAACCGGCTTCCTGGAGAGGTGGTTGATGCCCATGCCTGCCAGTACAGAAGAGGTATTTGGACAATGCCCTCAATGCCATGCTTTAACATGGCTGGTTAATGTCAGCCCTGAAGTGGTCAGGCAGTTGTACTCAATGATTGTTGTAGATCCCTTAAACTCAACTAGTCTAGTCTATTCTAGAGTGTTCTTCCCACCTCCTTCTTTCCCTACCAGTACCTGCTGAGGAAATCCCTGATGATATTTCTTCCCAGGCCTGCACTAAAGAAGGGATTGAATGATCAGTCATGTCCCACCCTAGGCATTGACTCTGTCACGGTGTGGGAAGGAGGCACGTACCTTTCTATGGGAGTGAGAGCTGTGGATCTCTTGAGATCCTTTGACCATCTGAACAAATTTGCAAAAAGCAGGTGTGAAGTGTGGTTTTTGAAAGTCTTCTGTGTTCATCCAGTTTCACTGGGTTTCCACAGGATACCAAAACCCACATCTCTGATTCTAGCGAGGCTCGAAGATCAAGCCATCAGTCTGAAGCGGGACATGTTCCTCAACTGAAATGATTGCAAAATGTCCCTTGTGGTTAGGTGGCCTGAAGCTCATTGTGGCACTTGAAACATCTGACCAAACACATATCATGTATGGCTTCCTCCTCCTTTGACAGCCATGCTTCAAGCATCTGGTGTAGAAATAAAGACAGAAGCTTTTAAAAGGTACTGTGCTTGGCCACCCTTGCCTGGTTCTTTTGGCTGGCTGGGACAGAATTCACTATGGAGGCATTATCCAACACTTCCTTCTGCTCTTAAAGAAGATCCTCCAGAGCAGATGATTGCGCTAGTGAGCAACATGTTTGACATCGTGCAAGTGCTCTTACAATATACACAACAGTGGCAACAGTCTTTGGAGCGCAGTAGCATATCGATTATTGTGGCATAGTTTTCGCAGTTGCCTGTTTCATGTTTCCAGCTCCGGTGGCTTGTATTCCGGAAAAGGCAGCAGGTGCATCGGAGCATGTCCTGCCTTGTTTCATTTTGGAATTCTCTGTCTGATTTTTTTCTTGTAATGTTTCCTACAGGGACCATCTGTTCTTTTCATCCACATCTGTAAGAGTGAAACTGTTGGAAAAAATAATCCTAATGGCAATATCATTTTGGCAGTGTGAGCTAGTACAAGGTGGAAATTAAATGTAAGGTAGGTAGGCACTTTTAATGTCCAAATTGAGCAGCTCAGTTAAGAAGATTTTTCCTGAAAAGTAATGTCATAAGCAATGACTGTAAATTTCATGCTCAATCTATCCACTTCACCAGGAGATGGAAGTGGTTGGTTGTTACTTCCCTGAAGTGAGCCTGAAAGGTCAAATTCATGCTGGTGTAGAGCCCACCCAGAGTATCCTTTCCTCCAACAGGGCATCCAAAAGCCCTGTGCTGGTCCCTGCAGTGCTGTCAGATACTGAGTGAGAAATGTCCACGTGAGCAAACCTTGAGGGTATTCTGTCAAGCTGGTCACGTCTTTCAGGGTTTGTATTAGCTGGTAAAAAATTGCTGATGTTTGGAAACCTTTAAATTTGGATTTGATCCTTCATGCCTTGCCTGTAAACCCAGAAAACAGACTAAGAAGAGGCAGGTAAAGATGGTTCTCTATGTCCTTTCTTGTGTTTTTTTTTTTTTTTTTTAATTTGGGGAGTGGCTTGCTGGTTTCTGGGCTACCACTCAGTTAGCATACTTTAGTTTTGCCTAGTCTCACTTCTCTTTTCACCTTAATCTTCTATTGCTCTTTTTCTCCCATTCTCACCTACATGGAACAAAGCTTACGGATTCCTGAATGGGATTTCCAGTCTAGGGTGTCTCAGCTGGCAGAAAACAAGGAAAAATATCATCAGCATGTTTGATTTCTCCCATGATAAGGGGCACTGCCTGTCTCTTGTATTTTATGCCACCAGTGTAATGCATTTCTTCAAGCATTATTCTGTTGTCTTCCTTTTTTAAACAATTGAGATTTGAGGAAATATAGACAATTAACAAACCAACATTTAAATACATATACTGCTGATTACTGCACCATAATTATATTACTTTTCCCAATATTAATTAATAATAATGTAAAATATATTGGCATTGTATGGAGGAAGAATAACATTTGTTTAAGTTAATAGACTCAATATATGGTATTAAATTAATTGACAATTCCAATGCAGAAATTTGGGAAAAAATAGAATATTAGAATTTGACTTCACAAAGAAATATATTTTTACTCATAATCTTGGGATATTTAGCAAAATGTAATCTTATCTTACTGAATTATTTAGAAAGCAGAAAGGCATGAGAAACAATTCAATAAGGGGGCCATCTAGGAGATTACACAATAGCTTCTGCAGTAATTCATAGTGAAAGTAAGACTGATCTCATGATTACTTTTCTTTTTTTATTAAAGTCAGTTACATGGTACTTCTTGTGGCATTCCCAGGACCTATAGACACAAGGTATAATGCAGCTTTTCAGTTGCTGGAGTTACCTGAATGCTGGCCTCGTGCTTACGCACACTCTGAAAGTTTTCCTTTTTCACAAAAAGATCAAGAACTGCCAAAGAAGTACAAATCTGCAGTTGCAGTTACACAGCTTGAATAAAAATTAAAATAGAAATCAATCTTGAAGATCTGTCTGGATTTTTTTAGAGCGTGGTATATCTAGATGTGTAAGGAAATACTACCACAGCAAACGGGATATTAAACAGAGAATTATAATAGCCAAGAATTTGGTTGCTAAGAAAAGATCTATGAAATATTAATAAAAGATAACGTTACGTAGTCAGTCATCCATAATACCAGTCATTTACAATAAAATATTCTTTGTAGTATCTAGTGCTTTGACTAACTTGTAATGGATGAATATCATTTTCCCTTTTTGAAAAAAAAAAAGAAAGAGAAGTCTTTAGGAGCTAGTGCAACTCAATTTACTTAAATTGAGAGTCTGGTATACCATCCAGAATAAAAATATGATAAGTAGAGCTGGCACAGTAGCTAAGATAGCATTTGGAATTGGGAGACCAAGTTAAAATTGCAATGGCTATTTTTATGCTAATAAATTAAACAGGGCCAAGGACTGATTTCTGGCCCTTAAACCAGACGACATAGATGGGCTGCATCCATGCTACGTGGCACATGATTTTTAGGGCCCTGAAATATAGTAGTTATTTTCAATTTATTGGGGATGGGTGGTGGGTTTTGGTTAGAAGTTTGGGGGTTTTATTTCTTTTTTTTTTTCCTACTAATTGAAGTTGGTGATGAAAATCGCTCTAAAATTTATTCCTAGGAACTGACCTTACAGCCAGAGATAAATTTTCTCCAAGTTCATTTGTGATGGATATAATACAGAATTTCCGGAAATCCGATCTGCGCGGAATAAAGTATTGGAGAAGATGTGTGCTCAAGGGTGCTATAGGATGATGTGGTTGAAATAATTTGCAAAGAAAAAAGATTCTCTGACACCTTCTCTACAAATAACTTCATGGTCATAGACAACATTTTTTACAGTGTAAATTAAGTGGCTTAAAAAATATCTCTTTTAGCCGTAGCTGAAGTTATTAGCTGTACACTATGTACAATTACTTCTGCAATCAACTGTTGTTTAGTTCAGAAAAAGCAGTGTTCCATGGAGGACAAAAAGAACATCTTGTATAACCTGTTTTTTGGTTTATTGCATTTACACTTTGCTTTGGGAGTCCTCAGGGTGAAAAATACCACGTAATTTCATAATTATGTAAGTTACTACCATCATTATTTGAGGAGATGAAACTACTCTGTGAGCAGGGGAAGTATCTTAATAATCTTTCTAATTTGTGTAATGCTTCTTTGTATTATATGTCACTTTTGTTTATTTAATACCTTCTATCTTCTAGCATTTTATCCAGATTCAGGAGTATTACTAATGATCTGTTGGCATAATATTAAGCATTCAAATTTCTTCCAGTATATATGAGTTAAAATACTTTCTGTGAATGTTGTACTCCTAGACTAACTGTACCTTCCATGAGCCTCAAGCACTTCTATGAAGTTTGTACGTTAATTTAGAGAGTATCCTGTATGCTTAAGAAGAAATCACATCTAGTTAATGCAAAGATAAATTTCAGAAGTGAAGAGATTATTATTTGAAAGTTGGATTCAGTTAAAAGAGCAATAAAAACTGGATGCAGACTTGCAAATAAAAGTTTTAATGATCTTGCAGAGGATTAAATTGTAACCAGTGAAATCACAAAGCAAGTCATATCTTTATCTTGCTTAAAGGTAAAATAAACTAAGAGTTCCAGTTACAAGGAAAAATACCAGCTATATTCTTTTTTTTTGCTGACACTATCATCCATAAATAGAGTTGACTTCAGTGTATATGAAAAAAATGGAGTTAACCTTGTAAGGAAGACCTTTAATCATTTTAGGTTTTAGCATGAAAGCCAGTGTCCCTTGCTAAAGCTGTATAAATAATAGCTCTTTGGGTTAACCGGGTAAAATGGAAAAGAGGAATAAAATAGTTTCTAGCTTCCCTGTCATCCTCCTCAAAAATCCCACCCCCAGAACCAATAACAAAAACAGAGACGTCAACATTTTTTTTACTTCAAATTTTATTTATTTTTTTCCTGGAATAATAATCTTTCAATTTCGTGGTTAAAGTTCAATTATAGGCAGATTTGTTTGCATTTAAAGCTAGAATTATTTCCACTACAAAACAAAACATTTCTGGCTAAAATTAAGTAGAGCTGATCTACTTTTTCTTTTTTCTTATTCTGTAGTCCTTCCTTAAAAAGATCATAATATTTGTATTTTAAATATCAGACACTTATAACATTTTAGAAATTCTTGAACACTGAACACATTTAATATGTTAACGAACTTTACCTTTGATGATGTTATTGGATATTTTTACCAGTATTCTGAAACTCCTGTTACTTGGGCAGAACAGATGCATGAAACTGCAATTACCTTCTCATTAAAGGTGTCAAGAGTGATGCCTTTCTTGTGAGGTTTATGGATTTCTGCAACTGGTCCTTGGCAATGTTCATATTCACACTACTGGGCTGATGTTTTGCCATTCTCAACCCAATTATTTCATTTGTCCCATAAATAATAATAGCCATAGAATTTTTAAATTTCTTTTTGTACTGTGAATATCACAACGAATGTACCAGTAGATAGATACAATTTGTAGTTACTTACACTTGGTAATTGTATCTTATGCTTATTCTTAAAACTTAGCATACTTTTACTACTTTGTTTTGGAATGTTTATTGTGTATTGTCATGGTTCCTTTCTTTCTCGTTTTAATAGTCACAGTGAGATCTCTTTTTTTTGAGTTTAAAAAAATATTTTTTCAGAGTTGCAATAGAGTTTAATGATAAGCATGTGGTGAAAATAGATGTCTGAAAATGTTACAGGTAACAATTACTGAGAAATTGTTAGCTCTTTTCCTGCTTTTCTCCAACATCTATCCATTATATTTCTTCACTCTTTTGACTTTACATGCTCATTCCTTCAGTCCAGGCTGTCTGAATGAGTCGTCTTTGAGATTCTGTTTGCACTTTATTCACCCACTGGCTACCATTGAATAATAATACACGCTTTCTTTTTGCCAGTGGCTCAGTAGCAAGTAGGACATCTGCCTCTGTAGCATTTGCCCATGTATTATGCTAAAAGTCTCTTAGAATGGAGCCATGAATGGACGTCAAACTGAGAGGTCCTGCAAAGCAAACTGAAACCTTGAGAGACTGCCACTGGCTCACGCAGAGACTTTGTAATTGAATGTTCTACACCATTTCACCCATTTGCAGAGTCTCTCTTGTTGCAGTTTACATGGTAATTTAAAATACTGGTGGAGAGTGAGTCCTTTGCAAACTGGGCAAAAGTGGCTGCTCCAAACATGTCATTGTTAGGAAGGTCTAGAACTTGTGTGAGTGATTACAGCACTGCCCTCCAGCAGGAAGACCAAACTACAGTCTTTTTCTCTACGGAAAAAAAACAGCAATCATGTCAATGAGCATAGTGTGCCCAGAGTTCCTTCGCGTTAGAGGCACCACAAACTGTACAGAATACCTGAAATTATGTGAATTTCTGTCACTGTAGTGGCAAAAAGGTGAAAGATAAGTGAGCATTTAGGGGAGAAGTACATCTTAGAATGAGCTAAATATTGTTGTCTGGGGCAAGAACCGTACAAACAACATCTCAGATGTTTATAAAAAAGCTTGGGGATATTACCTTGGCTATGGGGACTTATTGCTCTGATGTATCTTATCTTTGGTTATATGTGATTGTAGACATGGTTAGGTGCTACTATGCCTCAAATCAGATGACATGATGAGGACTCACTGCAAAAACATGCCCAGGATACCTAGAAAAAAGCTGTGGTGCTATTTGGCACCTCAGACTTGCATAGGTTGCCAAGACCAAGGTAGAGCAGTAGAAGAAAGCTGAGGGAGAGCAGGCTGTATCTCCTAACTCTGCAGCCACTTTGCCTTCATTGTCCTTTGGTCACTAAAGTGAGGATAGCTGGTGGTGGCACTGCATTTAGTGCTCTTGTTCGTGCTTTAGATTAGACAAGAAGAGGTAGGAGAAAAGCAAGAACAAGCAGGAGATAAGCATGCTGAGGCTTTTCAGTCTAGTCCAGCTACTAGTGTGGGCTGGGCCTACTAGTTTGACAGGGGAGGATGGTAGTTGGCACACAGAGCAGCATAGCCACCACAGTGTCCCTACGGGTATTGATAAAGCTCCTGTAGACAAAAGGGTTTGAGATATCAGTGTTGAGGTTTTCATTATAGTTGGATCCCTTTGTGATCAAGGGGAAGAGGGAGACAGAAAGAGTCATTGAGGTACTGACCTGGAATGCCAAAATGAGGGTTTCTAGTGTTCTTAATGGTTTGGAAGGAATCAGTTTTAAATGTTGTCTAAATAATGTGGCTACTTCATTATTTGTATGAATAGAGCCCTGCATGGAGGAAACTTCTTCATCTCTGTTTCACTTCAAGCTTCTCTTTGTTGTATATCCTTGTCTGTGATATAAAGGAAGGAGGGAGGATATAAAAGGAAGGAGGGCTATAATAACGCCTTGGTAGATCAAAGATGAGAAAAGCACAGTCTTTGTACTCACTACTGAGTCCATTTCTAATAATGGATTAGCTAAGAAGCTTGAGGTGGTTTACTTTTTTAGCTGAGAGCTGGCAAATAGTTATTGTCTCGTCATGTAACTGTAAGTTTGTGCGTTTGTATCATTATATCTTTATGAATGTTAAAGTTCCATATTTCAGGGCCAAGTCTTTGGATCATGTAAATTATTTCATTCCATTAAGGCCAGGTATTATTGAGGCACAAAGATTCAGACAAATTATCTAAGAGAAGTATCTAGTGTTGCTGTACTTAATTTATGGTATTTCTGTAGGTTGTGGTGATTGCACTGTAGCGGGTAGAGAGATCAATATACTGGTATGTGATTTAGCAATAAGTGTGTAAGATGTGGATTTATTTCTCTTCACATCTTTAAAAACTTTCAAATGAATGCTGATTTCAGCATTACTGCTCCATTCAAGGCCTCAGGCAATTACTTTTTGATCAGTAGTAAGAACTCCTTTTTCACCTTAAGAAACATTTTCATGAATGTGGAAATGTGCATGGTTTCTCCAGGCAATAAAAACCCATTAGAATGAGGAGTGAGGGGTAGTGATGGTTAGGGTAGCAATTTTGACAACTCTGAGGAAACTTAATGTATAGAAACTTAATTTATACAAGCTGATAGGAATTCCTACAGTGATGGTCTACAGAGGGAGAAATTTTGCTTGTTAGCCACAATCCCAGACTAGTAAAAGAAGTCTTCTAATCAGCCTAGCATTAAAGATGATACGATCTTGTGTAGTCCTGTGGGCACATATAGTCCCACGTGGAATCCCAAATCAGTTCAGATTTGTATCATTCATATACATGTAGTGCATAAATTGTGGACTTCTGTAAAATACAACAATGTAACTCTGCTATGCTAGGATGATATATTACAAGATTGAGCTCTAAATAATATCATATTTTGCTTTTCAATTAGAAATAAACTAGTGACTTTACCTATATTTTTCATACTACCACAGGGATTTTCTGTGGTGGATGGGATATTTGAAATGTTCTAGCCAAAAATAAGATCTGCGGACTATATAAAACTAAACACCTTCAGTTGCTTAGTAGGATACAGTATTTACCCATTTAATATATGTCACAGTTTAAAGCTGGGCTGGCTATTAAGTGAAAGACAGATGCTCTTTGTTAACCCCCTCCCTCCCTGAAGTTGGGGGGGG
>VZSC01016802.1:7344-40482 GCA_013398225.1 Steatornis caripensis | reverse complement strand
GAGACTTAACTAAAAAGCAAAGTTACTAAAAGAAAATCGGTTCTGTCCTGGCCCAAACCAGGACAATATAAAAGAACATTACATAAACATAAAAATCAATAAACAATGTGTTAACCTCACGCACTTGGGGTGGGGGAACAGGAGAATAGATAACACATGCACTTTGCTTTGAAACCAAGCAAACCCAAAGTACATTGAATCAAGAGGTGAACAGAACTATCCATGTGGCTAAGGTTCTTTAATCTAGCATTTTAATGTTGTATTAGTTTACACTTTCATCAAAAGTAATTGTAAAGAATATTTATCAAAAACTAAGTATTTTAACTCCCAATTTCCTAATATATTAAGTTGTCAAAGTTAGTAGACATTGAACATGAGGTTATGTACTTCAGAGGTTTTTCGTTATGCTTTGTCATTACACTACATCAAACTTTGTATTTAATTTGTCACACATTTGTATAATTATTATTATTGTAATTGTTAACAGAGTTATATTTTCCCCTGGGATAAGAAAGCCAGCTTTTCAAATTTTGACAACTTAGGCTAACCAAATCTAAGATAAGATACAAAGCCAACAAATCTGTCAGGTTTCTTTAACAACAGAGAGAATAATTCAAAATTACGTCTCTTGAATATGATTATAGAATTTGGTAGGATAAATATTTGAGCTTATTTCCAGTGCGGTAGGGAAAAGAGCATTTGTAGTCACTTATATCTAAAGTGATACAATCTGCAGGCATTGTACAGAGCTATATCGAATGTCAAGAACAGTGATTAAAAAAAAGAAGCAAAACAAAGCCCTAGATGTCCTAACTTAACCTTATGCAAGATTAGAATTGTGTTGACAGTTTAAAATGTAACTTCAAAGGTACTGAGCCTGAAAGAGACTAGTTTTCAAAGCTGTCTTGTTTCCCAGCTGGTCTTCACCTGATGTGTAATCCCTGGCAGCTGTTCAGATCTCCTTTATAAAGTATTGTGAATGAAAACCTATTATGGAGAGAGCCTTATAAAGGAGTGACATTTTATAGTAAATCTTAGTTTAAATTCCATTTTCTATTAGTGCTACCAGAAGTTGAAAGAACCATGACAAAACACAGAGGCAAATAAAAGGTCTTGAGGTAGAGAGGAGGGCTAGTCAGGAAGAGCCACTTGTCTTGAGAATTGTTTTCTCCTTTCCTGACTTGAAACTGTCTATCATCAAATCCAGCTTTGAGATATTTTTGTGCTATAGCTTTGAATAAAGATTGAGAGAGATGACCCTGATGAAGGATGATCATGAATAGAGTAAGACTTCCTTATATCTAACTGGTTAGGTTAGTTTTTCTTTTAGTTTTGTTTGTTTGATTGTTTTCTGTATGAATGCTTTTCAATTTAACATGTTATTTGTTTTAAATAGTAATAAAGAAGTACATTGAAAGGATTTCATAATGAAAAACAACACTTTTCCAAACAGAAGTTTCCAAAAGGAAAAGATTTGTAGTTTTTGCCTACAGATTCTTATATTCTATATTGAATATTCAGTAGGGAGCAGTGGAGTGGCAGTCTGAACTCACTTAAAGTGCTTTGTGCTTTATCCAGTGACCAAAATATTGAATTAAGTATCCTCTTAAGTCATGGTCTGCATGTACACAGCAGTCAGCATTCCCTGTGGGCTGAGCTCCATACAGATTTCATCATTTATAGTTAATGCTCTGAGGGAGTTGTGGGCTGTATTATATAGGCCATAGTCTGGTTGGTAGCCTGGCCCGTAAGGGAACAGATCTGAGAATACGTATCTGAAAACACCTTTTTTTTTTTTGCAAGGCAATATTCTTCTATAGAAAAAAAAATAGTTTCAACTTAAGTAGTTTGATATTTTCAGTGACATAAAATAAAGCAGTTCAGCTCAAGAAATGTCATTTTAGTTGAGTTGTTTTGATGGGAACTGATTGAAATACTGTTTTGTCATATTCAAAATTATGTTCTTATGAATTTCTATTCTAGTATTTCTATTTTTTGAAATACTTGCCTTTTTTCCTCCACTTTTGGGTAGAAATAAACAAGTTCTGAAGTACCATTCCACCAAATGCTTTCAGCCAGTTATCAAAGACTTTATATTTGATCAACACAAGAGCTGTCTTTGGCAGTTCTACATAAAATAGCAGCTGTTGAGGTACAGCAGAAGAGTTGCTCTCAGCATCAATTATTGCTATTAGCACATCTCTTTGAGATCCTACATTCTTTGAGATTTGAGATTCGTCTTGTTGCTTTTCAGCAAAGACAGGTAGCAGATAGCTCTGTATTCTTAAAACTTGCTTTTTCAAGCTCATCTTTGCTGCTACTTTCATTAAACCAGTAGAAGAAACTATTTAGAATGACTCAGGAGGGGCTAATAGGAAAAAATCCCTTTATTAATAGGAAACAGTATCAAAATTATGCTATTAAGTGACCTATTTGCTGACTATATTGCTTCAGCCAGGGGCTGTTTGTTTTTTCCTCATGCAGCTTATCCCTTCATGGCAGTAATAGAAAATCATAGTTAGCAAGGAAATTGTGTCAAAATTACTAAAGAAAGCTAACATAGAAATCTGTTTTATTCCCATTTCTTGAGAGTAGCAATATGTAAACCAGAATAAACACTCTCGGTGGTTTTGGAAAGTGTCTTTGGGATCCTGATCTTGAAAAATCTCAGTTTCACACATTAAAGTTAGTATGTAGAATTCACTGTAAGTAGTCTTATCTGTAAAAGCTACTGATTTGATTTGCCTGAATTCAGATTTGCATATAAACTGTGGACATATGTACAATATAAGTATGGAAGGTATGAATTTTGACTGTCACTGTTAGTGCAGCCATTCCGCCTGGAGTCCTAAACCATCTTTGTAGGGATATTATTCTAAAAATAAGAGTGGCAGCAGATGCAAAGATAATCTATAATACAGGTGTCACAATATTTCATCTTAGTTGTTTAAATCGGAAATATAGACTGGTTTCCTAAACAAATGAAGGATCTCTGTACCTTCCCAATGAAAGCAGTCTGTCCTTTATTTTTGATGACAGGTTTATGAAAACAGTAGCCAAAATAATTCATGGAAAGGAAGAAACATGTTTAATTCTCAACACATCTAAACAAAAGAAAGTTTGGAAAAGAAGGTAGTTGAGTTGAATCCCCTTAGTAATTCACCTTTGTGCTATGAGATCCTAGTAGCAAATTCCACCTGCAAAAGTGTCTTTATTCTTAATATTCAACACACTGAGATACTACCAGACGCTAAAAGCACAAAACCAATCCAATCTTATTCATGGTAGTGCTGCACTTGCATCTTACAAGGTACATATTGAATGGCAAGAGTCACACAGCAAGTAGAAAATGGCAAAATTACTTTTTGTTTTCTTCAAATGATGTTTTTCATGCAAACAGTTCTAGAACTTCAAGTACTTACCCTCACACTTTCATCCAGAAAGAGTATCAGCAATAAACAAAGAGTGCCTTATCAAAGCAGCTGTTCATAATAACAAATCCATTACAAATTTCAAACTACCTACCAAAAAGATCAGAAAACAACCATTCAGGATGTGACTTGGGCTGGAGAAGAGTGATGAACAGAGGACGAAGGTAAAACCTTATGCCTTTGGCACTAGATGGAATAAATTGCTCAAAGGGGGAATTTTCACAATTATGGTTTTCCTTTATTTGTGAGCAAAAGGTGTATGTAGTACCCTCAAGAGCAAATGGTGTCACTTTAAGGTGGCATACTCTGTTTCTACATTTTGGGTTGTCTGAGGTTGCTACTAATAAATACAAAATGCTTTTATCTAGAAAAATACAGAATCCGTGTAGACTATGAAAATCCCATACAATTCCTTAGAAAACTTAAGAGTAGTAATCTTTGTTCCCAGTGTTTTTGTGGGCAAACCTATAGTTCCCTACTGCTTCATTAACAGTGCAGTAAGCAGGAAAATAGACGAAACCTATCTCATTACCTATTCTCTGTTTTGGCCTAAACAAAGCTCCTCTGCTTTCAATGTTTTGCAGAGGACGGGAATATAATATCTCCTATCTTAAAACCAAGATACATGCTCTTAAATTGTTACCGTGTCAGAATGCATTACTAGCAGGTTCAGTCTTTGGTGAATGAGACCTTTAAAATGAAGTTTACTTAAGCCAAGGTTTTCTTACCAAAGGATGACAAGGAATTTGTAGCTTTCTATGTATTTTACTTGTGGTATGCTATCAAGCTCTAGCAGAGGAATAATGTTAATTTATATTAAACAACAAAACAAAAATACAGCGAGCCACAGGTCTTTGCAAGAACCTGTTAGATTTGGTTAATTTTTTGTTTCTGAAAAATAGTAATTTTTTTCTGACATCATTGAGGAGTCAATTCATCAAAGCAAATAATCTATTTTTTTCTAAAAATCCCTCAACATCTAATTTATACTGCATTAATAAAGACAGAAACTGAAAACTGAAGATGATTCAAAACATGCTGGATTTGTTTCTTCCACGTAAATCTAGGGATCTGAAATTTTCTTTCTAATACAAGATTGGAAAAAGTTTTTAAACATTCAGTTTTCCTGAAGGAAATATTCTTATCCATTCTTTCTTGTAGCCTTGATAAACCACATTAGCTGTAATGAACCATATAGTAAGATTTAGTCTGTCTTGTCTCTATGATACATGTGTTACCACCAAGGTTATATCTAACATACCAAACTTTTGGATGCTGATGGTTAATTTTGCCTGCACATTACTGGATGTTGAGGAAAGCTTGAGTAGAGTCTCACTTTGTAGAGAAAATAATTTAAAATGGGTGTTTTGTAAATGAAGCGTTCTTATAAAGTTTGAGAAATATCTGTACTTGGAGGATGTATTTGCGTTACCTGTTGCTGATCCTTTAGGGATAGCTCTAGTGTTCTGATCTGAAGTGCTCGACACTTTTTTTTCCAGAAATGCTTTCTCTTATAAATGCATGGAAATGAAGTTTATCCAATTTCAGTTTATTCAGCATTTACTTATTTTCACTGTTCAATATCTGGAAATGAAGAGCTGGAATTATGGGGATTTTTAATTTTAACTTCACAAAATATGTGGTTTAGCTAAATTTTATTTATTGTATCAGTGCTCAATCCACCGGCTGTAGATAGGACTAACTTTTTATAGGAAATTGAGAGTCTTGAGTGTGTAATTATACCAGAATCCTACAGTAATAAAGAAACATAGTAGTGACATGCATTTCAAAAGATTATTAATTTGATTTCTTTTTCCTCCTTGTTTCTGTTTTCTTTCTTGTTGCTGGAACTCTCATGTTAGTTCTAAGAAAACTCTGAGGGGTGTACTCTGCTTCTTAGGTGATAATTAAATTTGTGTTTAAAACATAACACTTCTGCAAATAGTCTTAAGCAACTTTATTTAATTGATATCCACATGGCTATCGGTATGTTTGCAGTTCCGTGGCTGAATTTTCCATTCTTTTGTCTCATTCTTCTCCCTCAACATTTGAACATTTATAGAAAACTGTTGGATATTATTGACATATATTTTACAATTGAGTATCATAATCTCTGTCTTCCATACAAACTCTTGAAAAGGAAAATTAATCTCTTGGAGAGTGTGGTCCAGCCCTCTCTTGTATGGTTTGGCATGCAATTTCATCACATGGCCTTTTCTTTTCAGCTTGTGACCTGAGTATAGGTCATCAAATATGTAGATTTATTCATGAACAAACATTTCTGTTATACTTAAACTGCATTAAGTAAAAGGTCAGATTAAAGTTACAACAGGACCAAAAAGAAGAATACATCTGGCACTGTATGCAGGTCTAACAGACTGCTGAGAGACAAGAAAAGGGCTTTCATGGTATTCTGGCAACTACATCCAGTGGATCATGTGGGTTGTCAGTCAAATATTGGAAGGTGAAATATTGGAATTTGATTGTAAATATGTATATATTCTGAGAAAAAAAAAAAAATCTCCTGAAGGCTATCAAAGTATTTTCTTGAGGGAATCAGGAAGCTATATTATTTACAATTCACGGTTAGACTCAGTATATTAATTTTTTCTTGTGTCTCTCTTGTCTCTTCTAACGGGAATGTAATTACCATCCTAAAAGATAGAAGAAAACAGAAAATATTTCCTTTTTTTAATACTAATTTGCATTTGGGGTTTGCATCTCTTTAGGGTTTTGGTTGAATTACTACTTGCCACCAGCTTTATTTCAACAATAATTTCATAAAGTTAGATCAAAAGCAACAATTCAAAAGCACACCCTAAATATTTACACGTAGAGTTTTAAGAACATTTGTACAATTTATAACACCATTTGCTTGGCTACACTCAGACTTTTTACAGATATTAGCCAAAAATTACTTTAAGGAATGTATTTCCGTATTCAAGTGTGTATATAAAATGACTACTAATATGCATATAAATATGCTAAACATATAATGTAAAAAGAGTGTACCTTCAGGCCTTCTGGGTAGCTACCTCTCATTATTTATTTGAGTTTTTTTGTGCTTCCTAATTCTCAATATCAAGCAGCAGGTTAGAGGGAGAGAGAGGATTTTCCTCACACCTCCTTAGGACAATCCCATTTCAAACTCAAGCCAGCAGTATTATGTGCTCTTCACAGTCACTATTTCTCTGTGGAGAAAATATGATGAACAATTTAAAATACACAGTGCTTAAAAGGTATCAGATATGCTTGAATATGGAAAGTACACAATTAGGTTGGAAGAACATGCGTGTATTTGAACACGGAGAAAGTAAGCTGCCTTCCTGTGATGGACTGCGTTTTATGTATAGCTGTTCTTCTGGGGTTCCCTTGCTTCTCTTTGTGTGATGAATGTATTTGGCTCCAAGACACCAGCAAAAGAAAGTAATTTCAAGCTGTAATGATTTCTAGGAATTGACAAAAAAATCCAAGAAAACAAACAAAACCCCAACTAAACTATTATTTTAGCCTCCCCTGCTACTTCCTATGGAAATAATTGGTGTGATGAAGAATCCATTTTCCACTTTGTGATGCTTTGAATAGAAGGATTCTACTGCATAAGGAAATCTGTCATCTTGAGGAAAATAATGACTTAGAGAAGCATATTCTGTTCTTTATTATAAGGAATGGCTTTCAGTGTCTTAGAACCTTATTTTCAGGTTATAGCTTTGTTTTTATTAGTGTTCAAAATTGGCATATTGGAAGAAGATAAACAGAAATTGATTAATTTTACAGTGCATATTTATTTAAAGTTTAGCTGGAAGAAAACCACTAGTGACTAGCTCCTTCATTTCAAGAAATGGATGCACATATTAAACACATGATACTTCTATAGGTAGATTTATGTGAGACATACTTATGCAACTTATTCAACAATTCATAAGCAAAATATAGAGTTACAAATTCATCATTTTCTTTATTTTAACGTTAACAGTCTTGTAATGATATTCAATACTGACTGTGGGATTTCAGAGGTGTCCTCTGGCACAGTAAGAGGAGAAGGTGATGTCTGCTCAGTCCCCCACCTACCTTCTCAGGTGAATTTTTTCCTTATAGTTCTGTTACATAGCTCCTACTTTTGTTGCTTTCTGGTGATTCAAATTTGTGCATTGCCTTAAAATCTTAGACATGGACCTGTCGGAGCAGGTCCAGAGGAGACCCACAAAGATGATAAGGGGACTGGAGCACCTCTCCTGTGATGACAGGCTGAGAGAGGTGGGATTGTTCAGCCTGGAATAGAGAAGTCTTTGAGGAGACCTTATTGCGTCCTTTCAATACTTAAACGGGGCTTATAAGAAAGATGGGGACAGACTTTTTAGTAGAGCCTGTAGCGATAGGACAAGAGTTAATGCTTTTAAACTAAAAGATGGTAGGTTCAGACTAGATATAAGAAAGAAATTATTCATGATGAGAGTGGTGAGACACTGGAACAGGTTGCCCATAGAGGTGATAGATGCGCCATCCCTGGAAACATTCAAGGTCAGGTTGGACTGGACTCTGAGCAATGTGATCTAGTTGAAGATGTATCTGCTCACTGCAGAGGGGCTGGACTTGGTGACCTTTACAGGTCCCTTCCAACCCAACCCATTTTATGATTCTATGATTCTGACTAGCTATGAATTGTTTTCTTTTGAGTGAGTGCATAGGAAAACTTACATTCTGGAACAGAATACATGCAGAATTCCCCAGAGGTGTGAAGAGGGTGAGCATCTTCACAGATTCCTGTTGCTTTTTCCCTCCATTTGATCCATCAGACAAATTTACTAGCATTTGTTGTGCATGCTGTTTGGGTAGTAGTGATAAGAGTTCACTATGAAGATCATAGATACTCAGTTGTGCCAAAGCATTTGTTTCAGAAGGCTGTATTCTCTTTCTATCTTACTTCACGGACTTGATCAAAATGAATCATAGAATTGTAGAATAGCAGGATGGAAGGGACCACAAGGATCATCTGGTCCAACCTTTCTTCGCAAAAGCACGGTCTAGACAAGATGGCCCAGTACCCTGTCCAGCTGAATCTTAAAAGTGTCCAATTTTGCGGAATCCACCACTTCCCTCAGGAGATTATTCCAATGACATTATTCCAATATGTGCATTTTGGTTAGAGCAAGGAGTGTTGCTACTGAAGGTAGTGTTGAAACTGTTCCATGTTTGCTGGTATCAAGCATATGCTGATCAACAGTACTGAAGAGAAACAGCAGAGATACAATGTGGGAATTTTATTTCCATTGAGTTGTAACCACATCTAATTCAGTACTGCCAAGGGGAGACATTCTATTTTTTTCTTTCTAATTATTTAATTTTGCGATGTAAGCGTGCCATTTCAGCAGACTTCCTTTAGACACTTCTGTATGCAGTTTTGCCGTTTTCAGTGAATAGATTATTTGCCTATGTATTAGCTGTAGATTATTGTCCTTATATGACATCCATCTAAGCCAATATTTTGACCACCTACTTAGCAGTCCAACTTATTTCTGAAATGAAACAGAAATATCCGTAATGTCAAATACAGAAACGATTAATGCATTATCATTGATCTTGATCCAGATTATTCTCAGAAATGTACTACAAACACAAATTCCTGAATCTTTCAATATAACTCAGATGTTACTTAATCATTCTGTTAATTACACATAAACCAGAAGATAATCCAGCTCAATTTTATAAAAGATACATTGACTTTACTATACTAGCAATGGCAAAATGCTGATCATAAGCATGTTTAAAGAAAAGTTAGCTTTTTGCTAAAGAGGTGGCAGTTCTGCAACCATGCTTCAAGCATAAATCCAGGTTAGTAGATTTTAATCTCGCTCTTCTCCCCTGTCCCGTCCTGCCAGCTTTCTGTAAAAAGAATCCATAGAAACTAATGCAAAATGGTTTCTGCTGCCCAGCTGAGTTCTTGGCAATGCAACTGAGCTACATTCATTCCCTGCTTTCAGAAGAAGCTTTGCCTTTCCTGATACCCAAGGTCAGAAATCTTATTCCAGGGGCCACCTATCTGTTACCTGTTTCTGAAGACATGTCTATATGTGGCATCCAGTTGTCACCAAGGATTATTTGGGAACAGCATTTATTTAGTACTAGTATTTTTTTAAAATATATTTTAAATATTATATTAGCATTAATAAGCAGACAGTGGGTTCTGAAACATGAAGGTCTGCCTGTATGAAGAGTTACTCCCCTCAAACAGGCAAAGTTGTTACAGAGCTCAGTATCATTCAGTTCTCCTTATAGGAGTTTTATTAGTATTTCTCTTATATCGTGCTAGTTAGTAACATTGAGAAATACATAAGTATTACAAACTAGTAAAAAGGAAGTGGAAAGAGCCCAGCACTGTAAAATGTTTTTAACCTGTTTCCTTTTGTGCATGGAAGGTCTTCAGAAAAAAAGAAAAATACATTTTAAAAATTGCCGTTTCCATTGATTATGATTCTGCTTTTTTTCTACTCCTGTTCATCATCTTCTGTTTTATGACTCAGTAGTAGATAAAGCAATGAAGATAAAGTAATGTATTGCTGACTTAGAAATCTATGCTGGTAATTTAGAGGTAGCAGAGTTTGAAACTTTTTATCTCTTTATTTAAAAAAAAAGTGTTTTTTAAATCACAAGCCATTTTCTTACTGCTTTTATTCAGAACCAGAAATGAGATAAAAGTCACAGATTCAACTCTGCTTAAAAAATTAATTTCAAAAGACACATACAAAATGAGCTGCAAAAGGCAAGACAAGGAATGAGTGCTGTATCATAGTGTCAAAACACTGAGATGGATTCTGCCACATTTCGGTTATCTTTCCTTTTTATAAATATTTAAGAAATACAAGTCAGCTGAGTTCCATGTATGCTTTTATTGTTATCCTACTTTTACTTAGGATTACATTATCTGTGGGCAACTTTTTAGGTGGAATAAAAGTTGATGAAAAGGAGAAATTAAAGCAAATCTGAGTGAAGATGGAAAATAGTTGAAAAACAGTATCCCTGAGTCTAGAGAGCAACTTTCCCAAAGGTACTAGTAAGAATGAGACCAGGTTCCCTGTGTTTTGGTTCCACGTCCTGCCCTTACCATCAGCTTTACTTGTTTTTTTTTCTCTTCTGGGTGGAAGAATTCTAAATGCATCCCTTGAATGGAAGAACATACATGCAGAGAGAATGTCTCATTCACACAGATCAGAAACAGAGTATTTCTGTACAATTTCATTAGCACTATATTTTACCCTAGGTAAGCATGCATAATTAATTGTAGCTGGTTTAGGTGGACATGGTTTCATTGGTCCCAGTGGAGGTTTCCAGGCTGATATACAGTTAGACGAAAGACAAGATCTGCCCTACTGTTCTAGTGGCAGTCAGTTTGTCCTCTGACAATTGTGTGACTGAAATATAGGCTGAAAGTCACAGATCAGAAATGTGCACAGGCACGATTTTGTCTCAGGTTATTTATAGGAAGGGCTTTCCAGTCTTGAGTAGCCACTGTGAATTGTGTCTTTCAATCCAGGTCTTAAGAAACTATGCTAACTCAGTCCATCTGGAAAAAAAAGTATACCAAAGCCTGGAGATTTTGTGTGAACAAATTTTAGTGGATGCTTCCAAACATCCTGTTGTCTCTTCTTGTTAGGAGACATCTGAAAAGCTTAAAATTCTCTCAAAGCCACAGAAGCAGTTTTTACTGATAAATCCAAAATAAATAAAAAATTTGTTTTCAGGATAATTCCTGAAATTCCACTGGTTAGAAAACAGAATTATGCCACTCCGAGTGCTTTGACATAAAGAAATGTGTGAGTTGTTAGTGTTGCTGCGGTAGCTGTTTATGCTGGCTCATTGATGTGTCTCCAGAAGTAAAAAAAATAGTTCAGTTTCTGTGGCCCATTCATTCTTACCTGTTTGGAAACTGCCAGTGAATGTAACAGTTGTGATTATACAGAGAGCTGTCCACCAAGACTTCGCCTGAAATGATCAGCTTTTCATATATAGCCACAAGCAGCTGTTGGATTTTCTAGTTACTATTAGCTTGGCATAAATGTAAGTTGATGACTCGGGAAGTCAAACTGTACATGCAGAATTGTTGGTGCTCTGAGCCACTCAGTTGCCTGGGACTGGATTTTGGGAGCTCTTGTACTTGCTTGAGAGGGAGGAAGAATAACAACCTGAACAGTCAGAGGTTTCATCAACTGCTGTTGTATGTATAGATATCAAAGAGAGAAAAAGCTACCTTAATCATATTCTGTCAGTTTAAAAGTAGGGCTTTTTATTTTCTATTTTTCTGCGAAAATATATACAGTGTTGTACCACACAATCACCTAAGTACCAGGCTGGAAAACCTGCAGAAAACTGTTGTCAGAGTCTGGATTTGGAGCAAATAGCCTAGCAAGACATTTTCATTTTCAGAAGTCAAACCTGCCATTATATTTATGGCTTTGTTTAGATTCTTTTTTTCTTTTTGTGCATCTCCATCTAGAGTTTACAAAGAAAATAGACCTGCTGTGATGTGAACCCCTAAGGAAAGATATGCTGCCTCTGTAATATACTGAAATGTCAGAAAATCATTTATTGAGCCACTGGTGCCTTTAGTGACTGGTTATAATTTGCTTTGCTGTCTGATGATGTGTGTGTTTGTAGATCAATTATCTCAAGAGCTCTTTGGAGCCATAAGGTCATCTTTCACATATTTGTCAGATACTTCTCTGCAGAGATGCCAAGTAGCACATTTTTCTTCCAGAACTTAATAGATCATCCCTCAGAGTAAGTGAAAGAAGACTGGTGATGGCAAGACTCTCAACGATGTAACTTTGCCGTACTTTTAATATGTTTATATAGATACATATAACTAGCAAATTATAGGAAGGAGTTTTACCTAAAAAAGTAGCCTGTAGCCTCTTTCAGTTTGGTGATTTGTAATTCGCGTGTGAGGACCTTTATTCAATTACCAGTATTTTAATCTTGATTGCATCCAGGTGGACAGAAGAGTCTTGTGACACCAGCATAATTTCTGTCAGTGATCCAAGAATCAATAGCCCTTCCAGGAGGAGCCCAGTCTTTAATGTTTGGGACAGAACTTGTGAACACCCGCATCGCTTGCTTTCCTCTTGGGACTGTAGCACTGTAATGTGTTTTTACTATGAGTTGAGGAGCCAGAAGGGAGAAAAAGAGGTGAACAAATGTCAAACAGATGAAGTTACTAAATTCAAAATCAAATAGTAATAATAGTTTAATAACACCTTTACTGGAAAATTGTAAGGCACCTTGCAAACATTAATTGTGAGACAGAAGTGCACAAGGGTTAGTTAAATTATATGTGATTAACTTAGGTACAGAAAGCAAGAGTGATATATTTCATCTTGGTAGTAGAAATTCTACTGAGAACAGTCCTAAAAATCAGCTCTAGTTTACACTAGTTTTACACTAATGTATAAACTTGCATAAGTGAGCAGTGGATTGCTTCTGATTTGTATAATATTGTGCGACTGGTACTTGGACACTAGTGATCCTTGATCCACTGGTGATCTGAAGGGTGACTTCAGGTGTGCCAGTGCCATGCTGGCATGTTAATTGTCACCTTGAAAAGAGAGTTCACAAATCTGGTGGGTTCAATGCAAGAAGAGATGGGGAAGGTTAAGCATGGGAGGAGGAGCATGTGAATAACAAGTGAGGATGGAAATGGGAAGGAGATATTTCAGCCAATGCCTACATTAGCAGGTAGGGCTGGCCAAGATGGATGGCACCAGAAAGCAAATCAGCTGGTGCTGAGACCGTGGACTCACCGCTCCCTGTGCTTTCAGGTCTTTTATTTCGGATTGGCTCTAGACTGACTTCATGGACCAACAGATCGTTATTGGTGGGGCATCTTTCACTGTAGGCTCAGTCTGAGAGTGAGTAAGTTTGTGTGTTGAAAGACCATGCTGCAATGTAAGTGGGGCAATCCTGGGGTTCACGTAAAAAACATCTAATCTGAACTGAAATGCAAATGTAGACCTGCCCTAAAAGCAGGAGAACTGGAAAGGCTGAAGGAAGAGATGTGCCGGAAGTTGTCCCTCTCCTTTACTTTCATGACTTTTGCCACACTGTGTCAGGAACCTGGATGCTGATTAAAATCCTCTCTTTAAGGTGAAAACAGATTCAGGTTTAATTTCAGCACTGGAAGGGGAGTGGTAGGTAATCCTAGTTAATAAATTGACTAATAGATTTGTCTAAGAAACGAAACCCTTTTTCTGTTTTCTTTTTCCTTTCCTTTTTCTGTTTCTCCAGCCTTTCTGAATCTGAGGCTGTTTAAAAACACCACTCACAGCTGTAAGGAAAGGGCTTTCAGTGCCTACCCTATTTTGCACGTGAGCCTGAGGCTTGTGTGGTCATGACTTGAACTGAACTGTGACATTAGGCAGCCAGCAACGTGAAACTGATGGTGCCAGAGAAAAAGCAAACAAAATCCCAAGTAACTTGACGATTAGCACTCTCCCTTGTGAAGGAAAAGTCATGTGTTTTGCCTTGCTGTAAATAATATTTATATGTTTTAACCAGGGGGTTGAGGACAAGGGAAGAAAAAGTATGGTAAAATCAATCTATAGTCAAATTATGTGTGTTTGCTGCCTCTCGTATTTTGATTTAGTGGGAACTTCACTTGTGAAGTTCTTTTTTATTACCTGCTTGAATTTAAAACTTGAAATCTTTATGGCATGTATACGTAAATTAAAAATCTAGGGAAGTGTACTAGTCATTCATGTAATTTGAAAACATACAGAACATACTAATAGAGTTTATGTGGTACATAATTGCAGATTGGATTTAAAATTTCTTATTCCTGAAAGATTTTAGAGCCAAGTCTTCTAAATATCTTCAAGAGAAGGGAGAGGTGGAAACAGAAAAAATAACTCCAGGTATTTGTGGTACAAGATTTCTGGTTATAGAAGGCTAACTTTGGAGTTGCCAGCTTCAGCCCTTTCACAGTATGTCTGATACATATTTATAGAGGCCATCGAGAGAAAAACGGTATCTTGTTTTGAATCTTTAAAGCCTAATGCAGCTAAGAGCTAATTTGTTTTGAGGTCCTTTGGTGTGTTTAATTTCATTTATCAAAAGCAAAGTAATATGAAATAATGAAATAATTATTAAAGTGGAAGTAAAAATAAATTATTGAAACATACTAACAGAGGAAAATAAAGCAGATGACTTCTGAAGTTGTGGGATAATTCTAATTTTAATTACATTAATCATAATTGTTATTAGACTGGTGATGGGACAGTATTTTCTATTTTGTAGCAGCAGGTAAGCTTAGAGAATGGAAATATATGGAAATGAGGTAATACGATCCAAATGAAGGTCATACAAAGTGACATTATTTGTAGAAATAATAATTCAATGTACCTAGGAAAAGATCTACAATGTGCATTTGCAAGCTTTATAAAAATAATGCAAGTAACTCCAAATTTTCTTTTTTCTTTTAACTTTGTGTTTGTTTCTTCTGGTTTTTTCTTTTAAACTTTTGGTTATGATTACATGCCATTTATGTATGTTTTCCATGAATTTTTGAGTCCTGAGAGTTGACGTGCTCATAAAAAATAGATGCAGTCAATCTCTGAGCAGTATTTTTTCTAGAATACTTGCATTTGTCTTATCACAGACCAGAGATGATGCTTAGAAGTTTTGATCAGGGGACTTAGCTAGATTTCTGGGAACAGAAATCCCAATTGTAAAGTTGTCCTCCTTTTGGAGATAAGCCTGATCACAAATTCCAAACTTGGCTTGAAGACTAAATCCTTGAAGATAAATATTTGCATTCAGTGGATCGACTAGTCATTTGTTAAGTTCATCAAATATTTCTGAATATAAATTCATGATCTGGGACAAGACTCCCTCACTTTGTACTAGCATTAATGACTAGATCAAAACCTAGTCAGTATTAATAATTTCTTAACATTAAGAACTAGGAAGTCTCCAGTTGGCAAAGCCGTACACAGGTACTGACCTCTATGCAATGTGAGTAATGCCCCATTGTAATCAATGGGATTTAGTGAACGTCTGTGAAGTCTGTCAATATGTCTTAGACTTAGGTCTGATTCTTTAAAGTCCTTCCCAGAATTTCTTTCGTGACTAGAACTGCCTTTGCCACTAAAGCAAAGAACGATCAAAGATTTTTATTTATGACAGATGAAGTTCATAGTTCTACCTTAATGTCACCCAATGTCTATGTCACAGAAAAAAAAATAATAAAAAAAATAATAAAAAAAAATAGCTAAAAAAAGATGTAATCAAATTCCACTTGAGAATGCAAACAAGTGCAGAAAAATGGTGGGTTTTTTACAGACAGAGGAGGAAATTTTAAGTTGGGACGTTAAGTCAAAATTACAGTTTAAAGTCTCTTTGGGATCCTGTTCACAGTGATGAGAAACATTGGACACCCAGGCATTAGGAGGAATGGCCACCATGAGCGCATGAAAGCAACAATCTGAAAAGTTCACCAGGAGAATACTACTGTATTTTTGGGTTGGTTTTTTTTTTTTTGGTTGAACCCTTGCTTTTTTCAGTGTTGATTTTCTAGGTTGCTAGTGCACATACGTACTAAGAAGGCTCAGCTTTTAACAGAAATTTTAAACCCCAAACATTTCCAAGAAGGAAAACTTAGTTGTCAAATTGTTTGTGACTTCTTTGGTAGTGTATTTGTTCAGTTTTTCTTCTTACTTGTGTTTCGTTTAGTTCTTTTGAAATTGTGTCTTATGCCTTGATGTTTTCTACTCATAAAAATTACTAACTTAATCCCAAATGGAAAATCACTGAACATTCTGTAGATTAGCAATGAAACAGAAATAAGATGTCTTAAACGGAAATGCCAAACCAGTATTGTAATGAGTCATAGTTGAGTTATGCAATTATTTCTTTCTATGTATATAATGGACCATTATCCCTGCCTTTTTGTGCTATCTTGTTTTTATAACATCCAGTTCAAAGAACAAATCGATATATATGCATTTTATTTTTAAAATAAATAATAAGGCATGTAGTTAATTAAAGTTACGTGAAGTTTTAATGTAATTTACATTCTTTTACCAGAATTGATATCTTTGCCCTCTTCATCCTTCCTGCAGGGGACTTTTTTGTGTAACACAAAAATACTGCTTGTTGCTTTTTCTCATGCTGATCATGAATTCAATAGGGATCAGCTCCTGCCAGTAAAGGCTGCATATTTATGCTATTGATTTGTGAGCGAAGGAAGCTGAGAGCTTTTCGTATTGTGCTATAAAATTAATAAATAATGATTCATTAGGACAGCATCCTGCAGCTCACGGGTGAGCAGTAATCTGGTGCGAGGTTTGCATTGCTATTCTAAATGTGCCTGGGATCCCACAACAGGGAGGCACTGTTCTTGCAGTACTTGTGAGCACAGTCCTAAGCTCTGTCCTCTGGGATTTGCCCTCTTCCAAGGTGGGGAGGTAGAGCAGCAGGAAGCAGGCAGCATATCTTGTCTGCCTTCTCTCTGGGGACACTTCTCCCTCCAGCGAAATGGTAAGGAGATCTGTGCATAGATGTGGTGGGAATCGTCAGGTGCCTGGAGGGGACAGAGGTCCCATTGTCTTGTTTGTTAAGATAAGGAGATCATGTTTGCCATATGGTTTTTGTCGCAGGTAAAATCAACTGGAAATCACCAATCTGATTCTGCTATAGAGTACAAATTAAAGAAGAGAAAGGACACAACAGTTTCTAGCCCCAGCAGAACCAGTGGTCTCTTTTCCAAATTATCTGATAGTGCTATAATAGCTGTTGGTATTGTGAAATTTTTTACTTCTTTTGGGACTGTTCGGCTCTTTTTAACTGTTTGGCACTGATTGTGCCCATCCTTAATATAGCCCTGATTCAGTTAGGCAGAATTTACTCAAAATAGAGCATAAAAATCTGAGCTTCAAGGACACAACTGGAAAGTACTCAGCAGGCATTATAAAATACGTTGAAGTTGGAAGAATATTTACAGTATGCTTTACATTTGGCTGTATTGGAAATACATATTTTAACTAATTTTTGAGCTATCAAAGCATTTGTCAACTTTTCCACCCAGCATAGTCTTGAAGAGTGTCATGTGGTAGTTTCACTAATTTCAGCAATTACTAGCTCCTTTAAATTCGCAAACAGTAAATAGACTGGAGCATGTGAGTGATGGCAAAGTTCCGTAAAACAATAAACATGAAAGGACTGATATGCCCAGGATGGTTTGTATTAGCAGAGATTTGCTCTTTCACATGACTGACAGATCTTCAATGTCACAATGTGTAAACCACATTGGCAGGACAGCAGGGAGACCTGTATGTAGAGGACAGTACCAGCTATGGACTTAGTGGCCTTAGGGACTCCAATGCTTTTGAATGCGAGAGAAACTTAGATGCATAGTGTCTGTGTCATCTTTTACATGTGATGTGCCTGAGGGCTCTGTCCTTGTGGTGGACCAGAATTGAAGCTGAAAAATGAATGAATAGAAGGAAAATGTAGCAGCATACAGTAGGTATACATCGAAACTAATAATAACACTGTCAGTCATTATGATTGGCAGGTTCCTTTTTTAAAGGACCAACAGATACCTCTGATACCTGACCTGTTTCAGTGAAATTTCATTTCTCTCTGTAATATTTTCTCTAGTCCACTTCTAGACTATAAACTGTATAGCTTGCATACTTCTGAATCTCAGTGCAATTCATCCTTGGTAATTAATCCTTCCTAGAGGCTTTGGAGGATAAACGGGAGAATGCATAAGAGTCTACTAGTACAGTATGTCACTACAAAATAAACAGAGCAGAAGGAGGGAGACAGATTGTCTTTGTGATGCAGCAGTGGCCAAATATTTACATTTCCTGCAGCAAAGCATAGAGTAGAAGAGTTATCTTCTCAGCATGAGGGTTAAGGTTAGAAACTTGATCTTTAAGTGTAATTAAGAGACTACCAGTGATCTAAAAGGTGAAGGTGATCACACCGTTCTGTTTTATTCATTAAAAAGAATCATAGAATGGTAGGGGTTGGAAGGGACCTCTGCGGATCATCTAGTCCAACCTCCCTGCTAAAGCAGGTTAGCCTAGAGCAGGTTGCACAGGAATGCGTCCAGGCGGGTTTTGAATATCTCCAGAGAAGGAGACTCCACAACCTCTCTGGGCAGCCTGTTCCAGTGCTCTGTCACCCTCACAGTAAAGAAGTTCCTCCTCATGTTCAGGTGGAACTGCCTGTGTTCCAGTTTGTGCCCATTGCCCCTTGTCCTGTCGCTGGGCACCACTGAGAAGAGTCTGACCCCGTCCTCTTGACATCCACCCTTTAGATATTTGTGAGCATTGATCAGATCTCCTCTCAGCCTTCTCTTTTCCAGGCTGAACAGACCCAGCTCTCTCAGCCTTTCCTCGTACGAGAGATGCTCCAGTCCCCTAATCAACTTGGTGGCCCTCCGCTGGACTCTCTCGAGTAGTTCCCTGACTCTCTTGAACTGAGGAGCCCAGAACTGGACACAGTGTTTTGAGTTTTGCACGGTAGTAGATTTAACTATGCTGATTAAGCATTGATGGCAAAGAAACATGAAGAAAGGGCCCATAGAGTTTCAGATATTGCTACATGTAAACTAAATTTGCTATGAAAGGGACTGCAAACAAACATATAAATCATAAAGAAGGCACCAAACTAACTCTACAGAAATGTGTTTCGCACCTCCTGTCTTTCAAACTGTTACCTTCTAACTACACAATATCCTACATTACAATTTTGCTCTTGCTCTTTTTTGGAACTTTTTGCTAATCCATGTATTTACTCAGGTGTGTGGGGTTTTTGCCTTTTTTGTCCACTGGGGTTTTAGCTGGGACTTTTGTAAACAGTTCTGTGAACTGTGTGGATTCACCCAGAGGATGATACATGTAGAATCCATTCGATGTGGGGAAAAAGATTTTGTAGTTTCAACTTTCAATTCTTAATGTCCTGCAAGACTAGTGCTGACAATATCCAAAACCTTAACTGAAAGTTACACCAGAAGTCAGTGTCAACCTTCAGGGCTCGTAAGAGACACCAGGTTTTCTCAGTGTGAGCAGAGAAAGTATGTGTGCTATCAAGATATGGTGGGCTCCTGAAGAAATCTCTCAGAGAAACTTGCCAAGATCTGGCCAAATGTGTCGCTTTCATGACTTAGACTCACAATCTGGTAGAAAGCATATTGATTTATTGTTGTTATTTCTTTGAGAATAAAAACATTTCTGCCTTTGCTGTGAGTGCGTTTATCTTTGGAGAGCTCCATCAGAAAAAGAGTTTGTCTCCCCATTCGCTCAGTCTGCAACGTTTGCCTTTACCCATGTAAAGGGACTTGGAA
Organism: Steatornis caripensis; assembly: GCA_013398225.1. Lineage (NCBI taxonomy): Eukaryota > Metazoa > Chordata > Aves > Caprimulgiformes > Steatornithidae > Steatornis > Steatornis caripensis. The sequence continues at coordinate 20,706 of VZSC01016802.1, read as the reverse complement.
ATCCGGTATCAATGATAAGGGACAGAGTGTACTAGTGCACAAACATTCAGCTACTCTCAGCAGGAAATATCTTGTCAATACTGGGAATAAGTAATGTGTTAAAGATTTACTGTCAGGTGGCCGTCTTGATCACAGCAGGGTGAAAACTTGCAGCAGGCGGATGGCCTTACATACTTAGGTCACTGATGTTTACTTTGATGAGTGTGTGTAGAATCCTTGGTCTGTATTATTACACTGAATTGAGAGGATGCTGTAGTTCCTGATAAACCTGGAAAAAATGCTTTTCACCATTAACAGAGAAAATAACAGTCAAGTAATTGGACATAGGAGGCATCAAGACTGTTATTTTCAGGTTTTTCTCAAGTTTCTAGCAGAGTAACCTGCATTGAACTGAAAAGCTTCTGGTCATGCTGTTTGCATTAGAAAAAAATAGATTGAACAGAGTGGTTGTTCCATGGTTATTGTGCTTTTATATTTCTTTTTATTAATTGAAATTTATGTCATTTGTTTTGGGTTTGTGCCGTTATTTATTTTACTTCAAAGAGAAATTACATTCATTTTCTTATGTGATGCTTTTGGACAACTTTTAAAAGCACTGGGAGAAATATGCTTGGCTTTTACAGGCACACTTTTGGTTGTGAAGACTAACATCAGTTTGTCTGGTATTTGAAATTTGCCTATTTTAAAGTGCACTGACAGAGGCTGCAAGTTGGTAATTGGCTGTGAGAATTCAGTGCTGCAAGTTCTCACAGTTTAGTGTGTGTGTGTATAAACACTAATTCTTTCACAGAAAGAACTTTTCTCTTATTTTTTAAAAACCTTAGTAACTCCAGAAACCTGGAAGACTTGCTCTGCACCCCCAAGTAAAACCCTTTATAAATCCATGCTGACTGCTCCCAATCACCTCCTTGTCCTTCCTGTGTTTGGGAATGATTTCTAGGAGGATTAGTTTCTCCATCACTTTCCCAGGGACTGAGAGGAGGGAGGCTGACCTGTCTGTAGCTGCCTGGATCTTCCTTCTTCCACTTAACATGCTCGTGCAAGTAAGGCCAATGAAATGGATGTGTCAGGGGCTTTGAATTTTGTCCCTAAATGATAATTCTTAGAATTTTACACTGTAGCTGTAAACTTTTCCATTAATTGAAAGTACTCCTTTATGCCAGTTAGTTTTGTCATTCAGAATATTGGCGACTAATTCTTCATTTTACTCAGAAAAATGTCTAAAGAAAAGTTAATAAACTTATTTATCTTCATTCCCTTCTCCTTTGCATTATGCTGTTTTCAGGCCATGGAACAGCTGCTCTATGAGGCATCTTCCAGGAAGTTACTTTAGTGTCCTGAGTTGTAAAGTGCCTCCAAGCTGCCCCAAGCACCGTCAAGTTTTTCTAAAAGCCCTAAAGCAATGTGGTGCACCATGGGACGGTTTTAATAATTCCTTTTAATTGATACATGGTTATGTGTGTTTCTGTGTCCTCTTAGGTAACTGTGCCTCCTCTGCATTTCTGACCTAGATCTGTCACTATTTTAATAATTAATTCCATTTCACTGATTGCTCCTGGGCAAAAGGTGCATGTAAAGAAAGTCCTGTATCCCACACTAGCAGATTCTAACATTGTAATCACATGTGCATTTCACAAACCACTTTTCAAAACCTAGTCTTCTCTTAAATTGAAGGGCTCCCCAAATTTTGGATGAAGGTCTTTCGGACTAAGTGTAAAATCCAGACAAAAATCAGTGTGGTCATTTTAAAATGTTAATTCTGCTGTTACAAAATAATAATTAAGATTGCTCAGGTTATAAACATGAAAAGCATGATAAACATGAAAAGCATGAATAGCCTTGGTGTTTTGGGGTCAAAATATGGTTATACTTAAGTGTACAAGTGTTTCAGTTCCTTCTCTATCTTAGGTACTTTAAAGCAAGATGATGTGTATCCCAGGTGTTGACCTATCCTTGATTAAATGAGTTCCACTAAGGGTTATAAAAGAGGTCTAACATCCATCTGCTTACACAGATGGAAGAGCATGGCTTCGGAATTGCAGAAGCAATCTTTCAGTATTGTTTTATCTCAGAACGTTTAGGCATGTTTTTAAAGATTTTTTAAAATATCTTTCCAATTTTGTAAATAAGTGAGAGACACATGTTTTTCAGTAAATAGCAGGCGTAACTGAATGCCTTTTCTGTCAGCATGAAGTGAAACACAGACTGTTATTCTTGACCATCATACATTTCCATCATTAATTACAAATGCAGCTCATTCTGTTATCTGCACAGCATGCTACATGCCAGCTACATTCTAGATATGGTACGTGTTATCTTGATAGCAAATATGCTGGGAATAGTGTCATGGCACTCTTCTTCACTAAAATGCAACAAGTTCTGGAGTTTGACTTAGAGTGGGTTTTTTTTGGAAATAAAGCGATTCCCTTGTCCCCTTTTCCACATGAACTTTTTGAAAAAAAATGTATTTTATAGGCATGATAAATATAACTGTCACCGGAATACAAAAAGCTAGTAGTACTGGGCCAATCTTGTGGTGTGTGGAAAACTTGCAGTGCCAGCTGGTTGTTTTTTTTTTTTTCAATCAAGATCGTTAAACTAGTTGAAATGTTGGCTGCATTCAGCTGTAAGACAAGAGAAATCCTCTTTCCTTCAGCCTTCCCACAAAGAGAAAAATACTGGATCGCAGCAATAAATAACTCAATTATATACACTGCGACACAGTGTAGTTGCGTTAAAAATTATGAAAACTGATGCTGGCCTCTTGCAGGCATTCAAAGTGGAAGAAAAGAAGAGGTTAATTTAGAGCAGATGAGAGGAGACATCCTTCTTCCTATTTTTTAACAGGTTATTGTAAGATAATACATGCTTGTATTCCAAAAGGAACAGGAGATGAGCAGCTATATTTTGTTCCTTTCTTAGGAGGAGATATAGAAAATTGAAATTAACAGCTTATTCTTAGTTTATTTGCAAAGGACTTGGAAACACAGTAAATGAAACTTAAATTTCTTGTTGTCTTTCTGAATATTGCTATGATTGCAACAGTAGCCAGAGCTGACAAGAGCTTAATCTCTTAGAAACTAGATAATGCTTTTAGCTAATTGCTGAAAGCGTGGAAAAATAAACATGACACAGGTTCTCCGCTTTCTATTTTATGACTACACATACAAATTCTTAGTTTCAGGATTTCCATGTTCCTCCCATTTCATGTAGTCCTCAGTATGATTTATGCATTTCTGGTCTTCTAGACAATTTTTGACTAACAATGTGCAAGGGGGGGAAGAGGTATAGCCCCTTCAAAGGCAGAGGAGGTCTCAGACCCAGTGTGCTTTCATCACTGCTCCTGCTAGCACATTGATTGCTAACAGGCACACCTGGAGAGAACTTATCCCTCGCTTAAGCAGGGTAGTAAAAATACAGAGGAAGTTTAGGAGAGGAAGGACTCTGTCCTGGAGTTTCTCTGTGTGGAAAAAAACCAAATTGATGTTGGTATCCTGTGCTGCAGCCAGAAGATTGGAGAGCAAGAGGAAAAGTATTTGAGCTTGAGGCCAGGGTGGCTGAAGGTTTTGGATTTTTTTCCTGGTGTGGGGCTGGAGGGCAGTGCTGCTGTGCATGCTGCTCTCACTCCTAAGGAGGAACTTGGGATCCTGATGCTCTGGGAAGAGAAATGAAAGTGTGATATTCTTGGTCAGTATTTTTGAGGGGATGTTTTAACTTCGAAGGTAGAAAGGGCGTTGATGCCTTTGTTACATCCCACTCCAGTGGTATGAATTTGGAACAAGTCTCATGTGAGTCTTTAAATGTTTCAGCCTCAAATCCCATGCCTATACAAGTATACTAAATGCAAGAAATCCCTCTGTTGTATGTTCTTCCTGCCTCTCCAATGCTGGGACAGGCTGCCTGGGTGGTGGGCTGAGGTTATCAGAGCGTGGGGCAGGCAGCTTACTCTGCTCTGCCCTCTGTAGAGGAGAAGCAGAGATGTGTTGCTGCAGTCTCTTAGGTCTGCAGTTGACAGGCAACAGCCAAATGTAACTGTAAAAAGGTTATTAGAAAAAGGGTAGGAGAAATGAAGAAAACGTGTGGTAGAAGAAAGCATGTTGGTTAGTGAGCAAGGATTTGGGGAGAGTGGTTACACATTCACGCTCTGCTAACCTCTAGAAACTGATGCTTCACATTAGTGAGTACCCCTCATCAAGGGGCTGAACTACAAAAAAAGTAAATAAATATGGGTTACTGCATGGGTTGATTTAATGGTCAGTAAGTTTTGCCAGGGAAGAGCTGAAAATGTATGGCGTTTTCATAAGGGTTGTGAAATGCAACGATGCCTTTATTTTCAAGGTGGGATCTGTGAACTACAAAAGCATATGACAAATTCACATCTCTGGAGCTTCAGATTTGCTGAGGAAAACAAAGCCTTCTAGCCCAGTGATTGCAGAGATAACAGTCCAAATATGAAACTGAGGTAGAGTTATTAACTACCTGACTTTGTTAGTGATTCGATACACTATATTTTGGAGTGTGAGACTTTTGCAGCTCTGCATGAGCTTTGCTAAACTGTGAATTTCAAGGCTTTTTGGTAGCGTTAAATGCTGATGTTGTCTGTTCAGTGGCTCTCGGCTGTAGGATGGGAAAGGAAAGGGAGCAGGAAGTAGCACAGAGAGTGCTGAGAATTTAGATGGGAAAGAAAAATGTAGGAAGAAGAGGTTCTTTTGCTTCCTCTTCACATTTGTGGTATAGCTGGGAGTTGATGACAAGAATGTTTTATCTGTGTGTTTAATTTGTGAAGAAATACAGCACATGTTCTTTATATTTTTTGGCCAGCAGTGTTATTTAAACCTTTTAAATTGGTGGTCCTTGCTGAGAGGTGTGCTGTATCTTGTTCGTCTCTCAAACGTCTGGAAATCTTGTTTGTAAAACTAGAGACACAAGACTTGGTACCTTTGTCAGCCTCAGGATATTCAGGCATACACTTCAACCTTCTTCCTCCTTTGTACACTGTTATAAAAATGTTGCTCTAAGCAGTGACATGCTTAGTGACGGCTACTCTCTTGGGCTGAGTAGCCTACCTACTGCACTCTAGGCTGTTCTAGTCAAATTCTCTTGGTTGCTTTCCTTCCAAAATGAAGATTATAAAGAAGGAAATATCAACTATATCACATAAAATACCAGCAGGCTATGATTCATTCAAGTAAATAAAAGTTTTATTGTATTTCTTCCAATCTCTTTTCAGCAGTGCCCAGTGACAGGACAAGGGGCAATGGGCACAAACTGGAACACAGGAAATTCCACCTGAACATGAGGAGGAACTTTTTTACTGTGAGGGTAACAGAGCACTGGAACAGGCTGCCCAGAGAGGTTGTCGAGTCTCCTTCTCTGGAGATATTCAAAACCCGCCTGGACGTGTTCCTGTGCAATCTGATCTAGGCTAACCTCCTTTAGCAGGGGGGTTGGACTAGATGATCTCTAGAGGTCCCTTCCAACTCTTACCATTCTGTGATTCTGTGATCTCTTCTGATACACAATCCTGTAAGTCAGAAAAGGATAAACTTACATACTGAGAGAACTTCAATAGAAACCAAATGGTTTTGATTACTCATATATACTTTATCCTAACAGTAGTAAAAAAGAAACAGCAACAAACCTAGTTACAACCAATGTGNCCTATACAAGTATACTAAATGCAAGAAATCCCTCTGTTGTATGTTCTTCCTGCCTCTCCAATGCTGGGACAGGCTGCCTGGGTGGTGGGCTGAGGTTATCAGAGCGTGGGGCAGGCAGCTTACTCTGCTCTGCCCTCTGTAGAGGAGAAGCAGAGATGTGTTGCTGCAGTCTCTTAGGTCTGCAGTTGACAGGCAACAGCCAAATGTAACTGTAAAAAGGTTATTAGAAAAAGGGTAGGAGAAATGAAGAAAACGTGTGGTAGAAGAAAGCATGTTGGTTAGTGAGCAAGGATTTGGGGAGAGTGGTTACACATTCACGCTCTGCTAACCTCTAGAAACTGATGCTTCACATTAGTGAGTACCCCTCATCAAGGGGCTGAACTACAAAAAAAGTAAATAAATATGGGTTACTGCATGGGTTGATTTAATGGTCAGTAAGTTTTGCCAGGGAAGAGCTGAAAATGTATGGCGTTTTCATAAGGGTTGTGAAATGCAACGATGCCTTTATTTTCAAGGTGGGATCTGTGAACTACAAAAGCATATGACAAATTCACATCTCTGGAGCTTCAGATTTGCTGAGGAAAACAAAGCCTTCTAGCCCAGTGATTGCAGAGATAACAGTCCAAATATGAAACTGAGGTAGAGTTATTAACTACCTGACTTTGTTAGTGATTCGATACACTATATTTTGGAGTGTGAGACTTTTGCAGCTCTGCATGAGCTTTGCTAAACTGTGAATTTCAAGGCTTTTTGGTAGCGTTAAATGCTGATGTTGTCTGTTCAGTGGCTCTCGGCTGTAGGATGGGAAAGGAAAGGGAGCAGGAAGTAGCACAGAGAGTGCTGAGAATTTAGATGGGAAAGAAAAATGTAGGAAGAAGAGGTTCTTTTGCTTCCTCTTCACATTTGTGGTATAGCTGGGAGTTGATGACAAGAATGTTTTATCTGTGTGTTTAATTTGTGAAGAAATACAGCACATGTTCTTTATATTTTTTGGCCAGCAGTGTTATTTAAACCTTTTAAATTGGTGGTCCTTGCTGAGAGGTGTGCTGTATCTTGTTCGTCTCTCAAACGTCTGGAAATCTTGTTTGTAAAACTAGACACACAAGACTTGGTACCTTTGTCAGCCTCAGGATATTCAGGCATACACTTCAACCTTCTTCCTCCTTTGTACACTGTTATAAAAACGTTGCTCTAAGCAGTGACATGCTTAGTGACGGCTACTCTCTTGGGCTGAGTAGCCTACCTACTGCACTCTAGGCTGTTCTAGTCAAATTCTCTTGGTTGCTTTCCTTCCAAAATGAAGATTATAAAGAAGGAAATATCAACTATATCACATAAAATACCAGCAGGCTATGATTCATTCAAGTAAATAAAAGTTTTATTGTATTTCTTCCAATCTCTTTTCAGCAGTGCCCAGTGACAGGACAAGGGGCAATGGGCACAAACTGGAACACAGGAAATTCCACCTGAACATGAGGAGGAACTTTTTTACTGTGAGGGTAACAGAGCACTGGAACAGGCTGCCCAGAGAGGTTGTGGAGTCTCCTTCTCTGGAGATATTCAAAACCCACCTGGATGTGTTCCTGTGCAATCTGCTCTAGGCTAACCTCCTTTAGCAGGGGGGTTGGACTAGATGATCTCTAGAGGTCCCTTCCAACCCTTACCATTCTGTGATTCTGTGATCTCTTCTGATACACAATCCTGTAAGTCAGAAAAGGATAAACTTACATACTGAGAGAACTTCAATAGAAACCAAATGGTTTTGATTACTCATATATACTTTATCCTAACAGTAGTAAAAAAGAAACAGCAACAAACCTAGTTACAACCAATGTGCAATAGTTACAAACCCTCCCTCCAGATCTCATCTGGGAGAATGTATCTAGAGAGAAAAGATCTAGGCCAAGAATTAATGCAGTTCATGGTTGTCTCTATCAAATTCAAGATCTGCCTCATTGACTTCACTGAATCTGTGCTCAGTACCATAGTTATTGTGCTTAAACTGACTACAAAGGTGAAATGAGAGGATTAGGAATCTGGAGAATAAAGCAAAACTCGAAGAAGGGAAAACAAACCAGTCTCACTAGAATCATGTGACGTATCTCACTCTGTATTAGTATTTTCTTTAATCCAGGTTTTCTGTTAATCCTTCTTTCTAATGTCGCCCTGATGTGAATCTAGCTCTCTGTCTTTTAAGTTTGCTCAAATTCCTCTTCCATTTTTTCNGTTTTCTGTTAATCCTTCTTTCTAATGTCGCCCTGATGTGAATCTAGCTCTATGTCTTTTAAATTTGCTCAAATTCCTCTTCCATTTTTTCCCCTTCAAATAAAAACAGCCAAAAAAACCCCACCTAAAGCAGAAATACCCTCAAAAATAAGCCTTAAAACAGAGTTCTCTATTGTACTGAGGGATGAATTCAAGTAGCTTCCTGGGATAATTACCAGGTTGGACACATTCTCACGCAAATGAAGGGACGGTAGAGGAGATGTGACTTTGTCTGCTACTAACTATATCAAACTGGCTTGCAGCGGGAGGACCAGAGGGACTAAATAGAGCTTGTTGTATCCTGTTCTCATCAGGGAAAGTTCCTCCTGTTTCACAAGATTGAATGTGAAAGAAGTTGACTGGCGATGGTTATGAAAGGTCTGACTCTGTTTTGTGGTTGAATTGGCAACTTGGCTTCAGGAGGAAATGAGAACTAAGTCATTGGTCATGAATAAGTGTAGCCTTGAGACTCAGAAAGCCTTCCTAGTAATTCAAGGTGAGAAGTTTAGTACCAGCTTTCTAATCCGAGCAGTGGGTTAGTGAATTGCAATAGGGTGAATTACATAATATAGGTTTGACTTGGTGGTTTTGTTGGGGATTTGTTTGGTTGGGGATTTTCTCTGTGTGTGATAGCAACACGCAACCAAAATTCATGCTATATAGAATTTAGACTCCCTATAAATGGAAAGCAAAGGTACCACATAGAATACCATATACATAGGAATTACTTTTAATTAGGGCTTCGGTATAATGGGGCTATTGGAACAAAACTTCAAATCACTGTAATGCAAATGTATCCCTTCTGAGTCAGTAATAGCTTAACAGCTGGAAAAGGAAGGCACTCTGTGCTGTGCTTTCCCTCAGAGTCAAACAGATGGAAAATCCATCTGACTGAATGTGTGAACTTGGAAGACAGTGAATAGACTTCATAACTTCAACACACAGATCTATAGATCTATAGAATAAAAACCATGAACTGCTGTTGTTAAATGAATGTTCATCTCCCTCTTATGAGGTTAGAATGAAACAAGTAGAGGTTAAATTGGCTCTCCTAATAGAACGTAATCTTGAAAAAGTGGTCAAGAAGCAGGAGAGGAACAACCAAACAAAAAACCAGTTGTCATTTTTAAAGATAGCATGGTCAAAGAGTTTAGGTTTATTTACGGGTGTTGGGTTTTGCTTTTTTTTTTTAACTATATTGTGATTGTAATGCATTTCATTTGTTTAGGCATAGGTCATAAAATTTATATTCATTAAATTTCAACCAGAAATAATGTAGCCAATACTTAGTCAATATTTATTCATGTATGGTGAATGGATGTCTCTTTGTGACAAGACATGGGAAGATTAAAATGGTGAATCACATAATCGTTCTGTTACTTTTATTTTTTTTAATCAGTATCCCACTTAAATACCTTTTGTTATTTTATAGTCCTTTTTAGAAGGTCTTCTAGATGAGATGGTTTTGAGAGATTCATTCTGATTTAAATTGTGCTTGAGGGCTTTGCAAATTTATGAAGAAAAACGTTAGCCCACAAGGAAATGAGATCAGTGTCTTGTGAACTTTAATTGAAACGCGTGGATGCAGTGCTAAGCTGGAGCCTAGCTCTCTTGTAGGACTGGTAGCAGGGCAAGGTAACCAGCAGACACTTGTTCATTTGATAAAAGCTCTTAGAAGTGGTACTAACAATAATATACCTAACTCTTATAGACACTACTCTGGTACCTCAACACAGGTTTGTAAAAAAAGCAATTTTTCCATCTTGTGCCAAGTATAATACCTCCAGAGCAGAACTTGTCTAACTCATGGACTGCCAGAAAATGAAAACAGCACTTCAGTCTGGTCTGGAAAGCTTTTAGGGCAAGCAGATTTTAATGTTTTACTCTAAAACTATTCTGTCAAACAGACTTTGAACAACCAATCTCAAATGCACTTTCCTACTTGCCCTCCCTTTCCCACTCTTCCTGTTTTTTTCTAATGGTTCACTGGAATGAAATGAACTAAAATTGGGTCCAGTGGGCCACATGAGTCGTTACAGTGACTTTTCATCTTTTGTCACATTGGGCCTTAATATAATTTCTCCTTCCCCCCCCCCTCCATTTGTCCTTCCCCTTGTTATCTTTATCCTTTTTAGTGGAAATCTATTCCCCAACTCCTTCCCTCTTTCACCCACTCCCCACAATCTGTCTCCAGTGTGTGGGGGGTGGGGGGGGGGGGGTGTTGGGGGAAGGGAATCACGTGTAGACATTGTCCCTGCTTTCTGCCTACTCTAAGTTTTATAGTGGTTCGTATAAGTACCTTCTGCTGTTGAGGTATAGTCTGCAGCTGACTTTTGCTTTTGTATTATATAATTCTACATTTTTAGTTCAATCTAAAGAAACTTCATTGAATGTAGTTAACATATAATCAAATTATACATGCGCATACAAACACATAAACACACAAATGTAAACACCTTTTCCCTCTCCTTGCCAGAGGCAGCTCAAGGCACTTTAAAAATGCCTTTCGTAATAACAAATATGTGGTTAGAAAGAATTGTTGATTTTTAATTTACTTCCACACCCTGAAGTAAGTTAGGGAATAGTTTCTTTAACATAACTCTCTTGGATATTTTACATTTTTTCATGTAATGGTGCTTTATCAGAAAATTATTGCAGAGTAGCTTCATTTGTGAGATAGATTAATATCATTAATATTAATTTATATGCCTTATTAAACTGTAATAGATTAATTATATTTAAAGAAAACAAAATGAGGCTGTATCTGAAGGCATGCTGCTGAGCCTAAAAACAGGCTAGATAAAATGTCACTTCTCTGTTAAACTGATCTCATTTTCAATTGTTGTTAAAGGGCAAAACAAGGGCAAATGCCCATTTGCTTTCTTGTGTCAGATCAGGTTTTGCTGGTTTATATTCATCATAGAGCTTGAGCATAAATAAAGGGATGGGCAAGGGAGCTGGGTTCTCTCTTCTGGTTCACGTACTAAGTCCCAGCTCCAGGTTTGAAGTCTTCCCAAGGTTTCTTGAGTTTAGTGGATAAATCTTTGACCGATGATAATGGCTAGAGGTCCCCAGCTGGTGCCCAGTTGTTTGCTGGATTACAGTTTTGATAATGTCTCCGTTCTTATTAGCTTGTTCTGAAGTCTCTCAGATAATATTTCCCTTCAGAGAATGGGTAATTCACCAAAAGTTGGGAAGCTCTGTTGGGAGAAGAATTGAAATGTTGAAGTAGTTCTTCCAGCTTTTTTGAGAATAGAGTATAAAAATGCCAAGAAAGAGCTTTCTCAAAAGATTTATAGTATTTTCTAGTTTTCTTTCACTAAGAAAAATGAAAGATTGTCTTCCTTGGAATGCACCACTTGAATTTTCAGACCTGGAAAAAATACTGAAGTGGAGAAAGAAAAAAAGAGGGGAAAGAGAGGAGGATGGGCGTTTATTTACTTTTCAGAAGGGGAAAGTCCATTTGCAGACTTATACTGACAGAATTTTGTGTATCTTTTTCAATCTCCGAGTAAGAGGAGAAATGACAAAGACTAGTTTACCACAAGTTTATTACTGTTTTCAAGTAGAGACAAGAATGGCTCAAGCTGGTGTTTATTTTGACAGAATGAGTTCTTAAATGGTCTTTCTGTGTATGTGTCCAGTCCAATAAATCAAAATTTTAAATTAAATTAGAGACTAAATCTTCTTTTCTGGTCTGCAAGAATAGCTCTTTTTGTAGGTTTCTTTATGATAACTCTGTCCATGGCTTGATTAGAGCATGGTGCTCTGAGATGCATTTGTATCAAGGATTTGCTCATCTTGTCCTTGTGTTCCTGCCTGGCAAGCATTATATGACAATAATATTAACTTTCACTTTATGTTATTATTTTATAAACATGACATGTATCATTTATGCACAATGGATTTCACCCCTTGAAAAAGCTTGCCCGGAACTTTAATGTCCCTAGATTGATCCCCTGCAAGGTTAGTCTGTTGTTTGCAATAATTACACTTTCTCCAAAATTAGTGTTTATTTATTTATTAAATGTGAATGTCGTCATTGTGCTTCTGAGTGTCTTTCAACCATCTTAGGACATTTGTTTCCAGTGTTTTCCTTGCCTGGGTATGGTACTTCTCACTCATATGATGATACATTAATTTTAGCATATTTTCCCTCTGCTGTGAGTCGGTTTTGTACTTGTGTCACAATATCCCTTTCCAAACAAAACCCTTATAACTTTAATAAGCTCTGATGAGAAACTGTACTTCAAGCTTTTTCAGACCTTCACAATTTGTTATGTCCATTGCATTGCTTTCCCCTGCCTCCCCTTCAATTAAATCAAAGGAAATTATCACCTTTTGGCAGAGTGTTTTTCTCATAAATATTCATGTTGTCTGTTGTTCTGATTTAACTGTTTCTCTTTTTTGTTTTCTTGTTTGTGCTGATCATCTTTAACCTTCAGCCCTATACACAGTCTGCTTTATGCTAATAAATAATAGATTTCTACTGCTAACATAAAACATATCCATGAATTCAGAAGTATTCTAAACAATTAAAGTCTAAATGCACAGCTATCAATTTGACTTTACAGAAGGACTAGGATAAGTAAGCCTGTCTTTAAGAAAGGATATCAGGAGATGTTTCCTGACAGAGGAGGAATGAATTATAAGGATAATCTTGATAGTCAAGGCCAGGAATGTAAATGTGCATTGTTTTTGCCAGTATTTTTCAAATGACAGCAAGGTCACTTCTGATTTACTTGGAATACTTTACTAACAGTTTGTCTGTTTATGTATGTGCAATATGCATGAGATCTCTCTGCCTGGTTGTAGAAAACAAGTTATAACATAGGGGATAGGAATACGCAGAATTTGTTTTATGGAGCCAGATGACTGCTCCATGAGATGATTGCCATTGGAAACCACAACTGTGGCCTTTTATTATTCCGCAATTTTTCATTGTATGTAGAAGCAGAATATAATTTTCTTTTCCTCTTATATGCTGAGGTTAATCAAATCCAACACTGCAGAGTTACATTGTGCCTCGTACACTAAATTTTCCAGCATTTTTGTAATCTTTATACAGCTGTCTATAGAAGTTTCAAACTAATCCTGTTCATTGGTCCTTGATATGATTTTGTGACTGTAAAAAGCTGATATTCCATGTTCTTTCAAAGGAATTGCTCACTCTGATGATCATAGAATCATAGAATCATAGAATGGTAGGGGTTGGAAGGGACCTCTAGAGATCATCCAGTCCAACCCCCCTACTAAAGCAGGTTAGCCTAGAGCAGGTTGCACAGAAATGCATCCAGGCGGGTTTTGAATATCTCCAGAGAAGGAGACTCCACAACATCTCTGGGCAGCCTGTTCCAGTGCTCTGTTACCCTCACAGTAAAAGAAGTTCCTCCTCATGTTCAGGTGGAACTGCCTGTGTTCCAGTTTGTGCCCATTG
>VZSC01016801.1:5030-17206 GCA_013398225.1 Steatornis caripensis | reverse complement strand
CAGACTCTTCTCAGTGGTGCCCAGCGACAGGACAAGGGGCAATGGGCACAAACTGGAACACAGGGATTTCCACCTGAACATGAGGAGGAACTTCTTTAGTGTGAGGGTGACAGAGCACTGGAACAGGCTGCCCAGGGAGGTTGTAGAGTCTCCTTCTCTAGAGATATTCAAAACCCACCTGGATGCATTCCTGTGCAACCTGCTCTAGGCTAACCTGCTTTAGCAGGGGGGTTGGACTAGATGATCTCTAGAGGTCCCTTACAACCCCTGCCATTCTGTGATTCTGTAATAAAATACTCCTCAGACACGTAGAATCACCTGTCCATTACCATCTTAGCGTTCTGTCCAGAACTGACTTTTTAACATTGCAACATTTGATTGTTAGGCAGGAGTCATAAAAATAATTGTATTTACTGGTAAGCTGTTAACTGTGTTTTCAAATATTATCATCCTGAAAAAGTGTATTAATATAAGTAAGAAGCCAGATAGGTGTGCCCACATCTCTTTTATTCTGAATAAGATAATTAAATATGCACAAAAAGAAGGTACCAGCAAATGCATGCAAACAATTATTACATGGCAACCTGTATAAAAATTAGTTATTCTACATCCATTAATTTCATACTGAAAGTTTGATGCCTTTGGTGTTCTAAAGATCCTAATCTTAAATCTTATAGGTCAGACACTGTCAACCAAGTACAATAGCACTGTGTTATGAATAGTATATTTTATCTTTTATGAGGCACAGTAGTCACAAGACCTAGTTCTGCTCACAGCAAGACTGTGCCACCCTACTGAGCTCAATGTATTTGCATTATTTTCAGTGAATATAAACTTTGGCCTGTACTTTCTAAATATGAGTCAAAATATTTTCTGAGACAAGTATAATAGAAATAATGATTATTTTCCCTGTAGGCATGACTACAGTGCTTTTTATTTCCTCTAGTATTCAGCCTAATACCTTAACCCTCAGAGGACCTTGCATGGTGGAAATCCCTTGTCACTGTTCAAATGAGCGTTTAAGTAGAGGAGTGTCTCAATAAAATAGCAAAGACCAAACTGTAAGGATAATTTTATAGAAAATATTAGTTATGTCTTTTTATTGAAATGCGGAAGACATGCGTCCAAATCTCATCAGATCCGGAACTAGCAATTCTGTATATACTTCATCCCTTGTGAGACCTCTGCTGAAAATGGGTGGCTGTAAAATGTTCTATAATAATTTTCTTTTCATATGGGTATCTGTGTGTGTATCCTTGTCTTCTCTCTAATAGAAGGATTGCATCATACTGTTGAAATCAGGGGGAATCTGAGGTCTATATGAATCCAAAGCAAAAAGGAATGCCTTCTTTAAAGCTCTGAATTAAGCACACCACTTTCCTGAGCAAAACGCAAGCTAAATCTTTTGAAATTGTTCACTGGTATCGTCCAAGCACTAAACAAAATTAAAATAATAATTAACATAATACTAGATGCATTATTACAACAAAGTGGTTTGAAAAAGCACAAAGTGTAGGGATGTACTTTGTCTGAGCTAGTACAGATGGTACTATGAAAGAAAAATTAATTTGAAACTATTACTATTTTTTTCTTGTAGACTTCTGTTACCAAACAGAACAAAATAAACTTATCCAACAAAAATTTTATGTGAGTAAGTAGCAACTTCTTTATTCAGCACACCGGGAACACGGGGTATCGCTCCTCCAATGTGTTTCCCTAATGACAAAATTCATATAGTTTATATATCTTTCTGTTACATAAGTCCGTTCTTAAACTTAACCTTTACAGTGATTGGTCCCTAACCTTATTCTAAAACAATCATTCATCAACTCTACTTATCTCTACTGATTGGAATCCTTGGTACCCAGATCAAGATGGGAAGGGTAAGAGGGTTTCCAAGCAACATAAATGGTGCATGACGGTTTCCTTAGTTTCTTCAAACAAAACATAGAAAGTCTAGTAACTTCTTGATGAGGTTTCTATGGTTGCATACTTCAAACACAACGCTCCTAACATTCCTAAACATTATATTCCACAATTTTCTTCAATTTACTAGTTTTTCTACCTTTTAATCACAACTACTTCTCCTATGTGATTAAACCTTGATTATCTTTGCAACACTTATACTATCTTTAAAAGCATTTCTGCTTTGTCGGATGGAAATGGATTATATTTAACAGATGTGTAGAACTGATGAAAGATGATTTTAAGTACTGAGTTACAGTAGTGAGAACCTTCATTTACATCCATGAAGTGCTTTGAGATCCAAAGATGAAAGGTACTGAAGAAATGCAAAGCATTAACATCATACCTGATGATGAACAAACAGAAATGAGGGGTTTATGAGCATGTGTAAGACAATTTTTCTGTACTAAATTACCCTGTGTTGAATCTATTGTACTAAAGTGTAGATTCCAAAATTATTCTGATAGCTCCATAGATTTTTTCCACCAAAATATGATCTTTAGACATGATTTTAACAGAGAACATTTAGTACTCTATTGCACTCTGCCATCTATATTTTTACTTATTAGAATAATTCTTGGCTAAACAATATTAACTTATGACATTTCATAAATTTATTTTTTCTGGTACACTGACTGTTATTTTGGTTTCTTTCTAGCTCCTCATGAGTTTGGCATAAGGTTTTTGGTACTGTCATGATTCCAGCTAAAACTTTGTGACTGTTTTCTGTAAAAAATTGAATATTTTGGAGGTAATTCTTTTTCTCACTATTTTTCCTCATATTTTGTTAATATTTTAGACAGTGTATCTTCATTGAACAAGAACTTTGTTGGTGAAGAAACTCCTAAAGAAGGCTGGAATCATGGTACAGCAGGATAAATTAATGAAATTTCCATTAAGTCCTAGACACTGTCTTGCTTTACCTCTTCTTATTTCCTGCCTATGTCTGTTGTCCATGGTTATTTGTTTGTTTGCTTTTTTTAAAGGTACGAATTGTTAATTTGCAATGCAGAAATCTAACTTATCACCTGAACCTATGGCTTTATCATTCCTTATGATTCTTTCTCTTAGAATTAAGCAGTTTATTTGATATATATTTGGTAAATGATTACCATTTCAGAGTATTCAGTTTACAGGTTAAAACCAAACTGTGAATAGCATAGTGTGTCATATGTCATATCCCTTGCAGGGTCTCTATTGCCATCAGTGGCTTGATGCATCAGGTAATGGATGACTTTGAGTTATTTTTTCATTGCTTTTTTCCTTGTGCTGAAAACCAGCATGTGTAGCTGAAAACAGCTTTTTGTTGTTTTTTTTCCCCTCAATATAAAACAAATTCTTTATACCTCAACAAAGACAAACAAAAAAGAGGCAAAAACCTCAAGGTCATGAACAGAGAAAATAAAGATTAAAAACTCCAGCATTCAGAAGTCCTTCTGCTCTGTCAAGTGTTGTTCAACATCCCCAAGGTTTTAAGTGATTGTTTCATTCACTCCATCATGATCTAGAGGGTTTCTGGCTATCCTCATTGCCTTTTATCGACTTGAATCCATTTCTCTTTACAAGTACCTTGTTGGTCCCATAGATATGTCTGTGGATCTTTGGAACATCTCCATTATTAAATTATCCGCAATTCATGATCTGTTATTAAATAAGCACTGCTTTATTGAAGCCAGAGCAGCCCCATAGGCACAGAAACTTATTAGTATAGCAGTGTGCTTGTAAAAGGTGACAGATGGGAAAGACAGCTACAAGGACAGTGCCAGACCCCACTAACCCACCAGAGATTGAATCCATCAATCAGAAAAGACACAGTAAGAGTGCAAAGACGGAAGAGAAGTGATCTCTCCTTACTTTTATTAGGCCCGTTTTCTGTTCTCTCTTGTGCTTTTACTTTCCTGCAAAGGGAGGAGAGGAATACATTGTCCCTGTGCTTCTTGCGCTAACATCTTATTTGTTTGTGATTTGAACTGTTTCTGAAGTGATTGATAATTCTAACAAGTAAGTAATCTTTCCCAGCAATTTAAGTCTTGGATAATTTCACAGTTCTAATCACCCAATGCATCTGTACAGATCACTCCTACGTTTTAGGAGAGTCCTTAGAGTTTTGGTGCGATTTGGCAGCCCTGGCAGCACTATTGCAGTTTTGAAACCTTAGAATGAGATTTCATTACATCTAATAAATTAAAATAGAAGTGCAGAAATAAGAAATGAAATAAACGTTAAAGATATCTAAATTACATAAACATTAATCAGAAATCATAATAAATAGCACAAAATCTTACCAAGAAATTATTATTCAGTCCCCTTCTTTCTCTGAGCAGGTACACTGTAAAAGTACAGAAGTCACTTTGTTTAAGGATGACATTCATTAAATATTTAATTATTCAACTATAACGAGCTTTTTATTTTTCTTCAGGGATTAAATAGATAATTTACTGTTATTAGTTTCACAAAATGGGAATAAAGAACACAACCTTATCCTAAGAAGCAAATAAAGTCTGCATTTTCCATTAATTTTGGTGTTTAAAATGCTTAGATGAAAGTTTACTATGTCAGCATTAGAATGGAAAAACTTCAGGCTAAGTCATTGCTAATTATTTTACCATGTCTTTGGATTTATCTTTTCATAAATGAGCATTCACAGATACCTTCTGTGCATGTGATTTGTATGACATTCATCACATTACATTATTTTTTGTTGCTATTTTTGAAATGTCAAAATTATTTGAAATTGCACTGCTCTAAAGTTGTACAAGTTCCTAGTCTTCCTTTTAGGCTTAAAAAATAATATTTAGGATTAAGGAATCAAATCAAGGCTTCAATCTTAAAGTTTCTGTAGTGAAGGTTAACATACAGGAGACTTATAGCAAGAATTAGAAAATGGAAAAAAACCTATTATGTCATCACATTTCCCCGTATTGTTATTATGTCTATCATACGAAAGCATGCACTGTAGAAAAATGATTGCCTAAGGACTACAACAAATCAATGATGCAGTTACGTGTTTAACCTCAGTTCATCTATTGCTCTTGATCTCCTGCTCAAATCATACTGTACTCAGTAGAATTTATTGTTTCTAATTTGTGATATCTGAAACCACTCAGTAATACTTGGGTCAGTTTGGGTCATATGCATACACAGAAAAATGAATATTTAAGCAAGTCAGCTGTATTAATTTGAAGTACATAAGGGAGAGCTGATCAAGTGATCAGCAAAGAAGAAAGTTTTAAAAGCAAGTTATATACTTAGACTCTGAGCATTTGGAGTCTGAAAATAGAAGATTGACTGTTGTTCATTAACCTCAGTGTGTTAAGATTCTTTGGAAGACAAGAAATGTGTCCAACAGACTTTGGATATGGCATATTTTTTCAAATCAGCTTGCCTTCTTTCCTAATTTCTAGGAATACTTCTCAAACTATGATTAGTATTATTAATTTGAGACTTTGATACACAGATTTTCTCTAATATAAGAATTAGTACTCAGATCCTAATTAAAGTCTTTGGACAGTTACATTATTTTCAGCAGATAAAAGGACACATATTAAGACCCTATGCAGATTGCATTTATTAGATGTCATAGAGTGTAGTTACTTAGTGAGTTACACATATCCTAACTCTTCTCCTACACACAGAGGATGTCCTAATCTGCCTGGTTTCCTGGAGTTTCCACTGTTTATACAGTCCTAATAACTGTAAAGTTAGGAAACATTCCTTTCCTCCTTTTTTAGCTTAATTCCTGTGGAAATGGAATATATGCAGAAATATATATTAGTGTTGTCACTAATAATTTTCAATCTTCAAAGTAAATTTAAACCAAATTTGAATGCAGGACAGTAATCTCAAAAATATTAAGTTTCTAAAAGATTGATAAGAGTCAACAATGTACTTAGAAGACACATCCTGCTAGTATTCCTCTTGAGCAAAAATGGAAGAGTTCAGCCTTGTTTTGTTCAGTTTGTGTTAATCATCACAAGTAAATCCAGATCAGCATCAGCAGGTAAGTCAACCCAAACCTCACGTGTGAACAACAGAACATGAGAGAGGGACTGGAAACACAATATGAGAATGGACAGGAGCAGCTTGAGTCCAAGGAGAGGAAATGAAACACCTGTTAGGGTAAAGGAGCTGCTGAGGACATGGGAATAACGTGGCAAACTGTGATGGTCATAGGAGATAAAAGGAATCTGAGATTCTGCAATGACTACTGTAAGAGATAACTAACATGAACCCTAGGCACCTATAAGAATAGGGTCACAGAAGCTGTAGGAGACATAGAATACAATTCTATACAGTTAGAACTAGACTTCATTAATGTGACTTCTGACAGGATAACTGAGTTTATTTGTTACTACAAAAAAAAAGGTGAGGGGAGAACCTCTGGGCTTTTTCTGGAAGGGGAACTTAATTTTCCTAATTCATTTTCAGGATGCTCAAACCATATCAAGGTATGTTCCTTACTCATTGTTAAGTGATTTTTCTGTTTCTTAACAGGTAAAGAAATAGAATTACCTCTAGTGAAGATAATTTATATTTCACATGGTGTAGGGGTTTTTGTTATTTCTAGTTATTCCTTGCATTTCTTTTTAACTCTTTTTTTTTTTTATGAGCTGTCCAGAAAGCAGTAATTAATGATCTTGGGCCTTGGATCTCTTACTCTCTATTGAACGCAAGAACTACTGGATTTCTACTGCCCCCACCCCCTTCCCCCCAAATCCAAATGTATTTAATAACACTTATCTTCAGGGATGTAGTATGGGAGGCATGAATCAGCAATTAATATTTGTACTTTAATCAATGTTACGCTATTATACAATTAGATTGAAATGAAAATAAATCTTCAGTTTTATGTGTAATTTTACTTTGATAAATGGTCTCCACACATTTGGAATGCTTTACAGCTTTACAGTTTCACAACATTTCTGGACATACCTGTCTATTATGCCTTGAGCAGTACAAAGTGTTTATTTTATGGATTACATTGAAACATTTAGGGGATCTACATGGAATTTTCATTTGCTATTTTATTCTCTGCCCAACAGGCAAACTGCAGAAAGCTTTTAACTTAGAAGTGGGCGTGTTTCTAGGAGCTTGAGTCTCTGGCAAACAGCTCTCTGCAGCTCTAGTTTAATCAGCTCATTCTTTGGCATTTACTTGCCTGAAGGGCAAACACTATCTTAATGAAGCTCACAAGGACAAATGACTTTTCCAGGCTGTGATTAATTTTCACAAGCTGACTTTAATCACTGGTTAATTAATAGAAGATTTGTTGATTTACAAAAAAAAGCAGAGTCATTATGAGCAGTATTATATCGATTTGTTTTTCATGAATTTAAGCAGTAACAAGCTTTTATTTAGAAACTCATTTAATGTGTTGAGATTCCATAGTAGAAAGAATAATATTGTACTAGAAAAGAGTGCAGAACCTATATAGCACATTTTGTTTGCTGGCTTGTCTGGATCTTTTTAAAAGCAGAAACACATATCAATACAACTGTAGCTCAACTCTACCTGTAGCAACCCTCTCCCCACCCCAATTGTTTAAGCCCAAATTTTTCAGAAAGTATTTAACAATGTAAGTTAAACTATTTGTTTCTTCATGATATTATAACAAAAATCATAATGTAGATATTATATATGCTAATGGGATTAGATCTGCTTGACGAGGCACCCCATTGTGATGTAGCAGGGGAAGCCATAGCAAAAATCTGTGACTAGAGACTAAAGGCAAACAATTTTAGATTAAAAGCAAAATACAAACTTTTAAGAGTTATGTGGCAATTGGTCTAGGAGACTGGATGATCTGTCATTCAGTTTCTTCAATGCAAAAACAATTGCCAATCCAGAAGATTTACAAACACAACTCAGTATGAGAACAATGTGGGGAATGTAGTGGCAACATGGTCTACAACAGATTAGAATAAATGAATTTCTAGTCTTTTCAGGACATGAAATCTATTAAAGTTGACACCCATTGAAGTTGCCTGACAGGTGACACTAGACTTTTTTGCCGGACTCCAATACTTACTGCCATCAAATGAGCAATGGTTATGATATAGATATATTTTATTATAGTTTAAAGTATATTAAACTACTGTAATAGACCATCTCTCTCTTAATTCATTGTAGTATGCTCATCTCTTTTTTTCTGCATAGTACAAAATCCAACTGACATTGATAGAAGTCATACAATACATATAGAACTGTAAGTGGGGTTTGTTCTCAAAATAGCATTTTTCTTTTGCCTCTTACAAACAAATACAATTCCCCTTCCACTTATATAGAGTGGGGAGAATTGTACAATTACAAGATCTTTACCTACACAGCTGCTCATGGGGGATTTTTTTCATTTTTTTAATATGTTGCAGAGAAAAATATATAATTCACTAATATTTGGTATACACAAAGTCTCATTCATCTTACAACACTCTTGAAAGTGTCACATTGTGTAAGTTGACTACCATGTGTTCATGAAAAACAATTATCTGGATTCAATGTTTGCATACTGAAATCTGGGACTATTTGGAACAAGTTTGACTTCAGTTTTTGACTCTTCAGTCAAAGGGGATAATGCTCACTTAGTGCCATTATACCTGTGATTCTTCTCCACGATAACACTTTTCTACCAATGGCAGCAGCAGGAGGCTGAAAATGCAGTTTAACGCATACTCTGTGAGAGTAAGTTTGAATAGCCTTTGTTGAGAAGGAGCATTACACTTCCACTGGGCACTATACACAACTCAGTTACGTAATTAAGCATCAATTAAAATAAAATGTTATCCTGTTGTCTGTTCAATGATGTTATCTTGGCACTTCATCTGCCTAATGTCACCAGTTAGCATGCTAGGCCCAGTGCCATTAAGGTTAATGTGCAATGTGTTTATACCGTACATTAGTGTGTCATAACATATGTCAAACATGAGACCTCATCATAATGATGATGATGGAAACACAAAGGAATATACAAGAAATAAGGAAAATATGTGAACTGACTCCTGTCTGAAAGATTGTGCTGGCTTTCAGTTAAGTGATTATTTGATTTCAAACATCCTCAAAGAACAACTTAAATAAACTGAAAATGGAATGAAGCTTGAAGAAGTCTGTGTAGAGATATGACAACAAGCATATTCAGGGCCTAACTTTGTCCTAGAGTCCTCAAGCACACCTCTAAAAGCCAATGGCCAATTTTTTGTTACAGTCCTGTATGATAATTCACTGGAAATACTTTTTTCATCACGATGGATAGCAGAAGTGCCATCCATGTATATTTCAGAATGTGCAATACACAGTCCAGCTAATGGTAAATGACAAGCAGTCTGCATTTTTTTGCACGTTCTCGAAGGTATTCTGTGCTTACTGAGTTAACAGCAAATACTGCTGGAATAATTATTTGAGCATCACAGACAAAATCCACTTTTTTCATTTTTCAAGACCACGTACAACTGAGATGAAGAACTGTACTA
The DNA here is from genome assembly GCA_013398225.1 of Steatornis caripensis. Taxonomy (NCBI): domain Eukaryota; kingdom Metazoa; phylum Chordata; class Aves; order Caprimulgiformes; family Steatornithidae; genus Steatornis; species Steatornis caripensis. Next base: position 7,778 of record VZSC01016801.1, on the reverse strand, counting down.
AAAAGGCATATACAAGTTTAAAGTCACTGTCACTTCTTCTATTTATGTATATGACATATTGAAAAATAACTTGCTGTCTTAACAGCAAGTCAAAAATAATTTTTTACACATTTGTCCAACAGCTATCATCAATCAAAACACAGATTTGTAGCCAAAAGATTAACCTCTTGATACATTTGAATTTTTTCTATTGTATTAAAATCTTTCAGCATGAAATGGATACCTCAGCATACTCTTTAGTGAAAAACATGCCAAAAACATCACACAGACTGCTAGCTAAAGTAATACTGAAGTACTTTAGATACAGTAACAATGTTCAACTAGTTAAGACCTAAATTTATGTATTTATTTATTTTTAAATTCCTTGTGTCACAAAAATATATTCTTTGCTGATAGAGAGTTCATGGAGGAAAATAATATCCAGTAGATGATACCACTACGTGAAAATAGGAGTGTCAGACTAATTTGCCATATAACACCATCTAACCAAATCTGACAAGAATTCTTTCTTTTTTTATATATATTTTTTTTTTTATTTTAATGAGTGACTGGAAACTTAAATCTATTAGGGAACAATAACTAAGAAGCATGGACCAAATAAAATTAGACTGGACTATGATTTTCCATTTAAACACAACTTTTTAAAATGCACAAAGAAGGGCCAATGGTGTACTGTTAGATCCTGTTTCCAAAGTGGTAGTGGCAAAATTAATGCTGAATTATCTGGAAATCGAAGAAAAACCTAATGGGATGTCTGAATTGTTGTTAATTCAATATTCTCATTGAACTGCCTGATAGTGTTTGACAGGCTTGGGAGACACTCACTCAGTTCCATTGTTATTCAAAGGAGTTTTTTTTAATAAATTCTTTTTATGTACCCACAGGGACCTGAATTCCTGCATCAAAACATCCGTATATGGCTTGTTGTTAGTCTCTAGAACTAGTATTCATTAAAGAAGGAAATCAAATAGATGTGCAGCTTTTGGGTCACACTGTCTTTTAACTGAGAGACAACAAATTGCTGATCAAAATTCAGGCAAGATACTGTTCAGAGAAACTCTCATTTTCACTTCCCAAACACAGAAGTAAGGAGCTTGATAGGTAAAAAAAAAGGTCAGAATCCTGACTTTAGCCTTCATTAGTAAAGGTTTCAAGGGGTTTATTCCTTTTATTTTTTTTTCAGGGGTAAGACTCTTCTTTACTAAATTTAGAAACTGGGAATCCAATCTAACTGTACAGTCAATGAATATATGAGTTGATTTATTTCACTCTGAAACAGACATATGACTTGCGTTTTTGCAGTTTCCCTGTATCACCATCTAGGGAGATAAGACCAACGGTCAAGGTGAATTTGATGTCTAACTATCACATAATAAAGTTAGACAAATCCTACCCTTAGTGTTCTCAATAAGGTGAACTTCCTCCTAAGGAACAGATTATTTCAGAATTTGAAATCTTCTACATCCTTCTTAAAATTAATGTCTTGTTAGATATTTTGAATATTTTTACTTTTTACAAGGATATGCTGCTCAGGCTTCATTATAGTTCAATCAAAGACTCTTTACCTCATTCAGGAAAATGTTATGATGCAATATGGATGGCTGAGAGAACACTAATCTGCTTCTAAGTTTTGACCTACATCAAGAAATCTCTCCACTAAACAACACTGTTTCAGACATAAGGGAGGAAGTATGGATTTTAGGATATTGAATACTATGAAATAATAATTTAAATTAGCATTGAAGAAGAAAAACCCTGAGAAACAATTGTAAAATATGGAAGGGAGAATGCTCCAACTGGCACATCACAGTTACAGTGATCAGGAACTGCCTTCAACCTCCTGGCAAGTGGAAGAGAAAGAAGAGCTCCCAAATGCTTAGATAATTATCATTATCTTTTTTAATACATAATCGTCTGGAGTTTGTGCCAGGAATCATTCATCACCCATCTGTGGCCATGCACAGAAGTTATCACAGCCTAAACACTGTTGTAATACAGTACTGTCTGTGTCACAGCTGGTTGGAAGACAGACTGCAGAAAAATTTGTGATCAGAGGATGGAATCTAGGAGTTTACTCTACAAACCTTTCCGAGGCTGTTTTGTAACTAGCCATGGTAGATCAATAAATTTACTTGTTATGAACTGACTTTCCATCATAACCTTAGCATTGGGATTCAAAGCTATGGACTCTCGGACCATTGATGAAATACAAGCCTGATTTTGTTTGTTTATTTAAATCAACATATGACTACAATTGTTGTATTGATTCTATATGCTTAAAATGCATCTTTATGTAAACTATAACGTACACTACCAATTTTATTTTTACCAAAAGAGAAATTAGAACTGTGATGAATTCTGAATCCTTGTTTTGCATAAATACATCAGCAGTTTCAAAGAAACATTTAGACATAGCAAGAAAATAGTCTGATCTTTTGGTGAGCCAGTTCCACATGAACAAGACAACTTCAGTGAGAAATGGGAACATTCCAGAAATGTAATCTTCATAAATTTTGTCATTTCAATTAAAAAATCCGTTACTGTGTTTAGCATTCATTATCACTAACTTTAGCCTAAACTAATCTCTTGCTGGACTTCTTTCATTCAGTAGAAAGACGTAAGTCCTCCAAGGCAAGACAAAGCAACAACTGAGCTTTAGGTGGTCTGAATTACATTGGTGGTGGAACAACATTCTTCTCCTTGGCTGCAGAGAGAGACAAGGGAGCTGACTGACATATCTGCAAATGC
>VZSC01016800.1:129169-154639 GCA_013398225.1 Steatornis caripensis | reverse complement strand
ATCTGAGTGCGGAGAAAATTGTTTTCTTAACCAGGTTTATTCCTCCAAGGGAGGTATTTGCTTGAGAGATTTCCACTATAAATTTAAGTCTGTCCCGGGATCCTGATAAACGGCCTCTGTGCAACAGAGCTGCTCTGGCGGGGGGCTGCTGCTGCTTCCCGGCCTTCCCGTGGGGACTGGGGGGGCTGGCAGTGCCCCCCTGCCGTGGCCCCCTGCCCCTTCCCCATCCCGGTCCTTGACCCTTCAGCAAAGCCAGAGGCGGATGCAGTACCCAGAGCACCCGGCGTGGTGCCACAGGCCAGATCCTGCGCTGGGTGCTGGTGATCCCCATGCTGGGCACAACAGGGGCATCACTGCGAGGTCCCGGCTCAGCCGAGAGCAGCCCTGGCCCTGCCACCCCTCTAATTACCTCCCTGTCCTCCCTCCGGCACTTTTCCACCTTTCCCCACTGCTGCTCGGAGGCTTCTAATGAATTCTGATCGTTACAATAAGCAAGTGATAATTTCTAAAAGAATGGAAAACANCCCCTCTAATTACCTCCCTGTCCTCCCTCCGGCACTTTTCCACCTTTCCCCGCTGCTGCTCGGAGGCTTCTAATGAATTCTGATCGTTACAATAAGCAAGTGATAATTTCTAAAAGAATGGAAAACAATTATTTGCTCTGTTGGGGGATTAGATGATATTTAGTCTCTATTTAATGGAAAACTAATTACATTACGTGAGCAAGTGAATAGAAATTTTTTGTTAATTATGAACTTTGCAAGCTACAAAGGCTAAACGATGATGGATCCCGTAATCTGCCCCGCTTTTCGCTCGGCTCCGAGATAAGATGACAACTGAGAAGGGACGGCGCGAATGCATTTCAACTCCTGTATCGATTCAGGAGCAGCCGGCTGAGCAGCGGTGCGCTAGCGGTGGTCCGCAGGAGCTGGCGTTGATCGGCAGGCTGATGGCTGCTGATGTTAAGATCGGGAAAGGTTGGTTAAATGGCTGGGTGTTTATTGCTGGGGATGGCTGGGGAAGTCGCTTTGCTTTGCTCCGCCGTGGCCCCTTTGCGGGGCTGCGGATGCCCTGCGCGGTGACACGCGGTGTCCCTCGGGGCTCGGAGTCGCTGGGGTTTGGGGCTGCTGCCAGGTGAAGTGAGGGGGGATGGGCTCAGGGGCAAGGGTGCTGGGTGCGGGCTGGTGTCGTGTCGGGCACCCGCCTGAGCCGATGCCCAGATTTGGGCTCCCCAGCACACAGAGACCATCCCTGATCCCAGGGCTGGGATATCCCTGACCCTGGGGCTGGGGTGTCCCTGACCCTGGGGATGGAGTGGCCTTGACCCCAGGGCTGGGACATCCCTGACCCCAGGGCTGGAGCATCCCTAGACCCAGGGCTGGAGCACTCCTGACCCCAGGGCTGACATATCCCTGACCCCAGGACCGGGATGTCCCTGTCCCCAGGCTGCCCGGTCCCAGCACAGCCCAGTGGAGCCGAGCCCATCCCCACCGCCTGCTCCAGCCCGGCTGCCCCATTGCAAGGTGCTGGGCTGCACCTCGTCGCCTTCTCCCTCGCACTGCTGCGGGTGGCTGCTCTGCCACTCCGGCCGCCAGATAATTAGGGGCTCGTTAGTGTGAACCCGGAGCCCTTCATCCCTTGAGCAGCAGACGTGTGCGCATCGCAGCTCTTCAGCCAAAATCCAGCCACCCATCAGCTTCCGGAGGGATTTAACCTGAGCTGAGCACAAACCCCATCCCCGCTCCCCGTTACGGGGAATTACCCAACCGGCTTAATTACGCGCGACCTGTGCCGATGATCTGCACGCGTTTATCCCGCGCTGATGTACATAATGCATCGGAATACATATCTTTTCCCCAACACCGTAACCCAGACAGATGGGGCCCTTTCAAAGATTTCTTTGCCAATAAACGTGCCAAAAATCATCGTTTCGTCTTGTTCTGACGACTTCGTGCCGTTAATTACTGCCTGAGGGGGTGAAAGATGCTCACCAGCCCCCCGGCTTTGTCTCCGCAGCAGCTCCCAAGGGCTGGCACATGCCTGAGCAGAGATTTGGTATAAATTTACCCCCAAAATTCACATTTGGAATCATCGCCGGGCCTGGACAACAGTTTCAGCCCAAAAGAAGGGAAAAAAAAATAAACCCCAAGAGCCCACAAGGAAAAGAAGGAGAGAAAAAAAGCCAACCCCAATGCCAGGGCTCAGGGCCGCAAAACTGTGATGTCTCCTGGGTGTTTTCTATTAACCCCAACCCCCCCTTTTCTCCTGGTTTTGCCTTATTTAAGGCAGCAAACAGCAGCCCTGGCCTGGCTTGCTCCACGGCAGCTTTGCGCCTCCTTTTCCCCCCAGATAATGCTCTGCTGGCTGTATCGGGAGCGTTGCGCTGCTCATCCCGAGGGGCCGTATTTTACTTTTTTGGCTCCGTTTGGAAACGCCGAATAATTCTGCTGATGGTGCTAGTGTCCTGATGGTCCCATGGCACAGCCCTGCCTGTGGCCGAGGAAGGGGAGCAAAACCTGCAGGTGGTGTGATTTCTTTCCGCTCCAGAATTTTTTTTTGAGGGAAAAAAATAAAAACCACCAATCTCTGTGGCGGTTTTCTTGAGCAAAACCCAGACATCCTGTGGTAAAAATATCAGTTTAGTGAAAAAAATGCTATTTTCATGTGTTCTGTTTATACTCCTGGCAGAGATACCTCTCTGTGGTGCAAGGATCGAGGTGGTTTTTAACTAAAAGCATCCCTTTTTGGTGGAAGGAGATGATTTTGTGTGCCCAGGGAAGTGATCGCATCTGGCTCCTCCTGCCCTGGCGATGGAGGGCTTGGCCGGGCCGGATTCAGCCCCGCTGCTGGTCCTGGGGGTTGTCAGAGCCCCTGGGTGAGCAGAGAGATCATCCGCTGCTGTGCAAAAGCCAGGCGTGAGGATGTCCCCGTGGCTGGTGACCTCAGCGGTGGCCATGGGGGACATCTCCTGCGACCCCCGCCACGGGACATGGGCTGGCAGCAAAGTGGAGGCTCAGCCCCACGAGAGGACGGCTCCTCTCCCTTCTCCACCCCAAAGGGCTGGGATGGGGCCCAAAGCCGTGTCCAGGGTCCTGGAGGGCAGGGATGCAGGGTCTGGGATGAGGCTCCGGCATCGCCATCGCCATGGGTGTTGGGGAAACTGAGGCCCGCCAGGGCCGGGTGGCAGCTCCGGGTGCACGTCAAAGCACATATCTTCACGGCTCCCTCCCATCCCCATGAATAAATAACGGGCCCCTGATTTAATGTCCTCGGATTTCCTCGATAATTTTGGTCATCTGGGGTTTTTCTTGCCAAAAAACCCAAACAAAACCCCACGTGGGGTCTGGAGGGTGGCGGGTTACGAGTGGGGCAGAAGACAATCTGTTGGGCTCCTTTCGCGGCCGCTCGCAGATGAAGCTATCTCCTCGCCTTCTAGGGAAGCGCCTTGACGTGCTATATTGACCTTTTTTAATCTAAAATTGATTCCTCATGAAACTCCACCTGGTCGAGAGCCAGGCGGCAGCTGGGTGCCGTTGTGTCGGGTTTTCTGATTTTACATCGGGGCGTTTCGCCTTTGTCTGGTGTTTTTTGGAGCTGACGGGGAGGGTGGAGCTGAGCCGATTTGCCCGGCTGTTGCCCATGAGATGCTATGGGGCAGTTGGAGCCTCATTTGTTTTCGACCCGCAGGGTGAAACCGGTCCCTCTGCTCTAGGTTTCTGCTGGGCTTAAATCCAAGAGGAGCCCACAAGCTCCATCCTGGAGATGGGGCTGGTGCCCCCCTTCTGCACCCAGATAACCCCTGGGAGCCTGCGACATCTGGGATGAGGGTGATGGGACCTCTCTCAGGCTCTTGGTGAGGAGCTGGAGATGATGGAGCCAGGAGCGCTGGGGGTGATGGAGCCAAGCCCGCAGTGGGGGGTGCCACAGGGGGGCCAGGCCCACGGACGGGATCCCCGGCAGCCTGCACGGCGAGGCATGGGTGCACACGGGGCCGGCGGAGGCTGCAGCTCACCATGCGCTCACTTAACCAGCCTGACCCAGCGTGGAATAAATGCAGAGATCGCCGTGTTTCAAACACCCACTGGCTCAGTGTGGGTCCAACCACCTCTCCGGGTGGTGAAGAGCACCGCTTGGTAAGCCCACCACCCGTTTTTGCAGCATGGTTTTTGCACTCGTGGAAGCCGAGTGTTTTCTGCAAAGCCCGTCCTTCAGCCATGCACGCGCCTCCCAAAACACTCCTGGGAGCCCAGAACAGCTGGGAGGGAGAGAAATCCCCACCACAGAGGATGAAGGAAAAGCTCCAGGTGTGGTAGGTGCTGCAGGCCGGTCCCAGCAGCGCAGGGGATGCGTGGTCTGGCTGGACCCTTGCGAGCCTGGGTGGGCCAGGTGAGACCACGGCCAGACCGACTCCCGCGCACAAACGCATCTGTAAGGCTGCAGCCCCTCGGAGGCCGGGCAGAGCTGCCCTGACACCTAGGAGTGTGTGTGGGGTGGTTTAGGAGATGCTTCCTGATCAAAATCAGGGCTGAGGATTAAGAAATCACAGAACCGAAAAGCAGCGAACTGTTCCCAAGTCCTTGTGCTGGGCGGCATTTCAGGAGGGGGTTTCTAAAGCACTGGAAAAGCAGCATCCCAGTTGTTCCTTGGCAGATGTGCGCTCTCCGGGCCCCCTGAAGGTGTGCTGCAAAAAAAGAACAAAGGCAGCCCGGGTGGGTGGCGGTTAGGGGTCCGGCTCTGCCTGCACCCACCTCCTCAGCCAGACCTGCTGGATTTGAGCCTGCAACCCCTCTGGGAGCAGAGACCCAAATCCGGGTGGCTGGGTGCTCTCTGGCCAGCGGTCATTCCCGGCCCCAGAGCAGGGCTCTGCAGAGGGATCGTGGGGACTTTCCTCCCAGGGCTGGGCCATCTGTCCTCCCTGCACGGCCAGCTGCTGCCCTGGCGGGGCCACCCCAGGCACCTCCCTAGAGCAGGTGGCTGCGAGGTCCCCGTGCCGCGGGGNGGGGGGGGGGGGAGGCGGAGAAGGGGGGCGATGCCCCTTCCTGAGCCCGGCCCGCCTCTGTGCTAACCTGGCAGGGTGCGGGAGGCGGCGGGGCGGCTGTGAGACAAGTGCCGGGGCTGGCCGGAGGCTGCGGAGCGGGACATGTTGCTGGTGCCCCCCTGATGCTCCCCGGGTGGCGGCTCTGCTGGCGACGGGCAGGCTGGTGAGGAGCTGGAGGACGGCGACGCGAGGCCACGGTGGGGGAAAGCCAAGGCTCCGGCTGGGGAACCATGGGGAGATGCAATGGGAGATGCACGCTGGTCGGATTCTGCTGCCTGCAGCTGGTAAGGCGAGGGGCCGTCTGCGCTCATCAGCATGCCGGGTTGTGCTTTGTGCGAAACGCTGGCTGTCACCGCTACCCGCTCCGTCTCGCCGGTGACCTTGCTGTGGGACCAGCGCGGGGACGCTTCCCTGCTGCCCACCCCCCCCCAAAAAAAAAATAAACCCCAAAAGAAAAAGAAAAATTAATAATCAGGGAGGAGCGAGATGGCACCCTCGTCCCCTGCCTCAGTCCAGCGCTGGCTGGAGTTGCGGCTGGGGAGATGGATGCCAACCAGTTCCCTGAGCTGTCAGCGCCCGGGGATGCGTCTCCGCAGGTGTGAGCTTTGTTCCCAACTGCAATCTCTTCCCTCCGAGTTTGCGCTTGCCGGCGGTTGCCCGTCCTGGTGGCTCCAAGGATATTTCTTGGGGTGCTGGTCCCCTGAGTCAGGGCAAGAGGGAAGCTTGGAGCCACTGCCAGCACTTTGTAAACTCTCCTGCTTTTGAGCGGGACTGGTGTGCCCGTGGCCAGGGAACGCCGGGGTGCTGGGGCAGAGAGCGGGCAGAGGTTTAATTTCCATGGAATTGGTCTTCATAACAACTGGATGCTGTGCTCGCTGCTGCCCGTGAATCAATCTTCATCAGGCTGCTGACAGAGCAGCAGGCGAAGGGAGCGCGTGGGGTATTCGGGGGGTTTTCTGATAAAACCAGCGCCGACCAGGTTGCGATTAATTATCCCGGCTGGGTGGTTCATTAACGGAGAATCAGCATCCTACAACTTGCCCCTGCGGCCATGCCAGGGCTCGTCGCGGTGAGGAAAACGGGGTGCGGGGGGAGGGGTATGAAACATGTGGCGGTCAGCCCGTGGTGTCCCCGGGGACTGGGGGTGCTGGGGTGGGGGGAGGCAGCGGTGGAAACGGGCTCCGGATCCACTCTAGGGGGATGGTGCCATCCTGCTGGCGCGCGCTTTCTTCCCAGCGATGCTCTTGTTCGTTCTCCATCCTTCGCAAGGCGGTGTGCGGGGAGCGGTCCCCGCTTTTGGATGGAGGTGGGGAGGGGGCCCAGCTTCCCCGGGGGGGGCGCGGGAAGCTTTGAAGCCAGTTCCCAGCCTCGGGGGAGCGGAGCCGTGGTGGGCTCATCCCCAGGCTGAAGTCCCGCTGTTCCCACTGGGCATGGCCTCTCGTGTCCCCAGCTGTCCCCCACTTCCATCTGTGAAGGCTTGCCCTGCACTTCGCTCACCTTCCCCCTTATTCAGGATAAATCCGACGGGTGTTTTCCGGGTGTGGGGGAGTTTCCTGGCTTTCAGCCCCCCCCTTTTTTTTTTTACCACTCAGCTCCCAAACAGGTTTATTGGCGTTTATTCCCTGAGATATCCCACATCCGAGAGATTTTAATCTGTTTATTTCAGGGGACGAAATGAATCGATGTGAGCTCCTGGGCTGGGAGCGCAGCTCCTGCTTGCACCCGGCGAAACTTTGTGCTGCAGACTGGGGTCAGGCTCGCCCTGGGTGTGCTGGCGCTGCTGGCATCTCCAAGCACTTGGCTCTGGATTTGTCCCTTACTGGTGGCCTTGCCACCCTGGGCTCACCCCAGCACATCCCCTCCCAGCCTGCAGGATGCTCTCCCAAGCTCCTTCCTGGCTCTGGAGGCAGCAGCTTGCGTCCCACCGGCCGTGGGGAGATGCTCCCCCCCAGCACCCCATCCCACAGCAGTGGCACCCACCCACTCCTTGGGGAGAAGGTGCTGCTGGGTGCCCTGCTCGGAGTGGGGGGGTCTGGGTGCCCACCCTGAGCCAGCCCCGAGGCGGGGCAGGTGGCGGATGCCATCAGGGCGTCCCCTCGGGTGACCGAGGCCAATATTCATGCCCAAGGTGGCGTGGCCGGGGCGGGCGGACCGGGCGGTGCTGAGGTTTCGGAGCGTATGATGACGCCTGACCCCAGCTCTGCTCCTCTCCTCCGCTTCGGCTGCTCTGTGCCCCCCCCGACACGGGGACGGCACCACGCGCCTGTCCTGGGCCCTGTGCGCTATGTGGAGGGGACAGCCACGCTCCCAGTGCCCCCAGCCGCTGGGGCTGGGGTTGGACTTGTGTGTGCTGGGGCTGCCTGGGAAGCCGTGCCCCATTGCTGTGGGGTCAGCTTGAGGCAACAGCGGGGCTACCCAGCGAGCTCACTGGCTTCCCAAACCTCACCGGCTACCCCGTGCCTCAGTGTCCCTTAAATGAAGCAGTGTGGGTGAGATGCAGCCTGCCCTGGGGTAATGCCACGGTCTCTGGCTTGTCCTCGCTGCCAGGCCACCTTCCCACAGGCACCGTCCCCAGGTGCTGCTGTGACTCCGCGGGCCCCTTCTCACATCCTCATTGGTTTCCCCAATATTTGCAGCATGGTCCCCAGGGGATGCGCCCCTGGTCCCTTGTCCCCTCCGGACACGGAGGACGCTCGCGGTGGCAGAGGATGCTCCCCGCTGCAGCGTGCTGGGGTGCTGCTGGCGCCTCTGCGCACAAGGTCCGTGCGCAGGGTCCCCCGTACTGGGGTGGGAGAAGGCAGCGGGCTCTGCCTGCTCTGCCCCGCACAGCCCAGGCCTCGGGGCAGCAGTTGCGCCTGAACCAGTTTGGGAAACTGGTTTTCGGGCCATGGCACAGCAGGGAGCCAGGGCAGCCGCTTCGGAGCATCCAGATATCCCGCACGCTCCTCCACCACTCGGCGAGGCTGTGCTGCGAGCACCGGGTGTCTCCGTTCCTAGGGACAAGCAGCACTTGCCAGATTTTGCTTCCGTTTGTGCTTTTCCTCCAGAAAACCCGCAGAGATCCACTTGCCAGCACCCACTGGCCCTGTCCCACCTCGAGAGGGGCTGCCGGCAGATATTTCTGCTGGTGAGGACGGATGAAACGAAAACCCCTGGGTTTTGACTGGTCCTCCGCATCATCTGGGAGACCACGTAACTGGCTGGGGGGCTTCGCGGTGCCTTGGCGGACCTTTCTCTGCGATGCACGCTGTTGTCGGGAGGATTTGTCTTTTCTTTATGCGAAGATGAGAGCTGCTGAGGTGGTTGGGTGGCAAATGAATGTGGGGTGATGCCGCCCTGCTTGCGTCTGCCAGCGTGGGCACGGGGATGTGAGAGCCGCAAGCTGTGACTCTTGTTAACTCTGAAGCCTAGTGGTGTCAGTTGCAGATCAGGACAGCTGCGCTGCTTTAGGGGGGTGTACCCAACCTCAGAGGCGGTGATGCGGGATACAGGGATGTGGACTGCTGGAAGCTGAGGTCTGGCTGGGCCCAGCCAGCTGCTATCACGCACCCCTTGGCCATCCCGCTCTGTACCCTGGGGCACTGGGGACATGCTCAGGCACCAGTGTGGGGCAGGCTTGCTCATGTGGGCTCCTTCTCCATCCCAAAGTGGTGACCCCATTGCCTCTGTCTGCGATGTGGGGCTCCTTGGAGCGGGTGGGATGCAGCTCCAGCCCCGCAGCCGGGTGGGGACAGGAGATGCTCAGCACTCCCACCTCCGCCCGGCGGAGCTCTGCATCGCTCCGAATCAGAGTTTCATTTCATTCTTTGTTTCTCTCCTTCTCCTTTAATTGGCTGGAAAAGCAAAGCTCAGTTGGCACCTCCCGCCTGGCTGAGTCTGCTGGGCTGGTGCCATGCTTTGCCGTGCGGTGCGGTGCGGTGCCGTGCCGTGCCATGCCGTGCCATGCCATGCCGGCACTGACAACCTTCCTCCCACAGCCTCCTGGGGTCGGGGCGCAGGGAGCGGGGCTGCGCGTCCCTCCCACCTGCCTGCCCGAGCCATGGGGTTCACATGGGGCACCGAGAGCCTCCGGAATGCAACTCCCGTCACCGAGCCTGGAGAAAGAGCTAATGGGGTCGGCTTAACGAAGGGCGGGCAAAGGGAGTGGGTGTCCCATGCCCTGCATCCCTCACCCACCCACCAGCCCCTGTCACACCCCTTCCCCCGGTGGGACCCCGCTGCACCGCGGGGGCTTCGTGGCCCTGCCGTCCCCACCATGCCTCCTGCCCCGATTTGCCCGTTTGTGGCCACCAACCCTCCAACTCCGGCACCGGCAAGAGTCCGCCGCCTCCGACATCCGCCGGCATCTTTTGTCCTCGCGCGGTTCCCATCCTGCCCGATCTCTGGCACGGGGACAGCACGAGGGCAGGGGGACTGGAGCTGCCCCCGACCGCTTTCCCACTGCCGGGGAAGGGGGGAAGGAGCCCGGGCTGAACTCTGGATGGGGGTTTTCAATTACACAATTAAATGCACAATTAGGTGTAATTACCAGCGCTCAGAAGGCGCGACTGTTCATAATAGGCATGTAATCTACTGCAGTCACTGTTTATACTGCTCGGCTCGGCTCCCTAATGATTATGGAAAGCTTTCACATTTGCATGGTTGCCATGGAAATGGGGGGGCTGACGGCGGCGGCATCAGGGAGGGCGAGCCCCTCATTCCCCCCGCACCCCATCTCTGCGGGATGGGGCACGGCGGGTGCAGCGATGCCTCTGCGCCTGGGGATGCCGCGGGGCGCTGGGTGCTGGCGCGGAGGGATGGGGATGCTGCGGGGGTGGGCAGCGTTGAGGACCCGGAGACGGCCCCAAGGTGGGAATGAAAAACCCCAACTCACCTTGTCACGTCCCCGGGCGACCACCCCGAGAGGCACAGGAGGGACCGTGGGCGCGGGTGGCGGTGGAGAAGCTTCCCAGCGTGGTGACCTCTCCGCATGGACGTGCATCCTCCGGCGCATCCGCATTATTCACGGGCAGAGCTTTGCTTGACAGGCCGCTATAAAGGTTTATTGGTGCGCGTTTGGGAAGGCAGAGCGTTACAGCTCGCAATTAAAACCGCGATTAAAGTGCAGTACATCTAAATTTGCAGGACCAGCTGATGTGCACCCAAGAGTATTAACGAGCCTGGTTGAAGAACTCTCTAAATCATTCATGCCTGTTCGTAACAGAGCTGGGAGCGATGGGGACTGGAAAATAAATGTCTCGGAGGGCTGGGTTGTAGAGAAAATAAAGAGGGTGAGCCAGAAAACAGCCTGGCCCGACCGCAAAGCTGTGAGAGCACGGGAAGGAACGGTGGACGCACGATGTGATCAGCGAAGGCTAAAAGCCCGTGGCCTGATTGATGCCTGGGAAAAGGAGTCTTGTCCAGCCAAACTTGATCTTGCTTCTCATTGAGCTCACAAGTTTGGCCGCTGAAAGGGCCTGAGCTGCCATAATGGTGTTTAGATGCTGATAAGCAATTTGATTTAATCCCAGGTGGCTTTCAGTTAGGAAAAAAATTAGCGCTATAAAAAATCAATGATGCTTGTTTCAGTGCCAGAAAGAAAGAAGACAAGGAAGAAAATCGTCGCCGGAGAAAAACGCGTGGACCGATGGGACGGTGGCGAGCACCGCCTGGCGCGGGGCGAGTCAGGGACGGGGCTGCCAGTACCGCATCCCTGCCAGCCCGGGAGGCAGCCGGGTCTCCCATCCCAAAATGGCATCAGGAGGGGATCGGGAAGAGAGATCGGAGGTTGGAAGGTGCGGCAAAGCGGCCTCTTGAGAAGCTTGGTCTCTGTGGCTGGTCCAAGGGAAGACAGCGAGGAAGAAGAGATTCCCGGTACCGATGGTCCTTAATGCAGGAGAAATGAGGCAAAGGGAGCTGCTTTTGGGGAGAAAAGTGACTTTTTAGCACTGAGGGGGATTAACCGCAGCAAGACGTTACCTCTGGGTGCGACGGCTTTTCCCCACTGCCCTTGGCTATCACTTGCCCCAGGCTCGATGCCAGCGGTCGGCTCTGGGCATCCACGGGGGACCATGGGGACAGCCCCATGCCAGGGACAAGCGAAGCCGTTTGGGAGGTGCTGAGCGCCCTGGGCTGTGTATCGGCGGTGAACCGGTTGGTTTTGCTGCAGGAACTCGCTGCTTGTGGATCAATGAACATCTCGGCCACGCTCCTCGCGGCTTTGTTTGCTTGCAGAGTCAGAGCCCTGGGGATGCTCTCCCCAGCCCGTAGGCACCGATGGCTCCCGTCGCTTTTTCCCCCTGCGCTGGAGCTGTCGGCTCCTCTCCGCCCCGGTTTCTCTGGAGAGAAAGCACAGGGAGGACCTGGAGAGGCTGAATAATTGAGCAGGGAGAAGGATTCGTGGCTCAGACAGTTCAAAACTCACGGCAGAGAATTAAATTCCTGGTGGACAACTCTTTCTGGGATGCAGACCCAGTGCTGAGCGTGTGGCACCGCCAGCCTGGCACCGATCCTGCTTCACAAGTGTCGATATGGTGGTGGGCTACGGCTGTTGGGAGGTTGCTGGGTGCGGGCACTGGGGTACCAGCATCCTCCCTCCCAGCCGTGCGCCATTCTCTGCGTCTGGAAAAGGGCTCTGTAACCCAGCAGCCGTTGCACGTCACCCCGAGGAGCGGGGTTCTGCCGGCGCCGCCTCCCTCCACGGGGCTGAGGACCCCTTGGGATGCTGCAGCCATCGCTGGGTACCAAGGCTTCAGGGGTATCCTTATGGAAAGGGTGTATCTTTATGGAGAGGGGAGAAAACCTCCAGGAGCGCACGGCAGGGCTGAAAGACCCACAGACCCCTAACGGCCCCGTCAGCGCCGGGCGTATGTCTTAACGGCTCCTCCAGCGCCGGCCGGCGAGATGCCGGTTATCACGTATTGATCGCTGCGGCGCCTGGCCAAGCCGAGCTGCGGGCGGGCCGGCGGCTTCAGACCCCACTTCCCGGCGATCCGGGCTGTATCCGCATCCCTCATCCTCCTGGGATGCCCGGGGATGTCCTCGTCCCCATCGCGGCGCGGAGCTGGGGACAGTTTTTAGCTGGAGCGTTGGGGGTTGAGTGGGGAGAAAATATCCTGCCCGAATTCCGGGGGGATGCTCGGAGCGGCAGAGGGGCTCAGGATGGGCCTCTCGGCGTCTTTTTTTCCTTCCCCTCATTTGAAAGCAACTATTTGTTTCAATTTTCAAAACGTGTATGTAACGGCCTGGAAAACTGGGAAGGCAAAGTTGGCAGAGAGCAGCCGTGGTCGTTTTTAAACAGGACATTAAACCCCGAGTGGTTTATTAATAAGATTAATAATGGCTCCCATGTACTTGGCTGGGAAATTTCACCCGTCTTGGGTTTTCGCTTTGCGGCAGAAGGAGTTTTGGGGGACGAAAAGCCGGTTGCCCAAGTGCTGCTTCGCCTGCACTTGGATGGGAGCAGCGGGGCAGGATGTGGCCCCTGCCCCAGCCATCCCTCCCCAGTGGAGGTCGTACACCAGCACCTTGCCTCATTATTTAATAGTGATTTTTGCAGCCGGTTGCCCCGGGTGGGAGACACTGCGGGGACCCACATCGGGGTGATGTTTCCCTCTTCCTTATCAGGGGTCGAGCTGTGGGGCACACAGCTTTCCAGGGGCTATTCCCCCAAAGAAATCCTCCCCACCACCCTCAGCCCTCCCTTCCCCATCAGGGATCGGCTGCTGGGAGCCTGCAGGGAGTCGGGAGGCTCTGCACGGCTCTTGGGGGGCTCGGCGTCTCCTGGCGATGCCGGGGAGGGCTTAGGAAACAGGGGCTTTGAGGGAGGGATGCAGGGGCCGGAGGTGTGCGTCCCTGAGCTGAGAAAGCACAGGTATCGGGGGGCTTGCGTGAATCGGCTGTGTCCCCCCAGGGCCGGAGGGGTCCCCGAGCTGGGCTGGGGGCTGTTTGCAGCCCATGGCAGGGACGGTTTGGGAATTACCCGAAAAGGGGTTTTCTGCACAACCCTTTGTCACACGCGTGCGTGCTATTTGCTCGCCGCGCACGAGCGGGGCCACGTCCCGGCTCCGAGCCGGCAGCGGGGACCCGTCCCCTTGGGGGGACGCTGCGGGAGGCGGCAGTGCAGCGCGGTGCAGCCCCCGGTGTTGGGAATCCCTTGGGCACCCGGGGGCTGGCGGTGACAGCAGTGGCACCGGCACTGGCCGAGCGGTTGGGCTCCCATCCTGGCCGTGTCCCAGCACCCTTGTCATCCTCACTGCCCAGACTGGGTGGCATCTGAGCAGAGGACACGGCCACCGTGCCTGGCTCGGGGTTGCAGCCGCCCTGTCACACGGGGACACAACCAGAGGCAGGGCAGGGAGCAAGGTCAGGGCAGCCTGCTGCTTGGCTCGCAGGCTAATTACCTTGGTGAGGGCTAATTAGCGCTCTGGGCCACTCTGGTCCCTTCCCAGCCCTTTCCCACTGCAGGTGCATGGGACGGAGCCTGGGTGGTGAGGCCACCGGGACCGTGGCACCGGGGAGCCGGAGAGGAGCCGGTGCAGAGCGGCTTTGCGTCCCTTGGTCTCTTGCTGGGGAAGGAAAACGTGAAGACCTTTGGTGGAGGGGATTTGGGAAGCCAAAGGGCTGCGGGTGGCCTGGCTCTGCCTCAGAGACTGTCCTGGTTTGGGGCTCAGGGGCTGCAGGGAGCTGCGGGCATGTCACTGCTGTGCTGCGTCTCTGCCTGGCACCTTGTCCCCTGGGCACGCTGGTGCCATCCCACAGGGACAGCCACGTACAAAGCCCCAAGCGGGAAGTGTCCCAGGGGAGAGGAGGGTGCTTGGGGTGGGAGCGGAGGATGCTTGGGGTCATCCTGCAGGGTGCTCAGGTGGGAGTGGAGGATGCTCAGGGCGATCGTGGAGGATGCTTGGAGTGGGAGTGGAGGATGCTCGGGCAGCACAGCGAGGGATGCGGAGCCTGACAGGAGCCCACGGGAAAACCTGTCCGCTCTCTCCTCCTGCGCCGTAATGGCTCAGATTAATGGTGGCCCTCAGCTATTGCCTGTGAATGACAAGCTGAGCGCCCTCGGTCCCCATCCCCATACCCCTCGGGGCTCTCTCCTCCCGCTTCTCCTCCACTCCACCAAATGGCCCGGAGCAGTGGGAGGCCGAGCAGCGCGCCTTCGCCGGCCGTGGCCGTGGGGTTCAGCCAGGGTCCCCGCTGCCTTGAACCGTGTCCCCCAGCCCCAGGGAAGGGACCCAGCACCCACCCTGTGGGCGCAGCAGCCAGGCACAGGGTGGGCATCTTTGCACAAATCTTTGCAGGCTCCGATTTGTGTTTTCTCTTTCCTTTCCCCTTTTTTGACTCAGGAAGCAACCCTGTCCCTCTTAACCACCCCGGGGGCACGGCGTCGCCATCTGCGCCTCCAGGACCCCCTGCCTGCTCCTGGCCCCTGCTCTCCCCTCCTCTGCCGCCGCTTCCAGCCCGTCGCTGACCGGTTGCCAGTTCCCCTCGGCAGCTGCCAGGACTCTCAGGCAAAACCGTCCTTTCCTGGCCCCTTTCTGTAGCATCTGGCGCAGTTTTCCCTTGGCTCGGGGAGGGGGGACACGGCAAGAGGCCTGTGACGGGCACCGGGCTGGCACAGGGCTGGCACCGGGTCCCCGTAGCGGTGTGGGGACGGCTGGCGTGGCGGCTGGTGGGGGGTTGGAGTGCAGTGAGGTTTGGGGGGGTCTGAGGGTACCTGTTGGCTCCTCCGGGCTGGAGATGGCAGCGGGGGCTTGCTGGAGGGTGACACGTGTGTATCGGTGGTGACAGCCCCTGGCAGCCCCGTGGCCACGGGTACTGCGGCCGGGCTTTGGTGGGGACGTTGTGGGGATGATGCTGCTGGGCTGGGACTGCGCGTGGAGCTCACAGGCAGCTGGGCTGGTCCCCAAGGGCTGGGGTTCCCCGTGCCCAGCCTGGCCGTGCCTCCGTCCCCTCTGGCTCCTGGCTCGCCCACTGCAGCCCTGGACATGGTCACGTCCCCTCACCCTTTGCTCCCGGGGGACACCCCGGATGCCACCCCCCCTTTCCTTGGGAGGGACAGGGGGCAGAGCCTGGAGGGACAGGGAAGCACGTGCAGGATCAGTGCCGGGACCTGGTTTATTCCCTCCTGGGAATTCGCATCATGTCTCTGACTCGGTGGCTCCGAACAAGGATTTAATTTGGCAGCGGGAGGCTGGTATTGTTACGGCCCGCTCGATAAACACCAATTGATTATTAAAAGCTTTATTTATATATTTCTAATTTTTTTTTCCCCTCTGAAGCTCCACAGTTGGGTGGGTGATGGCGAGCGGAGGCTGGCGTGGGCTGGGGCAGGTCCTCGCGGTCCCCTCCAGCGTGGCAAGCAGGACATTCCTGCCCCATCCCTAGGGCCCCCCACCTTCCTTGGGCTGCATCTCGCTGGATTTTAAGGCAGCCCACCCCAGGGCTGCTGCCCATCAAGCCCAGACGGGCTGCGGGGCTGAGCTCGGGAGCGGTGATGAGCAGGGTGCTGGCAAGGCCCGTGCCCGGCGCTGCGGACGGCTGGTCCGAGAAGCACAGGCGGGTGATGCTGCAGTAAATTCGGGGTGTCTGCCTGGGGTCTGGTGGGTGGCAGGGGCTGTATTTAGGGATACCCTCATCCATTTTGGGTTGGTTTACGCCCCGTTGGGTGCGGATCCTCCCTATCACCCACAAGCGCTCCCACCCCACCGGCTGGGAGACGGGTGCTGCCCCCAGCTTCACACCTGCAGGGTACTGCTGCCCCAGAGCATCCCCCCTTTTGGGTGCACCCGCAGGAGGGATGAGGCTTTCCACCTCAAAATTTGAGGGGAAGACCCAGCACAGCTGCAGCCATGGCCTGGACACAGGACTGGGGGGGACACCTGGGGTCCCCATGCGGGTCCCCACATGGGAAAGGGGGCTCGGGGGCTCTCCCTGTGTCCCCCTGCTCCATCTCCGCAGGAGGGACCCCGACCCCACTAATGACCCCGGCCCCACTAATGACCCCGACCCCACTAACGACACCGCCTCTCACCTCACAGCAGCCCTCAGCCCTAATGATTTTTAACCAAGCCCCCACCCGCAAAGTGGGAGTTGCGTGGCGGCCGGGCTGGGGGGTCCCGTGGGGAGACAGCGCTTGCTGAACAAAGCAAACCCTGCCCTAACGAAGGGGCTTGAATTATACATGGGACGTGGGCTGCCCGGCAATTAGCAGAGCCCTCGTTAGCGGGGTTGCTGGTGGGGTTGGCATCCTCCCCCCCCCAGCAGAGGAGGGGATGGAGCAGGGGGACACGGGGAGAGCCCCAGAGTCCCATTTCCCACGTGGGGACCCCAGGAGGTGGGGGCAGCATCATTCCTGTGTTCAGGCCATGAGGCGTCCTCCCGAGTCCTGTGTCCCGGCCATGGGTGCTGCTGGGCTCATTTATTCCCCCAAATTTTGACGTGGCAATCCTCAGCACTCCTGCAGGTGCCCCCAAAAGGGGGATGGCGTGGGGCAGCACCCATCACCCAGCTGGCAAAGGCATCCCATGTCGTTAGGGGGGAAAAAACAGATTTTGGAGGAAAATCCCGGTTTCCCTGATGTGGGTCTGGCCCCGACGCCAAGCAGATGGGCTCACATTCCCGTGGGACGTGGGGAACTGACAGCCATGCCGGCCCCGCTGCAGGGTTTGGGATGCTTGGCGTGGCATCGTCGCCCTGCTCAGCAGTGGCCTTGTCGCCTGTCGTGACGTCCTGGTGTCACGCCTTGTCATCAAAGGATGTGGCCGAGCAGAGTGGGACGGCTCCGGGGCAGGCGCTGGGATGGACCCAGCCCTGGGAGCTCCCCATCCACCGCCATGCAAAAAAAGGGGTTTGTAAAAAGCAACCCCCAAAACGCCCTCCGGAACGCAGTGGGTATAAAAAGAGGACGAACCAATTAATAAAAGCAATTTTAATGGATGTTTAAGAAATCTCTAATGAGCTCCCATCCGCGGCAGCTGCTAATCGCTGCGTTTAATAATGCGCCGGTGGTCACGGCACGCGCTGCTAAGGCACCTTATTAAATCCTCGCCGCGATGAATGGGAAAGGTATCGGCGGGTTTAACAGCACGGGCTCTTTCGCTGAAGGAATTGTTCGAAATATTCAGGTTTCTGATTTTTATTAGGGCGGCGCATCCCTTTGAGTGCCTCTCCAGCTCCCGTACTCCCGTTGGCAATCGCCCGGGGATGCAGGTGGATGGGGCGATGGCAGCGGTGAGATGCTCTGGTCCTGCAGGATTGCGGCCCTGGGCTGGACCATGGTCCTTTTGCGGGAGCAGCGGGGCTCTGCTCCCATCCTGAGATGCGGTGATGGTGACAGGGATGGGGGGAATTTAAGGAATATGCCGGATGGGATTGTTATTAGATCCCTCTGTAAATAACGAGCGGCACTAATGACGTCCTGCACCGACCTTCGCTGCTTGAAGCACCCCAAAAACCATTGCAGGTGCTTGGGGGAACAGGCAGATCCGTGCCGTGCCGCTCATGGCCAGCCCCAGCTGCTTCCCACTGCCCGGTGCTTTTGTATTCAGCCCATGGGAAGATTTAGCCTTGCCTCCTCAGCACCCATGGGTGCTTTAAGCATCTTCTCCTTGTAGGGTGCTGGGGTGAGGGATGCATCCAGCCAGGTGGAGACATCCGAGCCCCTCCACAAGCTTGAGGCCGTCATTCACTGTAGAAATAAGAATAAATCCCCAATTCTCCAAGAAGCTCTGGCCCATGAGGGTTTCACTCTCCCAGGGACGAGNCCCAAAACGCCCTCCGGAACGCAGTGGGTATAAAAAGAGGACGAACCAATTAATAAAAGCAATTTTAATGGATGTTTAAGAAATCTCTAATGAGCTCCCATCCGCGGCAGCTGCTAATCGCTGCGTTTAATAATGCGCCGGTGGTCACGGCACGCGCTGCTAAGGCACCTTATTAAATCCTCGCCGCGATGAATGGGAAAGGTATCGGCGGGTTTAACAGCACGGGCTCTTTCGCTGAAGGAATTGTTCGAAATATTCAGGTTTCTGATTTTTATTAGGGCGGCGCATCCCTTTGAGTGCCTCTCCAGCTCCCGTACTCCCGTTGGCAATCGCCCGGGGATGCAGGTGGATGGGGCGATGGCAGCGGTGAGATGCTCTGGTCCTGCAGGATTGCGGCCCTGGGCTGGACCATGGTCCTTTTGCGGGAGCAGCGGGGCTCTGCTCCCATCCTGAGATGCGGTGATGGTGACAGGGATGGGGGGAATTTAAGGAATATGCCGGATGGGATTGTTATTAGATCCCTCTGTAAATAACGAGCGGCACTAATGACGTCCTGCACCGACCTTCGCTGCTTGAAGCACCCCAAAAACCATTGCAGGTGCTTGGGGGAACAGGCAGATCCGTGCCGTGCCGCTCATGGCCAGCCCCAGCTGCTTCCCACTGCCTGGTGCTTTTGTATTCAGCCCATGGGAAGATTTAGCCTTGCCTCCTCAGCACCCATGGGTGCTTTAAGCATCTTCTCCTTGTAGGGTGCTGGGGTGAGGGATGCATCCAGCCAGGTGGAGACATCCGAGCCCCTCCACAAGCTTGAGGCCGTCATTCACTGTAGAAATAAGAATAAATCCCCAATTCTCCAAGAAGCTCTGGCCCATGAGGGTTTCACTCTCCCAGGGACGAGCACGGGCACAACAGCCCTGCCTGCCGCAGGCAGCCGTGCCCCTCCCCGGGCGTCGTGGCTGCCTGTGGGTTGGGGAATCACCCCAAGGAGAGGGAAACCTNTTTGCGGGAGCAGCGGGGCTCTGCTCCCATCCTGAGATGCGGTGATGGTGACAGGGATGGGGGGAATTTAAGGAATATGCCGGATGGGATTGTTATTAGATCCCTCAGTAAATAACGAGGGGCACTAATGACGTCCTGCACCGACCTTCGCTGCTTGAAGCACCCCAAAAACCATCGCAGGTGCTTGGGGGAACAGGCAGATCTGTGCCGTGCTGCTCATGGCCAGCCCCAGCTGCTTCCCACTGCCTGGTGCTTTTGTATTCAGCCCATGGGAAGATTTAGCCTTGCCTCCTCAGCACCCATGGGTGCTTTAAGCATCTTCTCCTTGTAGGGTGCTGGGGTGAGGGATGCATCCAGCCAGGTGGAGACATCCGAGCCCCTCCACAAGCTTGAGGCCGTCATTCACTGTAGAAATAAGAATAAATCCCCAATTCTCCAAGAAGCTCTGGCCCATGAGGGTTTCACTCTCCCAGGGACGAGCACGGGCACAACAGCCCTGCCTGCCGCAGGCAGCCATGCCCCTCCCCGGGCGTCGTGGCTGCCCGTGGGTTGGGGAATCACCCCAAGGAGAGGGAAACCCGCAGAGCTTATCGTATAAAACCCTTTTGTGCTGGCAGCTACCTCCTCGCAGGCTGTTGGGCAGGTGAATCTCTTAAACCCGCATCTCAGGGTGGGTTTATCTTGTATTTTAAGGCTAAAAAATTGGATAAGTGCTGGAAGAACGCACGCTGGCAGGGCTCTGTGGGTGCACCCAGTCACCCGTGGGTGCCACCTCAGCTACCACCTCCGGGTGCCCGCTTCATGCCTCCAGCATGCAGGAGCATCCCCTCCTCCTCCGAAACAGCTCTACCCTCCCATAAAAATAAATATTTTGGGAGCCGCGCGCCGTTTCGCCTCCCCACCGGCTGCTGCCGGCTGCTCCTTTCGCAGCGGCATCCCTCCAAGGGATTATTTTTGCTCCCCGGCTCATTAACGGGGTTGTTACCAGGCAGATTTCCTCACTCGATTTTCTCCTTCTCAGCCTGCGGGTCGTGGGAGGAGGGACTGCCGGTTTCCATAGCAATGCGCTTGGCTTTAATCAGTATTTCTTTCCTGGGAGAATTGATTATGAAAGGTGTCACTAAATAAGTCAGTAAATTGGATTTTTTTAAAAATTTTTTTTTCTTTTTCCCTCTATCGGATTATATTAACAGCGTCTTTGAGGCGTCGTTTGAGATCCGGGGGAAATTACCTCTTGCTTCTCGCAGATGTCAGGCTGAAGAACCAGGAGAATTAGCATCGAAATTGCTTGCGGCTTAATCCTTGTCCAAGTGGGCTTGGCCACCACAAGCTGGTGGGGACATCTCGGCCAGGATCCATCCTGTCCCACCCAGGACAGCGTCTGGTGGGTTTTTGCAAATTTTTTGAGGCAGGGTTGTCCCACTCCTCCTCTTTCCAATGGCCCAAAGCTGCTTTTCCTGGGATCCCCTCTTTGTGCCGGAGCTTGGCCAGAGCCAAGCAGCTGGCTCCTGCTCGCTCCCCANATTCCCCATTTTCAGGGGGTTTTGGGGGGTTGTGCTCCATTTTAATTAATTCCCAGGCTCTCAGCAGCCATGCTGCTAATGTGCTTTCTGCTGCGTGTCTCCAGTGTGAGACAAGCCGTGGCTCGTTGNAGCTTGGCCAGAGCCAAGCCGCTGGCTCCTGCTCGCTCCCCATCCCGGTCCAGCCCCGTGTTTGTGTCTCGCCCTCAGATTTTATTATTTAGGGGGTCAGGCGCCCCGTATCTCTCCTGGTTCCCCGTCTTGTTTGCCGTCCCCCTGCACTCCCCAGATTTAAGCCCAACATCCCCCAGATTTAAACACCAAATCCTCAAAATTTAAGCCCAAGATCCCCCAAATTTAAGCCAAATATCCCCAAATTTAAGACCCAAATCCACCAAATTTAGGCCCAAGATCCCCTAAATTTAATCCCAAAATTACCAGATTTAAGCCTCAAATCCCCAAGATCTAAGACCAAGATCCCTCAAATTTAAACCCCAAACCCCCCAGATTTAAGCTGAAGGTCTCCCAAATTTGAGCCGAAGATCCCCCAGATCTAAGCTGAAGATCCCTCAAGTTTAAGACCAAGATCCTCCAAATTTAAGCCCAAAGTCTCTGAAATTTAAGCCCCAGATCTTTGAGATTTATGCCCAAGATGCCCCAGTTCTAAGGTGAAGATCCTCAAATTTAAGCCTTAATCCTCAGGCTTAAGCCCAAGATCCGCCAGATCTAAGACAAAGATCCCCCAGATCTAAGCCCAAGATCCCCCAAATTTAAGCCCAAGATCTCCCAAATTTAATCCCCAAATCCCCCAGATCTAAGCCCAAGATCTCCCAAGTTTAAACCCAAGATCCTCCAGATTTAAGCCCCGGCTTGCCGCCAGGCTGGAGCAGGGCAGGATCAGCCCTGCCCTACCATGTGTTGATGACTCCTTCACTATCGAGCTCTGAGCTCCTGCAAGGCTCCTCCTCACCCTGTCAACCGCGGGAGAAGGGGTTGGGTGAGCGTCGGGGTCTTCGCGGGCAGTCAGGGATGTCCCCTTCGTCACTGGATCCCATGGGCAAACCGGCACTGGAGGAGATGCCGGCCAGTCTGGGTGCCAGAGATGCTCTGCCAGGGCCAAGGCCATGGCTCCACTCGGCATCTCTGGACTCGCAGGGAGCAATTCCCCATTTTCAGGGGGTTTTGGGGGGTTGTGCTCCATTTTAATTAATTCCCAGGCTCTCAGCAGCCATGCTGCTAATGTGCTTTCTGCTGCGTGTCTCCTGTGTGAGACAAGCCATGGCTCGTTGTGGCTAATTGAGGCGCTTGATTAATCCCAATTTTCCTTCTCCGAGAGGCTTTGTTTGAAGGTGGCAGTTGCGGGGGGACGGCTGCCCGTGGGTTGAGGACAGCAAGTGCCTCCGAGACTGAGCCAGGGACCAGGGATCTGTGCTGGACAGGGGCGGGGGTCTATTTGCTGCAGGATGGGATGGAATGGAGTGGGATGGGATGGATGGTGAGTTGGATAGGGTAGGGTGGGATGGGTGAGGAGTGGGATGGGATGGGATGGGATGGGATGGGATGGGATAGGGTGAGATGGGTGATGAGTTGGATGGGATGGGATGGGATGGGATGGGATGGGATAGGGTGAGATGGGTGATGAGTTGGATGGGATGGGATGGGATGGGATGGGTGATGAGTTGGATGGGATGGGGTGGGTGATGACTTGGATGGGATAGAGTGGATGGAATGCATGGGATGCATAGGATGGATGAGATTGAAGAATGGGATGGATGGGATGCATAAGATGGGTGGGATGGGACTGATGGATGGGATGGATGGATGGATGGATGGATGGATGGATGGGATGGATGGAATGAGCTGGGGTGGCATTCAACCAGACTTAGTCCAAATCCTGTCTCTCCGTGTCAACCCATCAGACCGAGCCCTGCTCCTGCGGGTTTGGAGCAGCTCTCAGCCTGGTGTCCTCAGGGCACAGTCTTTCTCTGGGGCTTGAGCTTCTGGTCTTCTCCACCACCCCTCCATGCCTCAGTTTCCCCATTAGACCTGCTCTGGTGGAGCTGGCCACTCTGACCAAGCGAGGAAATGCTCCCTGGTGCGGTGCTGAGCAGGGTCGGGCAGGACTTAGACCATGTTTCAGGTAAACTGAGGTACAGCACAGCAGTGCACAGCACCCAGGCGGTGCAGGATCAGCCCTTCTCCAGCCATCACCGATGACCTTGGTGCTTCAGCCCTGCAGGTGTGAAAGCACCTCAGCCTCACGGGGATGAGTGGATGAGTGGATCGCAGCCCTGTGCCTCAGTGTCTCCTCCTCGGCAAGTGCCTCCTCGGGCACTGCTGCTGTCCGCGCTTCCCTTTCCCACCCCAGGAATGCTGCTGGCGCCTCCTTACCTCACCGCATGATGCCACCACCCCAGGTCCTCCCCACCAAGGAGACCCCAGGGTCCTGGGTTGTCTCAAGGTCATTTTCAAGGTCAGGCTGGGTGGATGCAGAGCGGCACAAGCTCAAGGTGAACGGGATCACCCCGACTCCCTTCTGCAGGGACGCTTAAATGGGTTTGGAGCAATTTCCGAGGGGACGGAGCAATTCCCTGCGGGAATAAGCAGGAGGGCGTCGCTCTGGAGCCAGCCTCCGATGGGCGAGATGGGGAACTGAGCTGCTTCGACTCCCTTGGCTTTCCCTCAGCATGGAAACGTTTCCTTGCTGGGAGGAGAGAGAAAGAAAAAAGTCTCATCCCAGCGTTTCTAGGATGGTGCAAGTAATAGGCGTGGTATTGTGTTAAAGTTAAATAGATGTGGTATTGCATTAAGCACAATTGGTTTATTGGGGAAATCTGAAATTTGTGGTGTTTGCTGGGAAAAACCCCACCCTACTGAAATTCCTCCAGGGGTAGTGACCTGCTGCGGGTCCCTGGGGACATTGGAGCCGGCGAGAGCCAAATCCACCCGAAACCCACAGTTTTGGGAGCCGACGGGCCCAGCGGTGGCTCGGGGCTTTGTTTTAGTGGGTGTAAATCAGGAGCCCAGGGTGGTGAAGGAGCATCCCTCTCCGTGGGGGACACCCGCTGCCCCCGGTTTCGGCAGCTCCCAGCGTCTCGAAGCACTGCGGAGGTTTGGGGGTGTCTCCCAGTGCCGTGCCTCAGTTTCCCTTCCCTGTAACGGAGCCAAAACAGGACGGGGCTGGGCTTAATATACCTAGTGCTATGGGCATTTTGCAACCCTTGGGCTACATTTAGGGGATTTATTATTTTTTATATTATTATTATTATTATTATTATTATTATTATTATTATTATTATTATTATTATTGTTATTACTATTATTATTATTATTATTGCTGTTAACTGCCCCAAGGCTACATTTCCCAGACCTCCTTGTGTGGTAGAGGAATTGCCCAGGCATCAATGGAGCCACGAGCATGAATCTGGAGTGCAGGGCTTGGAGGGGACCCAGCCACGTGGGTGCTGGGGTGTCCTCGGGGTCCTGGCGATGGCTGCAATAGGTGACCTCACCCCCAGGGGTGCAGCCCGCGCGGGGGCCGTCTCCAGCCCATGGTGCAGGTTGTCGGCAGCGAGTTCCCGGGGCGCAGCGTCTAGACAAGCGCATCCAGCCGGGGCTGCTGCTGCGTTCCCATGGCAACGCTGCTGGATGCGACGAAATGAAATAAATAACGGGGAACGGGAGGGGAAAAAAAAGAGGCGAGAGGAAGGAAAGCCCATTGGATGGGTGGTGGGTGCTGGGCGGGTGATGGGGAGCTGTGGCGAGGGACCCTGCGCACCCCAAGTCTCTGTTCTGTGCCCCCAGCGCCTGCAGCTGCATCCTGGAGATCTGGGATGCTTGAGCCACGTGCTGGGAGCTCCAAAAGCCAGCGATGCCGGCGTCGCGGGGCAGAAAGGGGCTGCGCAGGGGCCAGGAGCCCCCCAAACCTGCTGGCATCAACAAGGGCTTGCAACGGTTGGGGAAGGACCCAATTTGTGCCTCTTACACCCCGCTTTTTTCTCCGCCGTGTTTTGCAATGGGGCTGCTCAGTCCCAGAGCATCTTTTTGGCCAAGGGCCTCATCCTGCTCATCGCTGCCTGGTACCGGAGAGCGATCGAGGCTCCGGCACCTTTAATTTCTTTTCCTCTGCGATTTCACGAAGGCTTTTGCAAGTTGGAAGTAGGTCAAGAACTTGTTTCCAAGTCATTAAACGAAGTCCCTGGGTTCACAGCGGTGTTTGCACCTTCTTAATAGTCAATTCGCTCGCTTGCCGTTCATTTAAATCGCAGCCAATTTCCCTAAGTGGAGCTGGGCGGCTTATGGGGACCGCATGATGAAAACGTCTCTGACAGCTCCTCGGGCTCCCCAGGAGCAGGGCAAACGTGCTGGCAGAGCAAAAATCAACAAAATGCCTTAAAATGCCTCAAAAAGAGGGGTTGCGGGGGTGGGTGAGCCTGCGAGGGGATGCTTGGGTGCTGTGGGGGCTCAGGGTGGGGATGTGGGGCCCTGTAGCATCCCTTGGTTGTGAATGGGGCTGGGAGCTGGGCTTTGCTTTCCCTCTTGGGGACGGGGGCAGGATGCGGCCGGGCCCTGGGAGCTCCGAGTGCTTCATCAGCCCCAGTGATGCTCCATCTGCTATGCATGTACCCAGCCCTGGGCGCTCAGGAAAGGTCCCTTACAGGGACCCACAGCACCGAGCGTCCCGCTAGCGGGCCGGATCCTGCCCCACAGCTCTGCTCAGGGGGTACTTTTTCCCTAAACCCTAATATTTTTTTGGCCAAACCTCCCAGAAACGGGGCATTTCTGCCCCAACCAGCCAGGACAGGCTCAGCAGGGGAGGGGAGCGATGCTCTCGCAGCATCTTCGGACGCAGCACAGAGGGGAATTCGAGGCGGAATAAAAGCCCGGATCTCTTCAAAATGCAGCAAAATGAAAAGTTAAATCCCCGGCGAGCCCCAGGCATATGGTGTGCGGGAGAAAATCACCCGGCTGAAGGATAATAACGCATCGGGGGGTACCGAAGCCCCGCTCCGCTCCTGCCACGCCACAGCGTGGAGGGGAGGGCACGGGGTTTATTTAAGCCCGACGGGCAGATGCTGCTGCTGAGATCAAGGGCAGCAGGCAGCTGGGACGAGCACCCTGCCTGCGCTGCCTGCTCCGGCCTCGCCGACACCGAAAAAAACCGCAACTC
>VZSC01016800.1:112431-128843 GCA_013398225.1 Steatornis caripensis | reverse complement strand
TTATTATTATTATTATTATTATTATTATTGTTATTACTATTATTATTATTATTATTGCTGTTAACTGCCCCAAGGCTACATTTCCCAGACCTCCTTGTGTGGTAGAGGAATTGCCCAGGCATCAATGGAGCCACGAGCATGAATCTGGAGTGCAGGGCTTGGAGGGGACCCAGCCACGTGGGTGCTGGGGTGTCCTCGGGGTCCTGGCGATGGCTGCAATAGGTGACCTCACCCCCAGGGGTGCAGCCCGCGCGGGGGCCGTCTCCAGCCCATGGTGCAGGTTGTCGGCAGCGAGTTCCCGGGGCGCAGCGTCTAGACAAGCGCATCCAGCCGGGGCTGCTGCTGCGTTCCCATGGCAACGCTGCTGGATGCGACGAAATGAAATAAATAACGGGGAACGGGAGGGGAAAAAAAAGAGGCGAGAGGAAGGAAAGCCCATTGGATGGGTGGTGGGTGCTGGGCGGGTGATGGGGAGCTGTGGCGAGGGACCCTGCGCACCCCAAGTCTCTGTTCTGTGCCCCCAGCGCCTGCAGCTGCATCCTGGAGATCTGGGATGCTTGAGCCACGTGCTGGGAGCTCCAAAAGCCAGCGATGCCGGCGTCGCGGGGCAGAAAGGGGCTGCGCAGGGGCCAGGAGCCCCCCAAACCTGCTGGCATCAACAAGGGCTTGCAACGGTTGGGGAAGGACCCAATTTGTGCCTCTTACACCCCGCTTTTTTCTCCGCCGTGTTTTGCAATGGGGCTGCTCAGTCCCAGAGCATCTTTTTGGCCAAGGGCCTCATCCTGCTCATCGCTGCCTGGTACCGGAGAGCGATCGAGGCTCCGGCACCTTTAATTTCTTTTCCTCTGCGATTTCACGAAGGCTTTTGCAAGTTGGAAGTAGGTCAAGAACTTGTTTCCAAGTCATTAAACGAAGTCCCTGGGTTCACAGCGGTGTTTGCACCTTCTTAATAGTCAATTCGCTCGCTTGCCGTTCATTTAAATCGCAGCCAATTTCCCTAAGTGGAGCTGGGCGGCTTATGGGGACCGCATGATGAAAACGTCTCTGACAGCTCCTCGGGCTCCCCAGGAGCAGGGCAAACGTGCTGGCAGAGCAAAAATCAACAAAATGCCTTAAAATGCCTCAAAAAGAGGGGTTGCGGGGGTGGGTGAGCCTGCGAGGGGATGCTTGGGTGCTGTGGGGGCTCAGGGTGGGGATGTGGGGCCCTGTAGCATCCCTTGGTTGTGAATGGGGCTGGGAGCTGGGCTTTGCTTTCCCTCCTGGGGACGGGGGCAGGATGCGGCCGGGCCCTGGGAGCTCCGAGTGCTTCATCAGCCCCAGTGATGCTCCATCTGCTATGCATGTACCCAGCCCTGGGCGCTCAGGAAAGGTCCCTTACAGGGACCCACAGCACCGAGCGTCCCGCTAGCGGGCCGGATCCTGCCCCACAGCTCTGCTCAGGGGGTACTTTTTCCCTAAACCCTAATATTTTTTTGGCCAAACCTCCCAGAAACGGGGCATTTCTGCCCCAACCAGCCAGGACAGGCTCAGCAGGGGAGGGGAGCGATGCTCTCGCAGCATCTTCGGACGCAGCACAGAGGGGAATTCGAGGCGGAATAAAAGCCCGGATCTCTTCAAAATGCAGCAAAATGAAAAGTTAAATCCCCGGCGAGCCCCAGGCATATGGTGTGCGGGAGAAAATCACCCGGCTGAAGGATAATAACGCATCGGGGGGTACCGAAGCCCCGCTCTGCTCCTGCCACGCCACAGCGTGGAGGGGAGGGCACGGGGTTTATTTAAGCCCGACGGGCAGATGCTGCTGCTGAGATCAAGGGCAGCAGGCAGCTGGGACGAGCACCCTGCCTGCGCTGCCTGCTCCGGCCTCGCCGACACCGAAAAAAACCGCAACTCAGTTGTCAGGGCTTTTCAGGGAGGGGAACATCCCTTCTTTTCTGGGATGGAAACTCTTCTCCATCTATCTCTTTCCCCTTTCTGGGAAAATCTAGGGGAATATCCCTTTCCCCTGCCCGCGTGGCTTGGCGAAGACCCTTGGAAGGGTGATGGGCAGGTCTGCTCCTGCCTGCAAATGTCAGAGCTGCATCCCTTGGGTGCTGGCAGCAGAAAAGTTGCAGTTTTGGTGGCGGGGAAAAAAAAACCAACCTAAAAATCCCCTTTTCCCCAACCTCTACTCCCAGAAGGAGCTCCCGGTGCATAAACCCCCCCCCAAAATCTGGAGCAAGACCCCATGTTCTCGGGGATGCCAGGCGCGCTGTGGTTGAGAATCCACCCCGTTGCGGGGTGTCCTGTTTGGGGGTTCACCCCTCTGCCCCCTCCTCCCCACAGCCAGCGCTCCTGGACGCTTCCGGGGTCCTGTATCCCATCCGGGAGTGGGTGCTGTGCCGGGATGCTTCCCACTCTGCTGAAAGTTAGATGGCTGGGGACCAACGCGGGATGTGGGGTACTGCCACGTACCCGCGCGTGATGGGCACGCGACACGCGTGATGGCCTCCCCCACGCGTGTGATGCCCACGTGCCCCGTTCCTCTGGGACGCTGGGCAAAGGGATGGTGAGGGCAGCGCTGGGGGAGGTGGGGAGTCCCTGAGCGCCCCGATTCACCCAGCCCCGCTCTGAGGGTGGGGGGTGCAACGTGCAGGCAGGCCGTGCGTGCAGTCAGACGATGTGTGCAGGCAGATTATGTGTGCAGGCAGGCTGTGTGTGGAGGCAAGCCATACGTGCAGGCAGGCCACACGTGCAGGCAGGCAGTGTGTGCAGGCAGGCCGGTATGTACAGGCAGGCCATACATGCAGGCAGGCCGTGTGTGCAGGCAGGCCGTACGTGCAGGCAGGCTGTGAATGCCCATGTGCTGCCTCCTCCTGCCGCTGGCTCTGTCACCCTCCGCAGCACCCACCGCCCAGGGGCTCTGATCCGTGGCTGCTCCCCGTCCTCAACCAGCGATTATTCCGGTGCCGCTGGATCCCCCGAGCTCAGCCTGCACCCAGGAATCCCGACCCCGGCTCACCCCACGGGGACCGGCTCCCTCGCCCAGCCGGGGCAGCTCACACCCCGC
Source organism: Steatornis caripensis (assembly GCA_013398225.1). Taxonomy (NCBI): domain Eukaryota; kingdom Metazoa; phylum Chordata; class Aves; order Caprimulgiformes; family Steatornithidae; genus Steatornis; species Steatornis caripensis. Next base: position 125,797 of record VZSC01016800.1, on the reverse strand, counting down.
ATGCCCGAGCACACGGGGTCTTGCCCTGGCTTTGGGGGGTTTCACCACGCAGCAATCCCAGCCAGTCCCAGGGATGGAGGTTGGGGAAAAGGGACTTTTTAGGGAATTTTCCACCCCCCAGCATCCCCACCACCGAAACCACAGCTTTTCTGCTGCCGGTTCCCCGCGATGTGGCTCTGACGTTGACAGGTGGGAGCAAACCTGCCCGTCGCCCTTCCGAGGGTTTTAATAAAGCCACACGAGCAGGGGAAGGGGATATTTCCCCGCTGATTTTTCCTAGAAAGGGGAAAAAATAGATGGGAAAAAGTTTCCCTCCCAGAAAAAAGGGACGGTCCCCCACCAGAAAGTGTTTTGCTCAAGCAGTAGAAATGTGCGAACGCCTTATTCTGCCCCAAAACGGCCCAGCTGAAGCGGCAGCGAGCGGGAGGGCCCCGGGACGGGGAAGGGCACGTGGTGGCCTGCACGGCGCCGTCCCCACGGGCAGAGGGACGGGGTGAGCGGTGTCACCCTGTGCCAATTAACGGGGCTGGGCCACTGTGCGCAGTGCACCCCCCCCCATCACCAGTGCCCCGTATGCTCCGGATGCCTGGGTTCCCCCTCGGGGATGTTGGGGACAGGGGGCTTTTATTTAAAAGCAATGAAATACGTAATCACAAAATCGCTGCGTGGGCATGAGGCTGGCACGGCTTGAGATGCAGCTGCGGGACGGGGCGGGTTGCTGCCCAATGTCCCCAGGCATGACCTCCTGCCTGCTGCACCCTGGGGTGATGGCGCACCCCGGGGCGATGCTCGGGGGGCTTTGGGCTGGGCGAGGGCGCAGCGAGCAGCAGGGACAATCCCGGAGCATCGCCCACAACGCAACTGGGGGGGTCTGCAGCTTTGGGGGGGTTCAAGGAGAGACGGGAGGGACCGGCCCCGCAGAGATGCGAGTGATCGAGCAGGGTGGAGGGACTGTCCCCTTCCCCAATTCCCCTGGGAGGTAACCCCCCCGCAGCGCTGGAGCAAGCTCCCATCTCTCTCCACCCATTAATTATTGAGGCTTTGGGGATGCAATAATATATTTATACATCTGTGTCAGCAAATGTGTCATCCCCATCGCAGCTGAGGCGAGAGGATGGGGTGCGGAGACGGGGGCAGCGCCCGCCACCTCCCCCACAGAGCGCGGGGGCCGAGGGGCTGCAGCCGGGCCAGCGTCCTTGCCCTGGGCCCTGGTGACAAGAGCGTCACCTCCCCTGGGCACTGCGGGAGGAAGACATGGATAAATCACCCCTGCGATTGCCAGGGCCGCTGAGCACCTGGATGCGTGTGCCCCAGGGTCATTTGTGTCCACAGGCGGTCACGTCCTCGCGTCCCGTCAGTTTTGGTGCTAATTAAATGGGTTTTGGACAAGTCTCTAAGAGCCATCGGGTGTGACAGGTATGATGGGAGCCTCTGCTGCCAAATCCTGCTTCCCTAAATCCCAGGCAGAGTCATGGGCTGGGGTGGGCCGTGGTGGCTCCAGCCTGTCCCCGGTGGGGATGGTGGGATGAGGGATGGCGCTGTGCCGTGGTGGGACCTCATGGCCGCCCTGCGGACGTGGTGTCCATCTCGCCGTGGAGTGGAAGGCCGTGGTTCCTGCAGGCAGACTGTCCGCTGCCATGTTACCGAGCAGGGCAGGGTTGGGTTTACCCCAAAAATAGAGGTTGGGGTGCAGTAAGAGGTCATCCCCCCAACACCCTCATCTTTAAATTGCAGAGGTGTGGGTTTGATGGGTAGACCATTAGATGGTTATGGAGTTGGCTGGATGGCTGCGTCCAAGGGTCTGCAGTCAACGGCTCAGTGTCCAAGTGGAGACGGGTAACGAGTGGTGTCCCTCGAGGGTGCGTACTGGGACCAGTACTGGTTAATGTCTTCATCAGTGACACAGTGGGTGGAGCGCACCCTCAGCAAGCCTGCAGATGGCACCAAGCTGAGCGGGGCAGTTGATGTGCTGGAGAGATGGGATGGCATCCGGAGGGACCTGGACAGGCTGGAGGAGTGGGCTGAAGTTCAGCCAGGCCAAGTGCAAGGTCCTGCACCTGGACAGGGCAATCCTTCATACCAGTACAGACTGGGGCATGCATGGGCTTGAGAGCAGCCCTGCCAAGAAGGACTTGGGGGTGCTGGTGGATGAAAAGCTGGACGTGAGCCGGCAACGCGCGCTCGCAGCCTGGAAGGCCAACCGCGTCCTGGGCTGCATGAAAAGCCGTGTGGCTGGCGGGTCGAGGGAGGGGATGCGCACCCTCTGCTCTGCTCTGCTGAGACCCCCCCCTGCACTGCTGCGTCCAGCTCTGGGCTCCTCAGCACAGGGAAGACACGGATCTGTTGGGGCAGGTCCAGAGCAGGCCATGGAAATGGTCCGAGGGATGGAGCACCTCTGCTGTGGAGAAAGGCTGAGAGGGTTGGGGTTGTCAGCCTGGAGAAGAGAAGGCTCCGGGGAGACCTTCTTGTGGCCTTTCAATGTATACAGGGGGCTTACAAGAAACATGGAGAGAGACTCTTTACCAGGGCCTGCAGTGACAAGACAAGGTTTCAAACTGGAAGAGGGCACAGGTTGATTGGACACGGGGCAGGAATGTTTTACGCTGAGGAGCAGGCTGCCCAGAGAAGCTGTGGATGCCCCATCCCTGGGAGTGTTCAAGGCCAGGTTGGACGGGGCTTTGAGCAACCTGAACGACGCTCAAAAGTTGTCCACGTCCGTGGTGGGGCCGTTGGTTAGATGATCTTTGAAGGTCCCTTCCAACCCAAACCATGCTGTGATTCTATATTGGAAGCGTTCAAGGTCAGGCTGGATGGGGTTTTGAGCAACCTGATCTAGTGGAGGGTGTCCGTGCCCATGGCAGTGGCGTTGGGCGAGATGGTCTTTGAGGGTCCCTCCAGTCGAACCCATCCTGTGGTTCTCTGATTTCAAGCGAGCAAAACCGGCAGCTGCTAGTCAAGAAGATTTCTGTTTTAATGCTGCAGCGGGTCGGAGGGTGCTGGACCGGGGATGCTCTTCCTGAAGCCTGACCAGCTGGGTTGCAGGAGGAATTCCCAACCTCAAAATATCAGATCTGGCGGGGAGGGGACATGGGAAGAAGTGCTCCCTGGTGCCTGTGCAATCCTCCTGGCACAACTGGAGCAGGATTCACCTCTCCTGTCCTTGTTATGGGGATGAAAAAGGGCTGGGAAAACCCTACCAAGTAATGGCATGGGTCTGAGGAGGGTGAAGTTGCCATAACCAAGGGGTCATTTGGGGCCAGGCGAGCTTCTTCCCGCTTCAATTTGGTGCCAGCATCCCTAAAAAATCCCATTTTTCCTCCAGCTCTGCGTCACCAGTTCTGCCTGCCCAGAGCCCCGGGGCTGAGCCCTGGCAGCTCCCTGTCCCCTCGTGCCGCGGCCCTCCCCGGGGACTGCCACGCGCTGATGGAGCCCGGGCCTCACCCCTCGCCCGCTTCGATTTCTTGATTAAAATAAAATCATTGCAGGCAACGTGTTTCAATTAGCAGGACTCTGGTGCGTGCCTGCCCCCGACTAATTGATATGATTTGCTGCAAAGGGAACTTTTGGGGACAATCGATAAACTAGCGAGTGTTTAATTAAGAGGGAGCCCTAAAACTCCTTGCATTGATCAGCTGCAGGTTTATCTTAATTAGCAGCGGGATGGTGTGTGGTTCCTGGCCCCGCACCCCCAGGAGCGTCACGGCTTCGATGGCGGAGCAGCAGGAAGAGCTGGAAGGGGAGAGCAGGGTGTTAATGAGGGTGGGTCATTAACGGGGCTGCTATTAGCGTGGGAAATACCCCTTAGAGGAGGAGGCCNTGCGTGCCTGCCCCCGACTAATTGATATGATTTGCTGCAAAGGGAACTTTTGGGGACAATCGATAAACTAGCGAGTGTTTAATTAAGAGGGAGCCCTAAAACTCCTTGCATTGATCAGCTGCAGGTTTATCTTAATTAGCAGCGGGATGGTGTGTGGTTCCTGGCCCCGCACCCCCAGGAGCGTCACGGCTTCGATGGCGGAGCGGCAGGAAGACCTGGAAGGGGAGAGCAGGGTGTTAACGAGGGTGGGTCGTTAACGGGGCTGCTATTAGCGTGGGAAATACCCCTTAGAGGAGGAGGCCGGCCTGGGGATGATGCTCTGAGCTCCACAAGTCAATCAGGTTTGGGGAGGGGTTGGATGCTGCCGGTCCCCAAGTTGCTCAGAGGTTTCTTGCAGAGCACACCAAGAGCTTGCAGAGCCCCTTGCCGTGCTCGCAAGCGATGCTGAGCCCCGTTGCCAGGCTCACTCACTGCTCTTGCTTCATTTAGGGCCACCGTTGACGCACAGCTGGCGGTGGCTGCATGAAAAGCCTGGGTGTCTTGAAGTTTGCTGCCAGGGGACGTCTCACCCCCTGAAGGATCGGGCGAGGATGCTCCGGGTGCTGGACCAGGCCGGGTCGCAGCGAGCGACCGGTGAGAAATGTTTGGAGCAAGCCAGGAGCATCAGCCCGAGCCGAAGACGGTGCTCGCTCAGCCCCATGATGCCCCGTGCAAGGATTGCCAGACCGGTGCCACTCACTCCCCCTGCAGCGTGGCCGTGCCTCAGTTTCCCCACACGCGAACCCGGGTGTAATGCTGCTGCCCTGCCCTTGGGATGCCCTTGGGGCTTTGCAGGCGGCGAATGCTGGGGGAGCTGCAGCCGCAGCCTCGCCGCGTTTGTGCTGTGTCTCCATATTTTCCTTAACTTTAAGCAGGGTCTGACGAGGCTGAAAAACCAAGATTTGCTTTTCACGCGGGGGGAATGCGCTTACACAACAACACACACAAAGCAGCGTTTTACCTGCAAGGGTGGCTCTGGCAATGTTTTTCAGTTCTATTAACAGCCCTCGCTCGTCCACTGGGAGACTTTGTTGTTTGCCACTGATTTTGCCTGTCCTTGGGGTGAAGAAGGGTTTGATTTGACCAGGCTCTTCCCAGCTCCTTCTGCCTGTCCTGGCTTCATGGGCTGGAATTAAGGAGCTGTGTGGGTGTAAGCACATCGCTCTGGCTCCATGGGATGCTCTCAGAGGCTCTTCCCAGCCCCATCCCTCGGCTCGGAGAATCACTGGTACCCAAAACTCATAGCCTTCGTGTCTAGCTCCTGCTAAGCAGCTCTGTCAACAGCCACCAGATCGATGGATGGCTATAAAACCCCGAGCCCTGCACTCCTTGTATCATTTATTATTTACATCCCTCAATTTAAAAGATTTACAGCTGGGTTGTAAGTATTTCCAAAGGCTGTTTCCTCAGAGAGTTTAAATAGCGTGGAAGTGAATTAAGCTTCAATGCAAACAGCCTTGGTCCTGGCCCTGCAGATCCAGGATCCAGGCTGCCCGGGCTCGGCTGCTCCATGGCTTTGCGTCGCCTTTAATTGAAACCGGGATCCTGCCGGCACCGATCCAGCAGGTCCTATCCTGGGGGTCGGGTAGGGAATGGGATACTGTGGTCCTCGGCTCTGCTTTTGCCTTTCCACCCGCTGGCAGGATGGAGCTGCGCTAAACCAGATGTTAATTAGAGCCTTTGCTAAGCCAATTCAATGAGTGCGCGATGCTTTGTGGGTGGGGAAACTGAGGCACGGCTGGCGGTTGCACACACAGAAGCATTAGCCATGGCTCATCTTCAAGAAACACTTTTTCCACCACATGTACTTCCCACTTGTATTTAGGACATGTTAAGTCGGGCTGTTGGGCAGGGATGACGGGCCCTGGGGCAGCCCCGTGACCGTAACCCCCACGGGAGCTTCAGGGAACGCCAGGGTGGAGCTCCCCTAAATCCAGATCACTGCGGGGAGCTGCCAGTGAACAGAGAGGGGGATGGAAGGCCTGTTTTCTCTTGCACTTTTCAGGATAAATTCCCAATTCTCTGCCAGGATGAGAGCACCAGGAGGGGAAACTGAGGCATGGTGCCATGGGGATGACTGAGGGCCCCGGAGCGGGCGGCGTTTATTGGGTGACTCGGGAGCATCTCAAAGAGCAATGAGACAGAGCTGGGCTGTCAGAAAGATAAATGTAAAGAGGTTTTTTTGTTTGCGAGGCTGCCAGAGACACATCTCGCTGCAGCCCTGTCCCTTGGGGAGTGCAGTGTCCGATGCACCCCAGAGTTCCCTAAAAGTTCCCTGAAAAACCGTAGCCTCATCAAATCTCTGTTTTTTACCTTAAAACCATTGGTGAATGCTCCACGCTCCTGCCTCACCTTTGCTACTGCCTTTAAGGTAATCCTGTAATTAAGAGTAATAGACCCTGAGCTGGTAGCAAATAGAGCCGTAAATAAGCGCTGGGATAACAGGCACATCACGCCAGCTACCACCCCTAATTTTGTGCACTGTGCCGTTTATTAAGCTGCATCACGGCCTTGTTTATGGATTACAAATGACAACGGCGATCAAAATCCAGTGGCGTTAAATAGGGGAAGGCGCACGACGAGCTGGCCAGGATGGGCAGAGAAATCTCTTGCAAACTACCCTGTGTGTGACCTGAGCAGGAGGTTTTCCCTGGATAAGCTGAGCTCAGGGATAAACCAAGCCTGGAGGGTGATTTTCAACAGTGCCCATGACCCAAGCTATGGGGAAACTGAGGCACGGAGGGTGCTGGCAGGGGACAAGCGGACACCTCCCGGCTCCCCTTTCTCGGCTCCAAATATTCCTAACAACCCCTCGCTCGCCGCGATGCATTCGCTCACGCCGGCTGATGCATCACCCAGACGTTTCAGCCTATCGCAACTAATTATCCATGGGATTTCCCATTAATTACCGACCGTTCTTTGCCTTTAGCATCCCGGGAGCTGCTGCGGTGACTGATGCCCTGCTTTAATACCCACAACCCCTCCTTTGCTCTGTTGCAGGTAGCGGCGCTGGAGAGGCAGATCTTTGATTTCCTGGGCTACCAGTGGGCACCCATCCTGGCTAATTTTTTACACATCATGGCCGTTATTTTGGGTATTTTTGGGACCATCCAGTACAGATCCAAATACCTCATGATGGTAGGTCCCGCCGCGGATGCTGCTCCCTGTGCCTGGGTGCAGCGTTGTCACCCCTGGGGATGGCTCAGCCCCACATCCCTTCCCGTATCCAAACCCAAACCCCCATAGATCCAGCGGGATCCAGCAAGCGGGGCAGAGGGGGAATGGACTGGGGGCTGTCCGTTCAGCACGGTGTGCCCTGACCAGCTCTCTCCTTGGCAGTACGCAGTGTGGCTGGTGCTGTGGGTCGGCTGGAACGCCTTCATCATCTGCTTCTACCTGGAGGTCGGACGCTTGTCACAGGTAACCCCGTCCCCACCTGCCTCCTCTTCCTCCCCCCATCCTCCTTCCCTCTCTCCCTCCATCCCCCTTCCCTCCATCTTTCCATCCTTCCTGCTCTCCTGCCGCTTGCCCTGCTCCTCCTCCTTCCCCTGCCCCACAGCCCTATCCCCCAAAAAGGGACCCAGACCCTGTGGGTACCCCCACCCTGGCGGCAAAGCACGCACCTGGGTGCTGGGGGGGCCTCCCCGGGGGCTCCCGGGTGCAGCGTCGAGCGCCCAGGCGTGTGTGGGACAGACAGACGGATGGTTCAGGCTGAGGTTGGGGAGCGCGGGGAAGGCTTCGAAGCAGGAGGGCAAAATTAATGAGGCTGATGAGTCGGGAATTGGAGGGCGCTCGCTGATCACTGGGGCGCACTGGGGTTTATGGGGTGCAGAAATTGGACAGCGCTGTTTCCTAAGGCGCTGGCAAGGTGATAAAGCGGAGGAGAGACACGGGTGACGGCAGGAAGATTTGGGGCAGGGTCTCCAGCAGCTCAGCTCATGGTGCAGGCAGGGACAGGCAAGGCAGCGGGGTGGGGAGGAGGAGACCCCCCTGCTGCAGGTTCCAGATTTTCTGGGCTCTCCTGGGGCTCTGCAAGCGCCGCTTGGCCCCAGAGCACCCAGCAGTGGCACGAGAGCGGCTGGATATCATTAATGGCTTTGAAAAGTCATCCCGGCAGCAGCAGGGATGAGGATGTGAGCGGGGCCGTGCCTGTCCTTGTCCCTCCACCCCACCCTGGGCTATTCTGAAGAGCTAAATTACAGCTCTTACACAAAAAAGAGCAAAACTTAATGTGGCGATGATGCATCGCTACCTGGTTTGAGCATCCTCAGCCCACAGTAGCGGCACCCGTGCCGAGGATGTGCCCCGCTCTGGTGTCCTGCTCCCGGCTCTGAGGATTTCGTCCCCAGCGCTGTGCTCGGGGCATCACTGAGGGCTCAGGGACACTGGCTCTGGCTCGGTCCGCGGCTGCCTGCGGCCGGGAAAAGGGCTTCTTGGGGGGTTTGCGAAGACAAAACCACCTTCCCATGTTGCTACGTGTCGTTTGAGGCTCTTCTGAAAAGCTGAAATGCCGGATACGGAAGCAGTAGGGGAGGATTCACTCCCACAGCGTTTTTGGTGGGAATCCCCAATCTCTCGGTGACGCCGCAATGCCAGAACACCCCCTCTTTGTGCTTCCCGGCACCGAAACCCGGGCATCCTTTGGCTTTAGAAACCAAAACCCACTTTCTTTCTATTTTTTCCACCCCTATCCACAAAAATCTTTTAATCCCAGATTGGTGATTTCCTACAAAGGATGCTCAGTGGGTTTCCTGGCCCTCCCTGCAGATCCAAGGGCTGGCGGTGCGGAGAGGGGCTGGGAGGACCCTCCGTGGGGTGGGTGCTCACCCAGCCATGCCGGGAGGACCCCACTGTGCCATGGGTGCTCACCCAGCTGTGCTGCCGCCGCATGCGAGAGCCCTGCGCCAGGGCTGCATCCCAGGGTGCGCAGCCCCCTTCTCCCTGCTGGTTCCATGCGCAGGTATCGGCATCGACCGTGNGGGCTGGGAGGACCCTCCGTGGGGTGGGTGCTCACCCAGCCATGCCGGGAGGACCCCACTGTGCCATGGGTGCTCACCCAGCTGTGCTGCCGCCGCATGCGAGAGCCCTGCGCCAGGGCTGCATCCCAGGGTGCGCAGCCCCCTTCTCCCTGCTGGTTCCATGCGCAGGTATTGGCATCGACCGTGCCGCGATGCCTCCTGGGATCAAGACCAGACCCTGTCCTGCTGCTTTTATTGAATTCCAGCTTAGCCCCGCACGATCCTGTGGTGGGGAGGGNCGAGAGCCCTGCGCCAGGGCTGCATCCCAGGGTGCGCAGCCCCCTTCTCCCTGCTGGTTCCATGCGCAGGTATCGGCATCGACCGTGCCGCGATGCCTCCTGGGATCAAGACCAGACCCTGTCCTGCTGCTTTTATTGAATTCCAGCTTAGCCCCACACGATCCTGTGGTGGGGAGGGCGCAGGCAGGGGCTGGGGGCTTAGCCCTGTGTCTTCAACCCCGGTGACAGTGCGCAGCCATGCCTTGCAGCGGGGAGGCTGCTGCCTACTGCGCTGCTGCCTAAAAGCTGATGGAGATCAAACGTGGAGAGCCCCAAAGCCTGGTAGTGGGCTTACGAGGAGGGGATGTGCCTGAGTGAGGTGCCCGCAAGGCTCCGCGGCAATGAGGATGGGGGATGGCACCCTGAAACCCCAAGGGAAGCAGAGGGGAGTGCCCTGCATCCCCGGACTATGCCGGCAGGATGATCCCGTGGTCCCATCTTTCGGATGGTTGGATGCGACCAGCAGTGTCACAAACGGCTGCTTCCCTGCCTCAAGGCCAAGATGCCGCGCTGGGGACCGCTCCGTGACATCCGTGACATCACCTGGGCATCACGGCACACCTGGGTGCTGCTTGACCAAACGGTCTGTGACACTGGCTTGGGAGGAAGCCACAAACCCCGGGGACAACGGCTCCGGGTTAGGGAGACTCGAGGGTTCGTTGGCCCTGCTGCATTAACGTGATGCGGGTGCGTGCAATGCGCGCAGAGCATCCTTGGGTTGGAAAAGCCCATTTTGTATCCAACCCCTCTGCAAAGAGCCCCAGCCCCACGGTGTGTGCCTCCTCCTCTGCTCCCCTCCCGCAGGACCGAGACTTCATCATGACCTTCAATACCTCACTGCACCGCTCGTGGTGGATGGAGAACGGGCCGGGCTGCCTGGTGACGCCGGTGATGAACTCCAACCTGGCGCCCGAGGACCATCACGTCATCACCGTCAGCGGCTGCCTGCTCGACTACCAGTACATCGAGGTAGTGAGCAGTGCCACGCAGATATTCCTGGCGGTAAGGGCAGCTGCCAGCACCTTTCCTCCTCATCCTGAGTTGCGCAGTGAGAGGGGATCGTGGCAGGGAGCGAGGTGGGCAGAGCTGCCGTGCTCCAGCTGGAGACGTCCCACCGTGCCGTCACGCATCGGTGCCCGTTTATAGCATCAAGGGTGGTGTTGGCTCAGGGCTGGGAAGAGAGGAGCAGACGGAGCCCATGCCAGCACCCCGGGGGTGCTGTCCCCCCCAGAACCTGGCAGCCTGTGGGCTGGATGCTGCAGGAATCGAGGGTTTCTCGGTGTCCAAAGTGTCGGGTGCGTTGCCGCTGGGATGTGCCGCTTGCTGGAAAGGGAGGGTCTCCCCCTTCCCGGCGGCTGTCGCAGCCCATGGGGAGGTGGAAGGGAACACACCTGGATGCAAAGCTCCTGGGGAGCCTTGGAGGGGCTGCAAGAAAATAAAGCTTTAAAGGAAATTGGGGTCCAGAGCAGGGCACCCAAACGGGCACCCAATGTTATGGGGGGCTCAGCACCCTCTGCACTGCCATCCCAGTGCGGTGCCAGCCCACCCCTGCCAGAGCCACCACCCTTGTCCCCTCAGCGCAGCTGAAACCATCCGACCTCGCTGCGTCCCCAGCCAGCACCCAGACCCACCAGAGATGGGCTCCGGCACTGCCAGCCTGGGGACAGCCCTGATCCTGCCCAGGATGCAGGATGCATTGCCCGTCACCTCTATAACCTACATCTCTCTCCGCCCGCTTTTGTTTCGCAGCTCTTTGGCTTCGTCTACGCCTGCTATGTCAGCAAAGTGTTCCTGGAGGAAGAAGACAGCTGTAAGTCCTTTTGCTATCAGTCATGGGGGGGCAGAGCCACAGCGCTGCGAAATGGCCTCGACCGGCGCTGGCCAGTGCCTCGCCGGGGTGGCAGCTCCCGGCCGGGCATGGGGGAGCGATGCCTGGGTTGCAGGCGGGTGAAGGGATGCCTTTAGTTGGGGGTTTTGCCCCATTTTTCCATCCCTGATGAGGCAGATGCGTCGGGGTGCGAGGTGCCACCCCATGTCACCAGCAGTGCCCCCTGCCCGCCTCGGGGATGGTGCGGAACCCTGGCCAGGGCTGGGAGAGGAGGGGGACGGGAACGGCGAGCCGTGAGCGGCTGCACCTCCCACGGGGCTGCAGAGCTCACAACCTTCAGGTGCAGGAACGGGACCGCTTTCATGCAACACGTGGGGCTGGGCATCATCCCTGCCACAGCCCACGGCGAGGCTGAGATGGTCCCCGGTCCCCGCACCAGCATCGTGACGCTGAGTCCAGCTCCCATTGAAGCCGGGATGCTCATCCCCGTGTGCAGCCACTCAGGGGTGGATTTTGAGGTGGCATTGCTCTCGCTGCTCCCCGCTAACCCAAATTCAGAGCATCTCCTCCAGCACAGAGCATCTCCCCCGGGTCCCTGGTCCAGCCCTTGCTGTAAAAAGCCACTTCCGAGCCCCAATAAATTCATGGTGACTGATCCTCTTGGTGTGGCCCTGGCCCCGGGGGCGGCTGCAGGAGAGCCCTCCTCCCTGCTTGCGTCTCCCGGAGCCAGCTGTCACCTGCCTCGCCTTTTCGACAGCCACCTGGCGCTTGGGGACGATGAAATGGGAAATATTATGTCCCCCCGGCCAGTGGGGCGGCAGAGCCCTCGTCCCCGCCTCGAGGTTTTTCACCCCAAAGCAGGGAGCGAACCAGCAATTTAAGCAAAGTTACAGGCTCATTTTTATACAATCTCTATTGTGCTTTCCGATCTGACACCGCTCCCTGTGAACACCCCTCCGGAAGCGCTGAGCACCCCGGCCCTAATTAACCAGGCTGTTGAGGCTGTAGCCATCCAACCACATTAAATGCTCATCTGCCATTAATTAATTCGTGCCAGCTGGCAGCTCCCGGTACCCAACTGCAGGCAGGGATGTGCCGCGACCGCCGGCATGGCGAAAGCCACCCAGATGCGCTCAGCATCACGCTCCTTCCCCGCGGCATCGGGATCAGCATCCTTGCCGGTGCTGTGGACCCACAAACAGGCCCAGGCCAGCCCAGGAGACACCGGGGTGCAGCATCTCCACATTTCCCCCCCCGCCTCCGCTGCTGGGAACCGGTGTAGTGGAAAAGGAAAATCTCCGTGTGAAATTGGCCACTGCCTGCGGTAATAACTTGTTTCTGTACTCGGGGAGCTGGCAAAAGGGTTTATCTGCCGCCACCGGCTTTGAAGCGTGTTTGCATTCAAACAAACTCCTGCATTCAATACACTTTTAATATTAATGCTGCTGGAGCCCAAGATTCAAATGCATCTTTTTTAATGGAATATCATATTAGATTTGGAAATGGATGGATGGCGTCAAAATTGAGAGCTGGCTGAATATTAAGTCGGGAAGATAAATACGCTGGGAGAACCGGGCTCCCCCCTTGAGCTCGCTGCTGTTTCTTGGATGCCGTGTGCGAACCCACCCGGATCACGGCTCCGTGGGGATTAGTATATTGGTTTGGGGGAGATGGGTCGTGCTATGGCTCCCAGAGTGGTTTGGAAACCCTCACTGGCTGCGCGTGGGGCCCGTTCATGGGCTGGCCAGGTTGAGGGTTCAGGTCTGGGGGAACGTAGGATGATCGTGGGAGACGTTGGGGCACCCTCAGCCACCCATCGCTCCCGCTGCGTTGAGCTCATGATCGCTCCAGCAATGCCCAGGCTCTGCCGGTTGGAAGGGGATGAACGGCCAGGCTGGAAATGGCAGCTGTGAAAACTGCTGTATTGGTGTCTGCTGTTCCCCTAAAGGACACGCTTTGNGTAGGATGATCGTGGGAGACGTTGGGGCACCCTCAGCCACCCATCGCTCCCGCTGCGTTGAGCTCATGATTGCTCCATCAATGCCCAGGCTCTGCCGGTTGGAAGGGGATGAACGGCCAGGCTGGAAATGGCAGCTGTGAAAACTGCTGTATTGGTGTCTGCCGTTCCCCTAAAGGACACGCTTTGAACAAGACATAATCCCCCCATAATTCTCTGTAAGTGCCCACTCTGGAGACAATGCTGGGGTAATTTTACCCACTCTGTCCAGGCTGCAACGCAAGGGCTGTTGTGGTGAGGAGAAGAGAGCCCGAGGGGTCTCTGTAAGTCGGTCCGGCTCCCTTCCTGCGTTTCTCGATGGCACTTCCCTGGGATGCTGCCCTGACCTGGGCTGCTGCATTTCCCCACCATGTTGTGGCGTCCTGGGAC
>VZSC01016800.1:91290-102159 GCA_013398225.1 Steatornis caripensis | reverse complement strand
CGTGGCTCCTGGGAAACCCAGCCTGCCGCAGTGGTTATCACTGCCCTTCAGCAGCTGAACGTCGGCGCCACGCACCCACCCCGGGGTCCTCGGGCGAGGCTGGGCGCTGGCACGGAGCCGTCGGAGGAGATGAAGGCGGCCGATAACCCGACCTTCAATTCCCATCCCCGCGACCAGCACGTCTCCTGCGTGACTCATGGGGAAAGCAAACGGCAACGCCTTGGCTTGGAGCATCACCACATCTACCCCATTATTTGGGCACGCTGCATTCCCAGACTGCTTCCTTCTCTTGGGAAATGGATGCTAAAGCACCTCCTGCCTTTCTGCCTTGCCCAGGAGAGCCTGACTCCTCCCTCCACCTGGTTTGCAGCCAGTGCATCCTTTGCCGAGCGGGGAGGACGCTCGGAGCACGAGCAGGTGCCTTTCCCCCAGGTCCCTGCAGACAGAGATCGCTTTGGGTTTACAGCCATAATTTTATTTTCAGAGCAGCAGGGGAAATTCTTTGAAACAAAAATGATGTGAACGATCACCCCAACGGCACCGGCTGTCCCTGATACGAGATGCCCCCTCTCCTGCTCGCACCCCAGTCTGAAGCTGAGACACTGGTGCAGCATCGCCAGCAGTGATGTTCTCGCTGCCCCCAAAACTACCAGAGCAGCCCGAATCTAAAACGCATGTGAGTGTGGGCATTGCATCACCACCCCCAGCCACGGGAGGGGGGGCTGAGAGGGCTTCGCTTTGAACCCCTTACACCCTGGACCAAGCCGGTCCCTCCTCGCAGCCGCTCTCCCCTGCCTGGCCACGGCTGAGATGTAATTACAGAGTCCAAGCGTCTCTCGCTGCTATGATGTGAAGAAACCCTGTGTCGCCGTAAACAGGAAGGGCAGGAAGAAAAACGAGTTGATTTTCTTCCATCCCAACCCAGGCAAAGAAATGGCTGAGGAACAACAAAGGATTAATTTACCCCGCACAGAAACGCCGGCTCCCTCCCGCAGCCGTGGGACCCCAGCGAGTCACAGATGTTAAGGAGTAAAAAAGCCGCTTTCACAGCCTCAGACAAAGGCATAGAGATGCTTTTCAGGGACTCGAGGAGATCTGTAGATCCGGCTGCTGCCGTCCTAGGTGTGCCGAGTCAGATACGGCTGGTTCCAGGGAAACGGGAGTGGGAGCGAGGCCGGTAGGACACGGTGGGGGAATGGGAACAACGTTTTTGTGCTTGGAGGGAAGCTCACTGCCTGCTTTTGGTGGTAAATGGATAAGGAAACATATCCTGGGCCTTGTTTTTCCCCCTTTGATTTCTTAGCGGGGATGGGTGGTTCTCCAGTGGTCCCTGCCAGGTGTGAGACGCAGCGGCAACCCTGAGGGACACCGTCCTCCTGGCACCACGCTGCCCAGCAGACCTATGCCACAGCGCGGGTGCGAGGCCCCCGAAATCCCCAGCCCCACATCTCTAACATGGTGCTCTTTTCAGTGCTCCCATCACCTCCAGTCCCAGCTGGAAGGGGATACACGGACGGGTGTTCACCCAGACGAACGCTGGATGGACGTGACGGCTGCCTTGGTGGGAGCTCTTGGACTTTCTCTGCTGGCCGTAGTGCATCTGCGGGCTTACGCGTGGTTTTTGGCTGAGGATGCACAACACATGGCTCATCCCGGGCAGAGACTAAAGCGCGTGACGAGTTCCCTGCAGCCTGCCTGCGTGCACCGGGAGCTGGCTTCTCCCGAAAGATGCCACACGTATATGTATAGTATATACATCTATACGGACCACTGGCCGCATCACTCCCCAGGATTGCAGCTCAGGTGCCTTTGCAACATCTCGCTCCAGTCCTGCAACAGAGCCAGCTCCAAATCAGCTGGTTTTCAGCTCCAGAGCATCAAGAAGGGGACAAGGACGGGCTGGAGCGTGCCTGGGGGCCAGCGCTGGAGCAGCAAACACGTAGGGCAAAGCCAAGGCGTGGCGGGGGCAATGAGGGTGGAGCTTGCAAGGGATCTGGTGCCAGGACTCCTGCCAGCAGCACGCCAGTCCCAGGGCCACAGCGAGCAGGACAGGGGACGCATGCAGGTGCAGGCAGAAGGTGGGA
Source organism: Steatornis caripensis (assembly GCA_013398225.1). NCBI lineage: Eukaryota > Metazoa > Chordata > Aves > Caprimulgiformes > Steatornithidae > Steatornis > Steatornis caripensis. The sequence goes on along the minus strand of VZSC01016800.1, from coordinate 100,075 downwards.
GCCTGCGCGGGCAGCTGGCTGGGCAGGAAAAGCTCCATTTTGTTCCTGCAAGCAGGGCGGGCGCCAGCCGTGTTATAGCGTTCCCCGAACTTGTCTCCCTGTCCTGTTGCTGTGGGACTCTCCGTGCTGTTCCGGGCACTGGTGCCCTGGGTGGTTTGGTTGTGTCTTCGGAGCCTCCTCTGTGCACGTGGTGGAGCCGCTTTCCCAAACTGGCCCTGCAGACCCCGTGCACCCCTCTGGGCTCCGACCAGAGCTGCACGGCCAGAAAGGCGCGTTTTCGCGTGTGAAAGCGATGGCGATGCAACCACTGTGCATCCCCTCCCATGCAGGGAAAGTGCCTGGGAAAAGTCCCAGGGCTGGCGGCTCCAGGGCTGGCAGATGGGCGCGCATCCCTCCACCACCACGAGTACAATGCCTGGGTGGGATCTGGAGTAAATCCACGTAGTTACAGCCAAGATGGGTGCAAGAACAGGGAATAACGGGCAAATGACCGCCTGGGGCTGGCTGAACGTGCAGCCAGCGCTCAGGACCCTCCAAACCAGATGTCTGCGAGGTCTCTGCAACGCATCGCCCCTCCACGCGTGCAAAGCTCAGCTCCTGGCGACACCCGTTGCAGTTTTGCTCAGGCAAATCCTGGTTTGCAAGTGGGCACCTCGAGGAAGGTGCCACCTCCCCCCCCTCCCAAAACCTGGGGTCACCCGCATTAGGCACCTCCGCAGGGCCGGCCCTGCAAGCGCCGGTGCGCAGAGGACACGGGAGCCAAGCATTCCTCGGGCAAGGCACCGGTGGGGTGGGCTTAGGAAGTGCTTGGGAACCATCATTTCTGGCCCCGCAGCAAACCCCAGGCCTCCGTCTGCACAAAACGAGCCGCGCTGGGAGGTTTCGCTGGCAAAGCCATCGGTCGCAAATCATTCCCCAGCCAGCTGTCCGCAGTGCAAAGCACCCTTGCCTTCGGGCTGAGCGGTTCGTGGAGCTTCGTGGCACATGGGGGTGTGCAAGCAGAGGCAGGGGGCGTCCAGGTCCCCGCTCCCTGGCCCAGGTCCAGGTCACCCCGCGCTGGGCTGGGCTGCAGCAGGCGGGCAGGAGCGGCTGCCTCTGTTAGCAGAGCTGCGAGAGCCGGTGGGCTGCCTTCTGCAAGGAGGAATAAAAGCTGCCTCCACCCAGCGCCCAGGCGCATCTCGGTGTCCAAATTAAAGGTGTGCGTGGGCGGAGGGACGGTGTGGAGCTCGGCTTGGCAGAAGGGCTCTGTCTGCGCAGGCGGAGCGGGGGGACGAGGCAGCCAGGGAGCCCGGGGCAGCCCGGGGAGGTGGTGGCGAGGGGGTCTTGGGGGGGATGCTGACAGCACTGGGGTTTGGGGCTGGGAGCAGAGAGGCTCCATCCTCTCCCTTCACCCTTTCTTGCTGAGCAAACTGTCCTGGATTTTAGCAAAATTGCTCAGGTTATGAGAGAGAAGAAAGGCAAAAGCATTTCAAGCAACAGACCTCTGTCCTTCGCGCTGCGCACTCATTCCAGCCTGGGCAGGCGGGTACACAGGGGTCCCACATCCACATCTCCCCCACCGCTCTGCCGCGGGGCAGACCCAGCCCGAACTGGGCCACGGGTGCCATGGGAAAAAACTCGTCTACGAACCTGTAATTAAAGACTGGATCGCAAAGCATGTGCCTAAGGGGGCTGAATTAAGGCTGCGCAGGCAAATGTAACACTGGTATTTCTGAAATTTGAGCGCGTGAGGCTGCAGCTGGGCTGATGTTCTTCTAAATGTGACAGTTTTTTGGGTTCTTGTTTTTTGTTCACTGGGAACGTAATAGGAAATGCACCTTGAACGTGCAGCGTGCAGATAGCTGTGCTCTGGGGAGGGCCCCGGGAGGCCACCGCGGCAGCTGGGCCCCAGCAGTGTGGAGTCGCTCTCTCTGGGGTGACAAGGACGAGGGCAAATCAGACAACTGAAACCCCAAGAAAGAAGGTCTGGGAAAGCTGGAAGCAAGGAGTAGTGGGGTTGGGGACTAGGAAAACCTTCTGGCTGGCCGACTCCTTGCAAAGTCACCGCTCATCCCCTTGCTGCTATTTGAGCATGGCTGCCCTGTGAACCCGCTTCTATATGCACAGCCTATACGTTTCCAGGGTGGGCAGTTTAAATCCACTGTATGTGCACCAGCAGCAGCTGGTACCAGAAATAGCTTTGGCTGTAGGGGAAGGATCCCCTGGTCTCAATCCCGTGCTCCAGCCTGGCTCAGCTCGAGAGATGTTTGAGAGGCAGGAGAAAGTCAGAGCATTCCTCCTGCTCAATTTCCAGTGCCGAGGAAGAGCTGATGCAATGCAAACGGCAGATGTGGAGCTGGGAGAAGAAAATCACTCTCCATGAAATGCAATCAGGCTACGGGACTGCAAGAAGAAGTCATGCGGACTGAGAAGGTAGCAAGCTTCCAAAGAGCTTAGCCATGTAATCGCCTGTCGAGAAAACCCAGCGTTGATATGTTTAATGATAACAAACAAGCTGGAAAGCTTAATCAGCCTCCTGCTTCAGAGCTCTAATGATTAGAAATCGAGATGAGACATGGTGTGGGGGATGGTCCCCATGAAGGGGAATCTCACAAGCGCCCACCAAGGAGGTCTCTCCTACCAGTGAGAGCGTATGGGGACAATGTGCCACCAGTGGACGTGAAATGTCGCCAGGCAGCATTTACCTGCCTTACTGGTGGGATAGCAGTAGCAGAGGGACCCCTGTGTCCCACCCGCTTGGTCCTCGTGGGTGTCTATACCCTTCTGGGCCCCACGAAGAAGGGAGGTGGGTATGTGCAAGGGTCCAGCTTGGATCTTGGGGTAATCTAGCTCCACCATACCCATGTACAATCCCTTGACTCCCCAGGCTGTGGCTGGTCTGGGCCACGTTTGGAGGGACAGACACTGCTGGTGGGATGCCCTGAGCAGGGACAAGTCTCTACTATGACTTGGCAAGCGCTGGCCAAGAGCAGTCTTAGAGCTTGCCAGCTCCTTTCCAGCTGGGTATCAAGCCTTGGTCAGGAGCCCACGTTCAGTGGGGACACCACCACTACCTCCCTCTTGGGCGAGGTTCACCACCTGAACTCTCTGCTTTGCTAAGCCGTAAGATTTTTCGGTTCCCATCAGCTCCAACTGCCGTCCCCCCTAGAGCAGCCCTGCCTGCCCGCAAGGCTCTCGGGAGGGAACGGCTGTTCATACCCCAAGCGCTCATTTATTTTATCCGTCAGTATCTATCAGAGCTCCCATTTTCTCTGCAGCTCTGTTGTCCGGGTCCCTACGGAGTTTGGCAGCTGGTTAAAAAGGCTAATGAAAAGGTAGGAACGCAGAGCAGGGCTCAGTGCCGCTCCTTGCTGCCGTGACACGTCTCAGCAGCGAGGTCCAGGGGGAAAACCCACGCGGTTTAAAAAACAAACAAGAATTTCCTTTTTCCTGGTTTATAGCCGCTATCAGTTGTTTGTACGGCTGCTTTTTCTGTAGGTTTCTCAATTACCTTCTTGTTAATAGACCATATCAGTGGGGCGGCAGAGGGGCACCCAAGCATCCTTCCCAAGGGCACTTGGCCCCATGTGCAACGAGAAAAACATTTCTCGTTGCCTGGTCCCTGAGGAAAATACCTTCTTGGCCCCATAAGAGTGAGAAGTCCTGTGTGTCTCTTCTCATCTTGGATTTAACCCACGCCGGATCCCATAAATCCATCCTGGATTTATCTCCACTTCTCCAGGGCATTTTCACTGCCTTCCTCTGGGTGTCTTCTTCTGCGGTGGCTCTGTGAGCAAACTGGAAGGAGGGCAGCGGAGGGCATCACCAGGAGCAGAGGAGGGCATGGCTGGTTTTTAACCGTGGGATGCGTGGCGTGGCTTTGCCAGCTGCCTGCCTGTGCACAGAGAGGAAATAGCAGGATTTGTTGTGAACGACCCTCGAGACATCACCCAGAGCTGCTTGGTTGTTGTCCTTGCCCCCAGGATCAAGGACTCCATGTCAGGCTCGGTACAAGCCTAAGCACAGCTGACTGGTGGGAGTTGCTTAAAACTTTAATTTTAGGGGGACGTATTTTTGCAAGAAAAAGTGACTTTCCAGCCAAAATGAAACTTTCAGGCTTTACTGTTGTCAGGCAGGTCTGCAGCCAGAATTTCCTTCAGCTTGCCATAACCGCAACACTTCACCAGCCGCTTTTAGACACTTGGCTGCTGACTCCTGAAAACATCTGCGTTGGGTTTCTCAGCAAGCACGTGGAAACCCGTAGGTGAAAAGTGTCGGTGAAAACCATGGTTTTATCTGATCACTGAAAGCTGCTGCAGAAACGAAGGGACGTTTCCCATCCAGGTCTGCTGCTGACGACAAGCCCAGCCCATAAAATGTTCACGGGTGCGCCCTGCGTCTGCATGCGTATGGGACTGGGCTCTCATGGAGATGGTCCCTTGGGGAAAGTCCATGATTTGAGGTCTCTGGCTGCCTTTGCGAAGCAGCCAATGAAGCTATGGATGGGTCAGCGTGCAGCCGGTGTTCATGAACAAGTACTGGAGCAGCCCAGCTGCAGGGCTGGTCATTACTTTTTGTCTCAAGGCCACATGGTTTGATAAAATCCTGTCCCAGTGATGAAGCCGAATAATGTAGCCTTTTTGGTCAAGCTGGTCCTCGTGGGTGTCTATACCCACAATTTGAAAGTATCCTGCATGAAAATCTCACCAGGTTTTGGCTTGGTTTAGAAAAAATCAAGTAATTCAGTGGATTTTTTTTTTCTGGTGGCCAACAAAATTTTGCTGCCCCACTGAAGAACCTGGCACTGTGGGGGGAGACGTTCTTTCCTCCCATCTGGCTTTTCATCTCAGAGCCCAAGTTGTCATTGAAATAGAAGTGCTGCACTTCCCTACACTTCCCCGAGGCTGGGGACAGCCAGGACCGTCTGTGGGCAGTACTGAAGCCACTCACCTGTGGTTATGGAGTCACTCAATCTATTTTCCTTTCCAGCTGAATCTCCTGTCCTGTGCACGTATCTTCTCCATCGACCTGTGGGAAGCTCTGCTCCGAGGAGTGTGAATCAGAGCAGCACTGGGTTTATTTGCTCTTAGACTGGAAGGCTCCTTCAAAGAGAAGATACTGTCATGTTTGGGCATCGTGCCAACCAGTTCTGGGCTCCCCAGTTCAAGAGAGATGGGGAACAACTAGACAGAGTCCAGCGGAGGGCAGCGAGGATGATGAGGGGAGTGGAGCATCTGTGCTGTGAGGAGAGGCTGAGNCTGGGGAGAGCCCAGCGGAGGGCAGCGAGGATGATGAGGGGAGTGGAGCATCTGTGCTGTGAGGAGAGGCTGAGAGCCCTGGGGCTGTTCAGCCTGGAGAAGAGAAGGCTGGCAGGGGATCTCCTCAGTGCTGATCGATATCTGAAGGGCGGGTGTCCAGGGGACGGGGCCAGGCTCTTTCCAGTGGTGCCCAGCGACAGCACAAGGGGCACCGGGCACAAACTGGAGCCTGGGCAGTTCCCCCTGAGCGTGAGGAAGAACTTGTTTGGCGTGAGGGTGCCCGAGCCCTGGCCCAGGCTGCCCAGAGAGGCTGTGGAGTCTCCTTCTCGGAGAGATTCAACCCCGCCTGGACGCGTCCCTGTGCCCCCTGCGCTGGGGGCACCTGCTTTAGCGGGGGGGTTGGGCTGGGGGAGCTCCTGGCCCTGCCAGCCCCCACCGTGCTGGGATTCTGGGATTCTCTGAGGGTCTGGATTTGGGCATTTGGCTTTGGATGCATAACTTCGATGTTTAATGAAGAGTGTAATTGACGGAAGCCCCTTCTGTAGTCAACAGAGGGAGAAAGGCCCTTCCAGCAAGTCAGTCAGATGTTGGGAGGACATCAACCACCCTCTGGAGGCACGTTTTTCTCCTTGTAGACCAAAGACAAAGCCAAGGATAACTTATGCCAGGACTGGCACAGGCTAAGCCAGGGCCAGGGAGCTGGGGCTGTCCTTGGTGGCCAACAGTGCGATGAAGATCAGAAGGACATTTCCACCTCCAGAAGGTTTTTGCCATGGAGGTGGAAGTTATTTCACTTCCCATGTTGTGTCTCCCTCCCGCTCTGCCTACTCTCTGTGGCTCCGAATTGTCCAGAGCAGCTTGTTCTCCCAGTGGGAGACTTCCCATGGACTGCAACAAGCTGGGAGCTCAGGTAAGGTGTAAGGGGCAAGAGAGGACAGCAGTGGTGGGAAGCAGAAGAGACTGTGGAGAGACGGAGGTGCTGGAGGTGAGACCCAAACTGACTCAGCCCCATAGCCACAGGGCTGCATGTCCCCATGTGCCATTTCTCTGTGCTTTTCTTTCTAAACCGAATAAACTAACTGGCATAAGTGGGTTTTTACCACTAATACTTCATCCACAGGAGGACTCCTTCTCTGCCCCACTCATTATACTGGTATAAATGTAATTATCCCAGGTATAATTAACAGAAACCATGTTTCTAGTGTCAGCAAGCAGCCTGGGTGTGTGCTGCAACCCGCTGCGGTGTAGCTGTTATCTCTGGCTCGCAGCGGAGGGTCAGTGCCACTTGGGGACCTCTGCGCTACCACCAGCACGATAGCTCGGGGACAGGTGGCCCCATGAGCAAGGTGGGGTGCTGAGGTTGCAGGTTTGCAAGCACGGCACCCAAAACCTGGCCAGCAGAAGCAGGTGGGGACTTGCCAGCCCTCCTTCCCCTGGGCTTTGCACTGATGATACAGTGTGGGAAAGAGCTCCCGACCTCTCAGGCTTCACAGCCCAAATATTTGGCACCCAATAGTCAGCACTCATGCCTTCTATCAGCCTGGGACGTTCAGGAGATGTTGCAGAACACAACCAAAGGAGAAGGGTGTCTGGACAGATTTATTTGCTCTGGTGCCAAGATGATACAGTTTCATTATTCACATCTCCACTACGCCAAGAAGTTCGCCTTGCTCACACCGGCAGTCTTTTGGGGACGTTGCATGGTCCACCGTGGCATGGCAGAGCCAGGTTTAGGGCTCTGCCACCTAGAAGGTGGAAAACTGATCCAGCCTCACCGCACAAGTGTGCTTCCGATGGGCTGACTATGTCACCAAGGTGGTTTCCTTGCGACAGGGCAGCGCAGCAGAATGAGCTTCATCTTCGTTAGGGACACTTGCCAGAAGAACCTGCTGATGTTCCTAACCCAGTGAAGAGCCGGGGGCAGCCAGGCCTCACTAACAGGAGCTACTTGTTGCACAGGATCCACTTTGCTGCCGTTCGTGAAGTGCTCACGGCCAGGTAGGGCTGCATGGCAGCAGGGCACAGGGGTCCACGCCAAGTGCCACGCACACGTTTGGGCAACATGCTGCTGCGGTGCAGGCAGCTGAACCTGGCAGAGCTGAATTTATTACAGCGGGGTTTGCCAGGTCAAATAAGCCACGCTGGCACTGGCCGATGAAAACTTCGGTGGCTATGCAAGGCTTGGCTTAAAAACCAGCATCGACAGCGAAAGCCTTTGCTGTTTATCCTGAAGGTCCCCTGACATGCCCAGCCTGGGGTACTCAGCACCGCCCAGGCTGCAGCCATGAGCTGTATTTCCCCAGGGTTTTGGAGGGTGGCTGGGCTGAGGCCTTGTTTCCCGGCAAGCCCTGGCTGGCTGGGCTGCACGTTCCATCGCGGCGTGGGCGCCTGGAAAAGGCAGCGTGGCAGCAGACACCCATCACCCTGGCAGCCCTTTGGGGAGAAAATGGATGCAAGCCACGCAGCCAGATCTCAGCTGGATTCGGCCCTGCTCGTGCTTTAATGACTGTGACAAACCGGGCTGGAAATAACTTCTTGTACCTGAAACCACAACTTGCTCGCTTTGCCCACAAAAGCTCAGACTTCAGGGAATTCTCTCGCCGAGCCCCGTGCAGCCTGTGGGACCGGAGCCCTTCGAAAGGCTGCAGCCGCTGCTGTGCTGGGCTGCTGCTTGTTTGCTCCCTGCGTGCGTGTGAGGGCATGCCCCAAGCCACTTCCTCCCGTTTTTCGTGCGTGGTTCGCTTGCCTGGCTAGGAGGAGAGAAAAATATTCCATCTAAGCGTCAAGTGCAGGCGCTAAATCCGCTCCCCCGCAAAACACAGGAGCTCAACACCCCAATGCAGGACGGTGCACAAACCCAACAGCGGCCGTTCCCGAACGGGCTGTCCCTTTAACATGGAGGTGTTATTGCAGAAACTACCGCTCCCAGCGTACAGCGCTGTGTTTTAATGGCCAGACCGCGAGCCTGGCCGGCGCCCGAGCGGCGCACGCTGGGCTCTGTAGTTTCCCCACAGCCTTGGCTTCGTTGGGGAGTGGAGGTGGGGGGACACGGAGGGGAAACACCCCAAAATTGTGCTTGGCTGCTAGCGGGGGGCTTGTAAGGGTGCAGGGCGAGGAAAAGCCGCTCTCCCTGCCCACGCCGGGCTGCGCTTCGTGCGTCTGGTGTGGTTCTTTGCCCTCGTGCAAGCGGGCCTGGGGGGGATGGCTGCTGTTTTGGGCAGGGGGCTGGCAGCTGCCTGGGGGCCTCCCCACCGCCCAGCGCGGGCCCAGGGGGCTGGGGGTGCCCACGGCCGGCAGCGGTGGCGGGTGGGGGAGGGGAGCTCAACCACAGCCCCGTTAGCCGAGGCAGCGCTGATGGCGGCAGCGTGGGGCTGAGTACGGCCTGCGCCCCCCAGGCCCAGCTGGGGAAGGGGCCGCGCCTACAGCCCGAGACCCCCGGGCCGGGCCTGGCCCTGCCCTGGGCCCGGCCTGGCCCCAAGCCGGCTCGGGCCTAGCCGGGGAGCGGCGGCCCGGAGCCGCTTGGACCGGCCTCGCCTTCCCGGCGTGCA